>CM053034.1:193263674-193573674 GCA_028564925.1 Lithobates sylvaticus
CTAGTGATAATTTTGTAAGAAGTTCGGTCAGAAAACAGAACACTTACCTGTCTAATAAACCGATCGGAGCCAAGATTCACCATCAGCGCCTATAGGGAGACAAGAGCCGCATTCATTGTCCATTCATCTACACAAGTGTCGGTGTGACACAAAAATCTAAAAAAAGGTGGCCATACATTCCAGTCCCACCAGTTCTGGTTCTGGGAATTTTGCCATCAACATTGTTATTTTATTTCCAATTTAATCTTTTCAATTATCAAAATAAATATATAAATAGTACCCAGCGCTGTCAGAAATAATAGACAAATATAAAATGCGTGCTGCAACTTAAGGTTAATTCAAAAAAATGCCTCATACGGATAGTAAAAATAAAATAGTGCAGCGCAATGTGTGATAATTTTTTATCACACTTTGCGCTGCACTATTTTATTTTTAATTATCAAAATAATAATGGAATTTTTTGATCAGAATGTACTGAATTTTTGTATAAAAATAAAAGGCTTTCACAATGAAGAGAAAAACACCCAGACATGAAATGTATATATTGAAGTATCAATAATAATAATAGTAATAAAGATAAATGAGAAAAAAATATATATTATTATTTTAATAATAACAATATCAATAATAATAAAAATATGAATGCAAAATAAATGCATTTGTGGTCAGTATAGACGGGTGATCTTCAAGACCCATCCTGGCATCCCTGAGACTTTTATTTGATTGTCCCAATAATATAGAGATCAATGTTAATTAACACAACCCTTTCAAGACCAAAGACCATCCCAACATTATTAAGACCGTCGCACCTTTTCCATTACTGCTCCAACAATACCAAGAGAACATCACGGCCCATCTCTGGACTACACGCTTTTGACCCACATATGGTTCTACATACTTTGCAAGGCTGCTGTTTTCAAAGACAAGGGAGGAACTCACCCCGGGATCCTGGACCGCTGGACTTGATCACAAGTATTAATACATTCACCATTCTTGGGAAAGGACTATTACCTTCTGGAGAGGATTACCGTATTTATCGGCGTATAACACGCACTTTTTTTCCCCTAAAAATCAGGGGGAAAAACGTGGGTGCGTGTTATACGCCAACCCCCCGCCGATTCTGAGCCTTAAGGGCATTCTCAGAGGCTCTCGCAGTCCCGCGTGACCTGCCAAGAACGATCCGAAAGCCGACGAGAACTATCGAGCACCGCCGAGATACACAGGACATCCAGCTCTGTATCTCGGTGGCGCCATTTTTTAATTCTGCAGGTCGAACTGGGACCCAGGCCGCAGGTCGAACTGGGACCCAGGCCGCAGGTCGAACTGGGACCCAGGCCGCAGGTCGAACTGGGACCCAGGCCGCAGGTCGAACTGGGACCCAGGCCGCAGGTCGAACTGGGACCCAGGCCGCAGGTCGAACTGGGACCCAGGCCGCAGGTGGGACTGGGACCCAGGCCGCAGGTCAAGTGGGACCCAGGCCGCAGGTCGAACTGGGACCCAGGCCGCAGGTCAAGTGGGACCCAGGCCGCAGGTCGAACTGGGACCCAGGCCGCAGGTGGGACTGGGACCCAGGCCGCAGGTGGGACTGGGACCCAGGCCGCAGGTGGGACTGGGACCAAGGCCGCAGGTGGGACTGGGACCAAGGCCGCAGGTGGGACTGGGACCAAGGCCGCAGGTGGGACTGGGACCAAGGCCGCAGGTGGAACTGGGACCAAGGCTGCAGGTCAAAGCTGCATTGATAGGCATTTAAATGTAAGTTTTTTTCCTTAAAATTCCCTCCTAAACTTGGGGTGCGTGTTATACGCCGATAAATACAGTACCTCTTCATTTTGCTGTTTTATTTGGGTTGTGAGACTCTTCATAGGGACTCTTATTGACACCGTGAGAGGGAGGTCAACCCCCCACCCCCCCCCCCCCCGCGGAGGAGAGGGAGGTCAAGGAGGACTATGTTCTTATGGTTCCAGTCAGCCTTACATCACTTTATTGGACACTAATATTATCATTCCACTTGCAACATCCCCGAGACCATCATACCTTCTCCATTATGGTCCTAACAATAACAAGACCACCCAACATCTCCAAAGCCATCACACCTTCTCCAATAACAAGACCAAACATCCCTGCAACCATCATGCCATCTGCAAGATTGTTCTAACCATACAGAGACCATTTAAACATCCCTAGAACCATCACTCCTCCATTACTGTCCAACAATAACCAATACCATCCAAACATCGGCGTTCTTCATAACCCAAGACGGTCCTAATAATAAAAATACCATCTGAACATCCCAGAGACCATCACAATGTTGCTGAGCTTGTTCTAACGAGAGAGAGACTATCTGACCATCCCCAAGAACATCAAACATTCCCTAAGATTGTCCAAACATCTGAGACCACCACACATTCTCCAAGCCTCTCCTAGCAATAGGGACCAAAAAGAGACCATTCAATCGTCCCTGAAACCAAGTATCATTTTTTCCAGCAATAACAAGATTATCCCAACACTCCCGAGACCTTCTCCAAGGAATGGTCCAACTATAAAATGAATTTATCCAATATAGTCCCAACATTAATAGAATCAGAACCAACATCTGAGACCAGTCTGTGTCATCAGCAATGGGACCATCCTAGAACCTCTTACCGTATATACTCGAGTATAAGACGACCCGAATATAAGCCGAGGCACCTCATTTTACCACAAAAAAAATGGGAAAACGTATTGACTCGAGTATAAGCCTAGGGTGAGAAATGCGCAGCTACTGCAAGTGGAAAAGAGGGTCACCAATTCCCATTTGCAGCCTCACTGTGCCCATTTGCAGCCTCACTGTGCCCATTTGCAGCCATAGGTCACCCGAACTTCAAACTCGGTACAGTAGTTAAGGGTTCCTAGATGCCCCCCTAGCTGCAGCCAAAATTTGGGGTCTCAAAGGGTCCCGAAATTACATTGCTGCAGATGGAGACAGTTGATCAAATTTGGGGCCCCGTATGTCAGGGCCACTTGGTGCTAGGAACCCCAAATTTGGATATGTTGTAGTGCTAGTTCCTAGCACTAAGTGGCCCTGAGATACGGGGCCCCAAAGTCGGGTCGGAAAATGTCAAGCACTTTTCTGCAGCAGAGAATTACATTTTCCGACCCGACTTTGGGGCCCCCGTAACTCGGGGCCACTTGGTGCTAGGAACCCCAAATTTGGATATGTTGTAGCGCTAACTCCACTGGGTTTGCACACATTTGGGGTTCCAATCACCAAGTGGCCCCGAGATACGGGGCCCCAAAGTCTGGGTCGGAAAATGTCATTCTCTGCTGCAGAAAAGTGCATGACTCGAGTATAGGCCGAGGGGGGCATTTTCAGCGCAAAAAAAAAAAAAAAAATGTGCTGAAAAACTCGGCTTACTACTCGAGTATATATGGTACCGTACGTCTTACACATTCTCTGAGGTGGTTCCATCGAGACCACCCCCATCATACCCGAGTTCTTCCCAGGAAACCCCACAGGGAAATAATAACACAATAAGAAAGGGAATGGGTATGAATTATATCTTTGTCACATTATACTCCTCCACAAATGAGAAGAACCAGGTGTGAGAAGGAGCTGAGGATATGAATGGAGCTCAATGTTCAACGCGGTTGGGACTTACCTCTTCCACGGGCAGTTCCTTTAGTTTGGGCAGCGAGCTGGACAAGAGACCAACCAAGAAGGGTGTTGGGCAGCAGACGATGTCAATCATGGAGGACGGCAGGACAGGGATGAAGGTGTGCTGCCATGAGAATGGGTACAGGAGGGCCACCACCGCATGAGAGCAGCTGGACAGGGTGCTGGAGACAAAGGACAGGTGGCGTTACACCAGGGTCACCGATAATTATCTATACAATGACTCTACATATGACTTTCTACAAATCACTTTTATTTTATAGACATTTTTACTACGTTGTTTTATTATTATTTTCTCGTCTCCAGGACTTCTCCAGAGCCTCTCCCATCCTCTGGAACTCTCTACCTCAATCCGGCTATCTCCTACTCTGTGATCCCTGAAAACCCATTACTTCAGGAGAAGCCGATCTCTGCCTCCGCCGAACAACTGCACTTTTCAATTTTTCTTACACTGATTACATTTTGTACCACTTGCTCCTCCCCATTAGATTGTAAGCTCTTATGAGCAGGGCCCACTTAACCCTCTTGTATTTTATTGTATTGTAACAGAGACTCAGAGCAGCCAATCAGATGTCAGCTTTTGCTCTTCTCGGACTTCCGATGTTATTTAGTGGTCGGTCCTCGGTGGGCTCGGCTTGTTTATTAGAGACGGATCGGCTCATTCGTTAGAATTAGTGATCTCATTCCCTACACTGAACTTTTCATGAACTAGAATAATTATGCAGCGGCTCTTCTCTATTCTTATCTCACCTTATATTATTTTAAAGTGCTGCGCAAACTGTTGGCGCTATACAATTCCTGTATAATAAAAATAATATTAAATAATCAAAGCAATAGTTAATCCCCGCACACAAAATAGATTAATAAACTCCCAGGAGATCACAGGTATATAAAAGAGCAAAAATAATCCAAAGGATATATGGTATATATGTATATATAAAATAAAATGTGAAAATATAAATTGGTTTTGATTTAAAAACGTTCAGTTTGAAGGCAGCAGATTGCAGAAGGCGTTAATTTTTGTATAAGATTTGTTTTTAAATAAAAAATCTGTATAAAATTTGTATTAATTTGTTTTTGTAGAAATTGTATTCATTTATTGTTGTATAAAATGTATTCTATTTGTCTTTGTATAAAATGTTTATACAAAAAAAAAAAAAAAAAAAAAAAAAGGTATGCATTTGTTTTTGTATAAAAATTTTATAAAAACAATTGTATTTGTTTTTTGTATAAAATGTATTAGTTTATGTATAACATTTGTATAATTTGTACTCGTTTGTTTTTTATAAAAATTGTATAAAATGTATTCATTTGTTATCGTATAAATTACAATTTATACAAAAACAAAATTTTATACAACAAAACAAAATTTTATACAAAAACAAATGAATACATTATATAAAAAAAAAACAAATGAATACATTTTATACTAAAACAAATTTAATACATTTAATGCAAATTTTATATAAAAACATATGAATACGTTTTATACAGATTTTATAAAAAATAAAATGAATACAAATTATACAAATGTTATACATAAATATCAAATTTGTGAGGCCTAGTGTGCATTAACACGGCCAATACCCCAAAGAGAAGTTTAAACAGATAGACATAAAGAGTATATGCATGTGAAAAAAGATATTTTATTAAGGGCTTTGGGCCCAAAAGTAGATCAATGGATGGGTAAATATACATATAATTGTACAAGACAGTATATATACATGGTATTCATGTGCGACCATAAACATGTACAGAAATGCATAAATTGCACAACAACTTGCGATAATATCGGGGTCTTTCAGGAAAATGCCGACATGTTTCGGACGGACGTCCTTTTTCAAGGCAATATCTGTTCCTGTGTTTGCTCAATAATACTGTATAAGACAGAGTAGAGTCATTAATATACAACATAATGTATAGATAGGTATAAACCTGTGAATTACACCGCTCAATGGTAATGGTACTCACTTGCAATATATTTGAAGGGCTTGGAGTAAGCCCAATAATCTTGAGGTACAAGAGTATGGTATCAGTATGTCCATGCAGTATACAATGGATCTTGTGCTGTTAAAAGCAAACGGCTGCTACACATTTGAAAGGCTGCAAGATCTCCAAGCCATGCAATGGAGGTTTGCAATGGCTAGTGGTGCCTGGGCCAAAGATGATAAGTAGCTATAAGGTAAAAGGGAGTGGGTAGAGTACTATTAGTATCGCAACAAAAAATGGGTTGGTGCAACATAAGTTGCAAAAAGTAAGATGTTAATGTTACCTGGTACAGGGAGAGTTTGCGGTATGCTGCAGTGTAGCCAAACGCCGGCAGGAAGGTATAATGCCTAATCCCGCCATTGTGGAGGCTAATATAAGGTGTATTGATGAGTGTCAGCTGTGCAAGCCATAGTGAAAGGTAATTGCACTAGACTGTGTGGTGATTGCGGGGCCAGGTGTGGGGATGGTGGCTGAGAGGCCACATTACAATATCCCCAGTGTTGAGATCTCAGATGCGGCGGCGCCGCGCGTCGACACGTCCAAAGGGGCGTGGCCTCGTGCGGCGTCGGAGCGTCACCGACGCGGGTAGACTTACCCCTCCCCGTGTGCTGGAACGCAAGCGGGGGGGGCGCGTAAGATGGAAAGACGTGCGCCTCAATGGGTATTTGTGGCGCATGCGCCGTGTGGAATACGCGCATGCGCACAAGGTCTTACCCGCGCCGGGCAGCCAGTAAATCAAGTGGAAGCAGGGAAGCTGGATGCAGTATTAGATGGGTGTAATATAAGAGAGTATAACACTATGAATACATTACAACTGCATTTGGTATGTTAGACATAGTATTTTCAGCGAGTGAGTCACAATTACCATGGAGATGGATAAGAGGCCCCCTGGTGGACAGAGACAAACACGGCATTTAGAATAGCAGAAACAACAATATTCATATATTTGCAAAAAGTAATAAGAACATATGTGTATATAAGATATATTGGTATCATTGAGTTAGTATAGATGTAGAGACATTGCAAACAATACAGTAAGTAAACATGATGAAACATGGTGTGAACATGTTTGCAAAACATTATGACAGATACATTCTTATTGAAACAGAGCAGGATGACCATGATATAGGTATATAGTTAAACCAGGTGGAGAAGGGGTTCCAGAGGACATAGTACTCGGGGAGCCCATCTCATAACCTGTAGAAATTATAGATCAAGTTCACATACCCCTGATTCAAAGCCCTCAAGATAGGGCTTAAAATTGAATGCCTCATTGAGGCCAGGGGGGGATGTGGCGTTGAGGTGGAACCAACCCATTTTTTGTTGCGATACTAATAGTACTCTACCCACTCCCTTTTACCTTATAGCTACCTATCATCTTTGGCCCAGGCACCACTAGCCATTGCAAACCTCCATTGCATGGCTTGGAGATCTTGCAGCCTTTCAAATGTGTAGCAGCCGTTTGCTTTTAACAGCACAAGATCCATTGTATACTGCATGGACATACTGATACCATACTCTTGTACCTCAAGATTATTGGGCTTACTCCAAGCCCTTCAAATATATTGCAAGTGAGTACCATTACCATTGAGCGGTGTAATTCACAGGTTTATACCTATCTATACATTATGTTGTATATTAATGACTCTACTCTGTCTTATACAGTATTATTGAGCAAACACAGGAACAGATATTGCCTTGAAAAAGGACGTCCGTCCGAAACATGTCGGCATTTTCCTGAAAGACCCCGATATTATCGCAAGTTGTTGTGCAATTTATGCATTTCTGTACATGTTTATGGTCGCACATGAATACCATGTATATATACTGTCTTGTACAATTATATGTATATTTACCCATCCATTGATCTACTTTTGGGCCCAAAGCCCTTAATAAAATATCTTTTTTCACATGCATATACTCTTTATGTCTATCTGTTTAAACTTCTCTTTGGGGTATTGGCCGTGTTAATGCACACTAGGCCTCACAAATTTGATATTTATATACGTGAGAAGTGATAGACCAACCTGCCACCACTCACTTGCCCAACAAATATTGTATAATGTTATACATAAATAAATGAATACATTTTATACAAATGTTATGCAAAAATAAATGAATACAATTTTATACAAAAACAAATGCATACATTTTTTTTTATACAAATTTTATACAAAAACAAATACATTTTATACAACAAATGTATTTGTTTTTGTATAAAAAAAAAATGTATTTGTTTTTGTATAAAATTGTATTCAGGTTGATTTTGAAAAAAATTGTATTAAAATTGTATTCATTTATTTTTGCATAACATTTGTATAAAATGTATTCATTTGTTTATGTATAACATTTGTATAATAATTTGTATTCATTTGTTTTTGTATAAAATTTGCATTAAATGTATTAAATTTGTTTTATTAAATTTGTTTTCGTATAAAATTTGCATTAATTTGTTTTTGTATAAATTGTATTCTTTTTTTTTACAAATTTTATACAACAAAAGAATACAATTTATACAAAAACAAAATTAATGCAAATTTTATAAAAAACAAATGAATACATTTTATACTAAAACAAAATTGAATACATTTAATGCAAATTTTATATATAAAAAGAAAAAAAAAAACAAGATATGAATACGTTTTATACAAATTTTATAAAAAAAAACAAAAAAAAACAAATGAATACAAAAATTATACAAATGTTATACAAAAATAAATGAATACAAATTTTATACAACAACAAATACATTTTATACAACAACAAATGTATTTGTTTTTGTATAAAATTGTATTCAGTTAATTTTGAACAAAAAAAATAAAAAAAAAAAGTATGCATTTGTTTTTGTATAAAATTGTATTAATTTATTTTCGTATAACATTTGTATAAATTGTATTTGTTTTTTGTATAACATTTGTATAATAATTTGTATTCATTTGTTTATAAAATTCGTATAAAATGTATTCATATGAATTTATATAAAATTTGCATTAAATTTGTTTTAGTATAAAACGTATTAATTTTTTTTTTATATAAAATGTATCTATTTTTATAGCCTTTTGATCTTTGGAAGAATGAGATGCAGACAGAATCCTGACAGCTGCTCTTCATCCAGCCGCACAATGATGTGAGGTTTGTCGGAAGCTCCAGGCCTTGGTGAGAAGTGATGGCGGGCGGCGGGCGGCGTGCGGTTACACTGAGATCCAGGGTCAGCCATTGCAGCTCACCAGTGGGACGGGGGTGTCATACCTCCCACCGCCTGGAGGTGGCAGCAAGGCTCTGTTGAGGAGCTGCATATGGCAGACATACTCTTCATACCGACCCAGAGGTTCAGAGCAGCCAATCAGATGTCAGCTTTTGCTCTTCTCAGACTTCTGATGTTATTTAGTGGTCGGTCCTCGTGGGCTCGGCTTGTTTATTAGAGACGGATCGGCTCATTCGTTAGAATTAGTGATCTCATTCCCTACACTGAACTTTTCATAAACTAGAATAATTATGCAGCGGCTGTTCTCTATTCTTATCGCTGTTCTGGGCTCACAAAGGCAGAACTGTCCTTGTTACAGTCACAGGTATCTGTGTGGGGTGTAGAAGGGTTGGATCCTCTGTCGGGCCTTTATTGCTATCTGTGTCCCCATTGGTTGGGGGGGGGGGCGGAGAGGAGTCCATGCTGCACACAGTGCTGGTCTCAGGCAGGGATGGTAATCGGCGAGGTCTGTGTGCGGTCAGTTCCCACGCTCAGCGCCCGCACTGATCCCGGAATACAGTGACCCGCTGTGCTAGGAGGGGCGGGGGAGGGGAGGTCAATGTATGGAGTCCATATGACCATCACTCCATCCACAGACCATCCACCATACTGAGATCTCTGCAGAGACCTCACTAAGAATAACATCATCATAGAGAATTATACAGGCCCAGTCAGTGAGTCACAACCCCCGACCAGATGTAGAGGTCTGCAGTGCACAAGATGGATGTGTGAGACAGACTGGGGGGAGAGGAGGAGAAGAGAGATGTATAGTGAGAGGAGAGGAGGAGAGGAAAGAAAAAGGAAAGAGGAGAGGAGGAGAGGAGAGATGTATAGTGAGAAAAGAGAAAAGGAAAGACAAGAGAAGAAGAGAAGACAAGATGAAAGGAAAGGAAAGGAAAGGAAAAAGAAGAGAAAAGAGAAGAGAGGAAAGGGGAGAAAGAAAGAAAGATGGGAAAAGATGAGAAGAGAAGAGAGGAAAGGAAAGGAAAGAGAAGTAAAGGAAAGGAAAAAAGGAGGAGGAAAAGAGAAGAGAAAAAAGGGAAAGAGGAGAAGAGGAGAAGGAAAGGAAAGGAAAGGAAAGGAAAGGAAAGGAAAGGAAAGGAAAGGAAAAGGAAAAGGAAAGGGAAGAGGAGAGAAAAGGAAAAAGGGGAAAGGAAAGGGGAGAGAGGAGGATAAAAAGAAGGAAGAATATAAAGGAAAGGGTGAGGCGAAAGGGAAAGGGGCAGAGAGAATGAGAGGTAAATGATGACAAAAAAAGAAGAGATTGAGGAGAAAAGAACAGGAATGGTACAGGAAAAGAAAAAAAAAAAAAGGACAAAAGAATGGTGAGGAGAAAAAAAAAAAGAAAGCGGAAGAATAAAAAAAAAAAAAAAAAAAAAGGGGAAATGGTGTGTGAAAAAGGGAAGAAAAAGGGTGAGGCGTTCATAAAAAAGGGAAAGAAAATAGGAAAAGGAAAAAAGGTAGAGTAGAAAGATAAGGAAAGGGCAAGGAGAAAGGAAAGCAAAAGGTTGAGGATAAAGGGAAGAGAAAAAAGAGGAGGAGACAAGAACAGAGTGAAGAGAAAGGAATGGGAAAGGAATAAGAAGGGGTTACCGTAGGAGAAAAGGAAAGGGTGGGGATAACTGAAAGTGTAAAGAGAAAAGGAGAGGATGTATAAAATAGAAAAGGATGAGGAGTCAAAGGGAAAGAAAGAAAGAAGAGGGGAAAAAAGGGGGGAAAGGTAGAGTAAAATGATAAGGAAAGGGCAAGGAGAGAGGAAAGAAAAAGGGTGCAGATAAAAAGGAAGTTGCTGGTTAGGAAAAGGGTACAGAAAAGAAAAAAGAAGAAAAAAAAAAGGGAAAGGAAAACAAGAAAGGAAGAGTAAAAGAAGAGCAAAAAGACAATACAAGACAAGGAAAAATAGGAAGGACAGGGAAATAGTAAACAGAAAGAGAAACAAAAAGGTGAGGAGTCAAAGGAACGTAAGAGAAGAAGGGAAAGGTAGAGTAGAAAGATAAGAAAAAGGAAAAATAAAATAAAGGAAAGGGGTGAAGAGAAAGGAAAGGAAAAAAAGAGGAGCAGGAAAGAAAGGAGGGGAGGAGGAAAGGGGTTGGGAGAAAGGTGTAATAAGGAAGAGGATAACGGAGAGGAAAAGGAAAACAAAAAACACTGAGGATAAAGGAAAAGGAAGGTTAAGGAAAAAAGAAGCAGACAAGAAAGGGGTGAAAAGAAAGGAAAAAGAGAGAAGGGAAAGAAGGGGTTAGGGGAAAGGAGGAGGATAACATAAAAGGAAAGGGGAGAAATGAAAGGGAAATGAGGGGGAAGAAAGGCGTGGGGGTTAGGAGAAATATAAAAAGGGAAGTGAAGAGGAGAAAGAATGGTGAAAAAAGAGGAAAAAGGAAGATGAGAAAAGAAGGGGAAAAATACAGCGCAAGACAAGGGTGAGGTAAAAAAGAGGAAGAGGCAAAATAGAAAGGGAAATAGTGAACATAAAAGGAAACAAAAAAGAGTGAGGAGATGAGAAAGAAAGAAGGGAGAAAATAGAAAGGGGTGAAGATCAAAGAAAAGGGAACGAAGAAAGAAAGAATGAAAGGAAAAGGTAAGGGAAATGGTGAAGATAACAGAAAAGAAAAGTGAGAGGAGAAAAAAAAAAAAAAAAAAAGGGAAGAAAGATGAGGAAGGAGGAGGAAGTATAAAAGGAAGAGGGGCAAAGAAATGGAAAGGAAATGGAAGGGAGAGGAGGAGGACACGCACACAGAGAATAGGAAAGAAGTCCGAGGATGAGGATGAGGATTGGCCCCGATATGTGGGACGCGGACGTGGCGGTTCGGGGACGCGGATCAGTTCATAATTCGGCGTGGTGTTTATTTTGGGATCGGGACGCTCTACATGGGACGGGGTCACCGACTCATCTAAACATTCCTCGTCTCTCTCGCTGCTGCAGAGATTCCGGAGGATTCCGCCTGCCAATGAAAACTGTTGTCTTTACCCCTCACGTTGTCTCTGAGCCGTCTGCTGCTATTGTGACACAGCGAGAGACGCCATAAAAAAAGAATAGACATGGCGCTGGGATTACTGCCCCTCCAAAGTCTAATTCCCAATGAGGTCAAAGGGTAAAGCGCCCTCGTCCTGAGACAATGCTCGCAGTCATATTCTAATCTCCACCAATCACGGGGCTCAGACACCTCACAGCTCGTTTCTCTGACATGTGACCCCCAGTGAGCACACTGGCTAAATATACGGGTATATAGAAAAGCTGAAGTTTATTATTCTTAAAATTCCTGCTTCATCAACCTGCTAAAAAGATAATCAAATAAAGCTTGCCTTTTATGTAGTCCCAGTGACGTCCTCACTGGGACTCTGTGCTTCTCTATGGAATGCAGGCGGATCATGGCTGGTGAGAGGGGCCGGCAGGGGGCTGCACATAGCGTCCTGAAAACATCCCAGCCCCCGACCTCAGTACTCCTCTCAGGAGCCCTCGGTCCTGATGCAAGCAGTGGGAGGAGCTATTAAAATGCCTCTACAATGTTCTTGGTGGCCATTCCAGCCAATGGTTACCTCAGTTTGTCCGCCACGAAGATGACTCGTCTCTCCAGGAGCAGCGAGGCGAATATCCGGATGATCTGTCGGACGCTGAGACACGTGAAGAGACATTCAAAGTCGACGTGCTCCAGGCGGGAGTCCATGGGCCGGCGCAGCTCAATGACCTGCATGGAGAATTAAAGGGGAAATCCACGTTAACAACCCGAAACAACGACAACCCAAAATCACATCAATGTCCGGCGTGTTCATCATTTCCTGATAGGATTTCTTCTCGGCCTTTAGGTGTAGTCTCTGTTCTCATCAGTTGCCAGAGGAGGCGCTGTGCTGCTCCCAACAGGGAGGGCTATGCAAATCCTTTAGGGTAACGGTACCTGGATGGTCTGTTACGGCAGGGACCACGCTGGCGCTCCTAGGTCATGGAGGCCGGTGAATGTTCGAGTCTGAGCAGGCCAGAAGGGCACTCCCGAGGAGGCCAGAAGGGCACTCCCGAGGAGGATGTGTGCTGCACTGGTCTGGCCCAAGGTCTGGGTCATCCCGGCCTTCTGGCTAGGGTCGGTGTGGTCGCTATTCCTGCCGGCGTCCAGTGGAGGCGCCGTCACACTGACCACGGGATCATCGGGGTGTTGCCATGCAAATCCACAACCATGATGGGGGCCTGGAAAGGTTAGTATCGGTGGAGGCTGCGTTTGGCGTCCGCGGCTCTCCCCGAGAAAACCTAGAAGGGCTCACTATCTGGCAGGTATGGAGGGCCGCACTGGGCCGGCTGAGGGTCGGGCCTGAAAAGAAGCCCATCATGTATGTGCCCCCTGGAGTGGATGTCCAGGGGTGTCCTAAAACCACTATGAGTGAGGGTCACTGATTTATGGCACCACGGGCACCGCACCAGTCACACTTTTTCCCACCTGCCTCCTGGGCCGGGCCTTTTGGCTGGGACCAGAGGGATTTTTGATTCTTGGCCGGAGGGGCCTGGTCATTGTACCACACAATGGCCAATTTTTACTCTACCCTACCCTACCCTTCCCTACTCTACTCTACTCTACTCTACTCTACTCTAACCTTCCCTACTCTACCCTTCCCTACTCTACCCTTCCCTACTCTACCCTTCCCTACTCTACCCTTCCCTACTCTACTCTACCCTTCCCTACTCTACTCTACCCTTCCCTACTCTACTCTACCCTTCCCTACTCTACTCTACTCTACTCTACTCTAACCTTCCCTACTCTACTCTAACCTTCCCTACTCTACTCTAACCTTCCCTACTCTACTCTAACCTTCCCTACTCTACTCTAACCTTCCCTACTCTACTCTAACCTTCCCTACTCTACTCTAACCTTCCCTACTCTACTCTAACCTTCCCTACTCTACTCTAACCTTCCCTACTCTACTCTAACCTTCCCTACTCTACTCTAACCTTCCCTACTCTACTCTAACCTTCCCTACTCTACTCTAACCTTCCCTACTCTACTCTAACCTTCCCTACTCTACTCTACTCTAACCTTCCCTACTCTTCTCTACTCTAACCTTCCCTACTCTACTCTAACCTTCCCTACTCTTCTCTACTCTAACCTTCCCTACTCTTCTCTACTCTAACCTTCCCTACTCTTCTCTACTCTAACCTTCCCTACTCTTCTCTACTCTAACCTTCCCTACTCTTCTCTACTCTAACCTTCCCTACTCTACTCTTCTCTACTCTAACCTTCCCTACTCTACTCTTCTCTACTCTAACCTTCCCTACTCTACTCTTCTCTACTCTAACCTTCCCTACTCTACTCTTCTCTACTCTAACCTTCCCTACTCTACTCTTCTCTACTCTAACCTTCCCTACTCTACTCTTCTCTACTCTAACCTTCCCTACTCTACTCTTCTCTACTCTAACCTTCCCTACTCTACTCTACTCTAACCTTCCCTACTCTACTCTACTCTAACCTTCCCTACTCTTCTCTACTCTAACCTACCCTACTCTACTCTAACCTTCCCTACTCTACTCTAACCTTCCCTACTCTACTCTAACCTTCCCTACTCTACTCTAACCTTCCCTACTCTACTCTAACCTTCCCTACTCTACTCTAACCTTCCCTACTCTACTCTAACCTTCCCTACTCTACTCTAACCTTCCCTACTCTACTCTAACCTTCCCTACTCTACTCTAACCTTCCCTACTCTACTCTAACCTTCCCTACTCTACTCTAACCTTCCCTACTCTACTCTAACCTTCCCTACTCTACTCTAACCTTCCCTACTCTACTCTAACCTTCCCTACTCTACTCTAACCTTCCCTACTCTACTCTAACCTTCCCTACTCTACTCTAACCTTCCCTACTCTACTCTAACCTTCCCTACTCTACTCTAACCTTCCCTACTCTACTCTAACCTTCCCTACTCTACTCTAACCTTCCCTACTCTACTCTAACCTTCCCTACTCTACTCTAACCTTCCCTACTCTACTCTAACCTTCCCTACTCTACATTATTCAAGCCCTTATTTGTTTGTCACTTTTTTTTATTTTTATGTTTGTACGCGGTTTTGCATGTGTGACTGGTAGGGTGTAGGTCCTCGGGCCTTCCTTGAAAGTCTTGGGAGGGGGGGTGGACACGGCCTTCTGGCTTGGTTCGCCCTCCCTCATGGGGTCTCCCTTTGGGGGAGCCCCACCTAGTACTTAGGTGGGTCTGTTTCGGCAGAGCTCCCAGAGAATGGGGTCAGTCTGGTTTCGGCCAGATGGACCAAGTGTAAAGTACCCCAGTCCCCGTCTAGAGCCTCACGCCCCGGGGGATCAGGGCGAGGACCTCTGATTTTAGAGGACTTGTGTACACCCTTCGCATGTTTTTGTGCTTCACGCTTTATGTGTGTGCACATTTTTTTTGGGCACCGGGTGAAGTTTTTGAGTGTGTTCACACACCATGGGCTTTCAAAAATAAAATAAATAATTTCCTGTTGGGATTTCGTATCGACTATTTCCTTAAAAATGAATGTTTAGTGGGAGGAGCTTCGCACCGAAATACGGTATCCGGATATTGCAACATTCTGCGCTTCTCTTAAAGGAGCCGTGAGCTGCACTGTGTGTGGCTGGTCTGCTACAGGCCGACACCATTTGTTGTGTGGGAGGGGCTTAGCACAGAATTATGGTAATCACATATTGATCCATTCTCCGCTTCTCTTAAAGGAGCCGCTTGTTCTGGGGGGATTGTCGGCACTTCTGCACACGGAGCAATCATGGCGGCAATTCTCGAAAAAGTCTTCCAGGAATTGTAAAGTGTTTTCCGCTCAAAATGTTTTACCACAAACAATGCGTCCATACAATGAGTAAATAAATTACTAAAGCGCTAATAGGATTAAAAACCAGAACAAACCAGAAAAATATATAGAAGATAACCAAATGATATGGCTGCATCCAACAAAAAGTGCTCCCACACTTAAAAATTCATAAAATATAGTAAACAATATTGTAAACAATTGGTGCGCTAATCAACCTTATTAATATATAATAAATAATAAACATTGAAAAAACTGATAAAACTTTGAAAAAAGTGCAATGCACATTGCACTTTTTTTCAAAGTTTATTAATCATTATATATTAATAAGGTTGATTAGCGCACCAATTGTTTACAATATTGTTTACTATATTTCAATGCGTCCATACGGTCACCCCAACTTGTTGACACTACAGTTGCTCCTCCCATTCAGCTTGATACTGCAGTTGCGCCTCCCCCTTAGCTTGCTGACACTACAGTTGCCCCTCCCCTTAGCATGTTGACACTACAACTGCTCCTTCCCCTCAGCTTGTTGACACTGCATTGCTCCCCCCCCCCCTCAGCTTGATACTGTAGTTGCTCCCCCCAATCAGCTTGTTGACACTGCAGTTGCTCCTCCCCTAAAACTTGACACTGCTGTTGCTCCTCCCCCTCAGCTTGTTGACACTACAGTTGCTCCTCCCCTAAAACTTGACACTGCTGTTGCTCCTCCCCCTCAGCTTGTTGACACTACAGTTGCTCCTCCCCTAAAACTTGACACTACAGTTGCTCATTCTCCTCAACTTGTTGACACTGCATTGCTCCTCCCCTTCAGCTTGCTGAAACTGCACATACCCTCCTACTTAGCTTGCTTACACTACACTAACCCATCCTCTTAGTATGTCGACAATACAGTTGCTCCTCCCCATTACCTTGTTGGCACTGCAGTTGCTCCTCCCCTAAAACATGTTGACACTGCTGTTGCTCCTCCCCCTCAGCTTGTTGAAACTACAGTTGCCCCTTCCCTTAGTACGTTGACACTACATTGCTCCTCCCCCTCAGCTTGATACGGTAGTTGCTCCTCCCACTCAGCTTGTTGACACTGCAGTTGCTCCTCCCCATCAGCTTGCTGAAACTGCACATAACCTCCTACTCAGCTTGCTGACACTACACTTACCCCCTCCCCTCAGTATGTTGACAATATGGTTGCTCCTCCCCATTACCTTGTTGACAGAATTGCTCCTCCCCCTTAACTTGCTGACACTGCAGTTGCTGCTCCTCAACTTTTTTAGCACTAAAAATAAACCCGGCTTCCATCGGTGTTGGAGGTCAGCGGCATACCAAACACATGAGGTCATAGAATTGCCTGCTGCTGATTGGCTGCCTGTGAGATTCGAGTCTCATCTCCTGCTTGCAGGTAGTTGGTCATTATTCACCCACAACCAGGAGGACGATCCTGGAATGACGTATATCTCTGGATGAGAAGAAGGTGAATAATGAGGAGAGCGATCCCTGACCCTCCCTGTGCAGACATTGTCACCTTCTGTTATGGCCCACGATGACTAGTTTTGGGTGGGGGCAGGGTATAGAGTGTGTGTACCGATCGGGAGCCGAGTGTCCTTCCTATCACTGCACTCTCCTATCTCCCCTCCGCGGACTGGACTTTCCTAAAATTCACTATTAAATGCATTGTGACTTCTTTATTCCAGTCTCAGCAAGAGCCTATGGATAATCAGAGGTCTATAGTGGAAGTGCACACATGGCGGCTGGGAGCTGCATTTCCCAGTCATTCCATTGGTCAGCAGGAAACCCGGATCACACACAGAAGACGACTGAAGCCATTTATCTAATCACACAGGGTGACCCATAGAGAGCATAATAACGTGCCGCACCTCATTGCCGTGACCCGGCAGAAACGTCTTCACTCGGATCGTTTTCCCGGGAGCCGGAAAGGGAGACTCCATCAGACTTCTCATAAAGGGATAGACCAGAGCCGCCGAGATCCCCCTCCGCCTCTCCACCTCGTCCAGGATCTGCCGCAAGAAAAAGAAAGAAAAAAAACATTCAGACTATGGCAGCTGCCCCAACCCCTCCCCCGCCACCTTTTCCAGAATCCCACGTTCTGCCCCTTCTGTTTTAATAAATGAATTGCTTTGCAGGGAGAAGAAACTGCCAGATCTCTGCTCCCTGTTTGTAAACACAGAACTCTAGTGTGTGATTGGACACAGCCGATCAGCTGACTTCAGCCAAAAGCATTGCCTGGTGCTTCAAAACGTCTCCATAGAAGTCTATGAGAACGCTCGCTAGCGGCACCTGCAGCATTCAAGGGGCTTTTATTCAGCATTAGCTGCGCTTTGTTTTGGAGGTATGAGATATCCCAGGATGCACTGGGGAAACCAACAAGTGAACCCAGAAAGCCGTCATCAGCAGTCACTTCCGGGTCATGTGTATATATTCGGGGAATGTCTGGCGCAGATGCTGGTGTGCAACCGAAAGGTGAGCTGGGTGACCGGAGCAGGAGAAACTAAAAATGTCACACATGGTGTGCAGAATGGCAGAAATATAGTGGGAGGTGAGTGAGGACTGGAGAGAGAGGAGGTCCAGCAAACCAGAGGACCAGCAGAGCTGGGGGTTACTACTGAGTGGGGATCAGCAGAGCTGGAGGTTACTACTGAGCAGGGGAATCAGCAGAGCTGGGGATTACTACTAAGCGGGGGGATCAGCAGAGCTGGGGGATTACTACTGAGTGGGGATTAGCAGAGCTGGGGAATACTACTGAGTAGGGGGGTCCAGCAGAGCTGGGGAATACTACTGAGTGGGGATGAGCAGAGCTGGGGATTACTACTGAGTGGGGATGAGCAGAGCTGGGGGATTACTACTGAGTGTGGATCAGCAGAGCTGGGGGATTACTACTGAGTGGGGATCAGCAGAGCTGGGGGATTACTACTGAGTGGGGATCAGCAGAGCTGGGGGATTACTACTGAGTGGGGATCAGCAGAGCTGGGGGATTACTACTGAGTGGGGATCAGCAGAGCTGGGGGATTACTACTGAGTGGGGATCAGCAGAGATGGGGGATTACTACTGAGTGGGAGATCAGCAGAGCTGGGGAATACTACTGAGTGGGAGATCAGCAGAGCTGGGGAATACTACTGAGTGGGAGATCAGGAGAGCTGGGGAATACTACTGAGTGGGGATCAGCAGAGCTGGGGGATTACTACTGAGTGGGGATCAGCAGAGCTGGGGGATTACTACTGAGTGGGGATCAGCAGAGCTGGGGGATTACTACTGAGTGGGGATCAGCAGAGCTGGGGATTACTACTGAGTGGGGATCAGCAGAGCTGGGGGATTACTACTGAGTGGGGATCAGCAGAGCTGGGGGATTACTACTGAGTGGGGATCAGCAGAGCTGGGGGATTACTACTGAGCGGGGATCAGCAGAGCTGGGGGATTACTACTGAGCGGGGATCAGCAGAGCTGGAGATACTACTGAGCGGGGATCAGCAGAGCTGGAGATACTACTGAGCGGGGATCAGCAGAGCTGGAGATACTACTGAGCGGGGATCAGCAGAGCTGGAGATACTACTGAGCGGGGATCAGCAGAGCTGGAGATACTACTGAGCGGGGATCAGCAGAGCTGGAGATACTACTGAGCGGGGATCAGCAGAGCTGGAGATACTACTAAGTGGGGATCAGCAGAGCTGGAGATACTACTGAGCGGGGATCAGCAGAGCTGGATATACTACTGAGCGGGGATCAGCAGAGCTGGGGGATTACTACTGAGCGGGGATCAGCAGAGCTGGGGGATTACTACTGAGCGGGGATCAGCAGAGCTGGGGGAATACTACTGAGTGGGAGATCAGCAGAGCTGGGGATTACTACTGAGTGGGGGATCAGCAGAGCTGGGGGATTACTACTGAGTGGGGATCAGCAGAGCTGGGGATTACTACTGAGTGGGGGATCAGCAGAGCTGGGGGATTACTACTGAGTGGGGATCAGCAGAGCTGGGGAATACTACTGAGTGGGGATCAGCAGAGCTGGGGGATTACTACTGAGGGGAAGATCAGCAGAGTTGGGAGTACTACTGAGCAGGGGATCTGCTGAACAAGGGTACTAATGAGCTGGGGATTTCCTGGAATTTTTTCCCCTCGCTCGCTTTCTCTTTCTCATAAATCTGTACAGTGTTTGTGATCCAACTAAAAGCATCCCCTGCAACATCCCGACTTCCACAGGGTGCTGAAAAACCACACGTTCTGCACTCACCTTGGAGAAGAGATCGAAGCATCCCAGCCGGCTTATAACGCAGTACACCTCGGGGAGCCGCGGACCCTTCCCGCTGGGCTGGGGAGAGAGAAAATGGATTGGGTTATTATTATTAACCAATGCCCCTGGAAAGGGTCCCCACCTCCGCTTATTGTGCCCCTGCAAGTGGGCCCAATCCCAGCTTATTATGCCCCTGGAAATGTTCCCGACCTCGGCTTATGTCCCTGAAAATGGTCCCTGCCCCCGCTTATTATGCCCCTGAAAATGGTCCCTGCCCCTGCTTATTATACCCCTGAAAATGGTCCCTGCCCCTGCTTATTATACCCCTGAAAATGGTCCCCGCCCCCGCTTATTATGCCCCTGAAAATGGTCCCCGCCCCTGCTTATTATGCCCCTGAAAATGGTCCCTGCCCCTGCTTATTATGCCCCTGAAAATGGTCCCTGCCCCTGCTTATTATGCCCCTGAAAATGGTCCCTGCCCCTGCTTATTATACCCCTGAAAATGGTCCCTGCCCCCGCTTATTATACCTCTGAAAATGGTCCCTGCCCCCGCTTATTATGCCCCTGAAAATGGTCCCCGCCCCTGCTTATTATACCCCTGAAAATGGTCCCTGCCCCCGCTTATTATGCCCCTGAAAATGGTCCCTGCCCCTGCTTATTATGCCCCTGAAAATGGTCCCTGCCCCCGGGGACCAGCTGGTCAGCACGATCCCGCGAACTGTCGTAGCTGTAGGTTGGCTCCTTAAAGCAGGATAGCAGGCGCACGCCCGCTGCATTGGGGTGACGATGTGCGTGGCCAGGGGTTGCGATGACGCACGATCGCGGGCACAAGAGCCAGGACAGGGACGTACATGTGTGTGTGTGTAAAAACACAAACCTCTGTTCTGTGAGGAGAGGGAATGCAGATGAGTTCCTAATAGCCAAGAACAACGATCTCTCGTCTTCGCTAGTCACTCCCCTCCCCCTACAGTTAGAACACACTGAGGGAACACACGCCCCCTAGTGTTAACCCCTTCCCTGCCAGTGACATTTATACAGTAATCGGTTCATTTTTATAGCACTGATCGCTGTATAATTGTCAATCGTCCCAAAAATGTGTCAAAAGTGTCTGATGTGTCCGCCATAATATCACAGTCTCGGTATAAAATAAATAAATAAAAAAAAATAAAAAATCGCAGCCGCCATTACTAGTAAAAAAATGTATAATAATAATAATAATAATAATAATAATAATAAAAATTGCCATAAATCTATCCCCCAATTTGTAGACGCGATAACTTTTGCGCAAACCAATCAATATACGCCTTTTGCGATTTTTATTACCAAAAATAAGTAGAAGAATACGTATTAGACTTGTGCAATTCGTTAAGTTACGAATTCGTTTTCCGTTCAAATTCGTTATATTCGTTCATTCGTTATCGTACGAATGAACGAATGGTTCACTAAAAATTCTAACGAATAACGAACTATCGAAACGAACGAACATGAAAAACAACGAAAATACGAAATTATTAAATTAGAAACAACGAAACTACGAAAGAATGAAAATCCGAAAAACTAAAAACAGAAACAACGAAAATCAAAATGAAAAAATTCGTACATTCGTAACTTTTTTTTTTTTGATTCGTAATTTTCCGTGTCTCTTACAATGGCGCTGCTTAACGTGCTTCGAATGGATTGAACGAAAAAATTCGTACATTCGTAATTTTTTTTTTTTTTTTTTTTTGCGATTCGTAATTTTCAGTGTCTCTTACAATGTAATAATAGCGTACACATTACATAACATTATGAATTATGCTCCGATTACGAATCTACGAAAACAATGTTACGAAAGTACGAATAAATCAATCTTACGAAAATACGAATGCGTCCGAATACAAAATATAACGAAAATACGAAAATACGAATATCGAATAAACTAAAATTAGACGGAAAAACGAATCAATGAAAAAATAACTCTACGAAAATACGAACGAGTCCGAAATGCGAACACCGACGATTTACGAAATTACGAATCGTTTCGAATCAACGGAAATGAACAGAAACTAAACTAAACAAATTTTTCTATTGTGCACATGTCTAATACGCATCGGCCTAAAACTGAGAAAAAAAAATAGCTTTTTTTAAAAGAATTTGGGGATATTTATTATAGCAAAAAAGTACAAAATAATGTTCTTTTTTTGTTTATAGTGCAAATAATAAAAACCGCACAAGCGATCAAATACCACTAAAAGTAAGCTCTATTTCTGGGGAAAAAAGGACGTTAATTTTGTTTGGGTACAGCGCACGACTGCGCAATTGTCAGTTAAAGCGACGCAGTGTCGAATCGCAAAAAAATGCTCCGGTCATTCAGCAGCTAAATCTTCTAGGGGTGAAGCGGTTAAAGAAATAAAAAAAAATAAAAAACCTGGAAGCCGCCATATCTGATTGGTTCCCAAGGTCGGCGCTCACCGTGATCCCAGAATATTCCTCTCCTGTACATTCCTGAGGTCGCACATGGCAATAAAGCGCACCGCCCATCACAGCTGATGACCTTGGCGCTGCCAGCGGGAGTACAGTACGGCGAGCGGGGGATGGTGGGGGGTGGCGGGGTGCCACCTTCTCTCAGTAGCTGCTCCATAAAAAAAGATGGAAATGGTTATTATTCTATCACAGCGGCGGCCAGCAATAACACCGCGCGTCACCGGAGAGGAGGACGCAATACCGCCATTTATATCACGCTGTTGATTTAAGAACGTGAACAGCCACGCCGTCTATTAATTACAACATTGAGGCGGTTCGCTGCCCCGCAATTTGGGCGCCGCGGGCTGTAATTTTGGGGCTGCGATCCGGCGTGCCGACAATACTGGTAACAGCGATTTATATCTCATATTATTGAAGATTACAATGTATCGTGGTGGGTGGTGCGGGGCGCTCTACTCTACTATGTGCTCTACTTTCCCCAACATCCTCTCTACATCCTCACACTCTAACAATTCTATAGAATGCATTTCAATCGATGAGCTACAGAATAAATAGGTAAAAACGAACGCCACTTGTCGAGAAAAAAAACCCTCCCCCTCTGGGTGATCTCTGGACATTGCAGGGATTGTAACAAACTTTGTTGCAGATTCCGACCTTTTGTTATTCTAAAGCGATAGCTGTTTGTTTCTCTGTGTCCATGTGAAGAGTGAATGTGAATGGGAGTGGCTTTATAATTATCAATCAGCTGCTGCACCTGCAGGGCTCCAATGAGGGAAGTGGCAGGGCCTGCATCCCTTTAGAAGGAATTTCCCTTTGGGAGTATTTCACCAAAAATGTAAATATTTTGTTACAAGGGATGCGCAAATCTGACTTGTATCTTAGTGCAGACTTCTGGGAAAATCAGTGAGCCGACCAAAATAAGCAAGCCAACAATTACTGCGACAAACATGGGGGAAAAAAAATAGATAAAAATTAAAAAACAACAACAAAAAAATAAAATAAATAAAAAAAATAAAATAAAAAAAGGAGGGACCTTTTTTTATTTTATTTTTTATTTTTTTAAGACCAGGCTTTTCTGGCACTTTTTGTTTCGAAGTTTAAATTTGTATTTTTTGCTAGAAAAACGGCCAAACATTATAATTTTTTTTTTCTTTATTTTTTTTTTTTTTTTTTAGCAGGGACCCTATGGAATAAAATGGCAACTGTTGCCATCTTTTTTATACCACACGGTATTTGCGCAGCGTTTTTTCAAACGCAATTTTTGGGGAAAAAATACACTTGAATAGAAAAAAAAAAAACGCACACACACACACACACAACACAATATTTACTTATATTATATTTTTTAAAAAAATGTGTTAAATGTGAAAGATGTTACGCCAAGTAAATAGATATCTAAAGCTTTAAAATTGCGCACGCTCGCGCAATGGCGGCAAACACTATGGAGATTTTACAATAGTAAAAACTACAATAGACGACACTCGTCTTTGCAGGTTACCAGTTGAGAGTTACACACGAGATCTAGCGCTAGAATTATTGCTCCCGTTCTAACCTTCCCGGCGATACGTCACATGTGTGGTGCGAACACCTTTTACATAGGCGTGCCCGACTTTGCATTCTCGCTTCTGCGTGCGAGCGCGGAGGGATGGGGGCGCTTTACTTTTTAATTTTTACACTGTCCCTTTTAAAAAAAATAAATACATTTTATTTTTTTCATCACTTTTATTGCTATTAAAAGGAATGTAAACATCCCATAGAAATAAGGATAACAGGTCTTCTTTATGGAGAGATCTGGGGGGTCAAAAAGACCAAAAATTTCTCCTCTACCTTTAAAAGCAAAAAATAAATAAATAAATAAAATTATGATCTTTAAATTTTTATTTATTTATTTTTAAAGCAAAAAGTTTACTCCCCCCCCCCCCCCACCCTAGACTGGAAGTGACAATATGACTTTGCTACAGTTCTCCAAGACCATAGAGGCGATCAGAGAGGATCTGGTCTCTGGGAACCTCTATGGCCAACCCTGCATCACATCGGATTGTTTCTAGGGCACGGCGGTAAAAACGGTATGCCCGAGAATAAAAAGGGTAAGTGGGGGGGGGGGGGGGACCTCCCCTTCCACTGCTTCATAAAGCAATCCAATATTTGATATCCCTGGCCACAAAAGCAAGGTGGCAGGTATAGCGGTGACATCGTACTAGAGCAATGACACTGACCTGACCATGGCCAAATCCTGATAAGCCCCCCCTGCCCACAGACCCCCCACATTCACCAGGCCAGGGTTGTGGGGATGAGGCCCTTCTCCTCATCAACATGGGAACAAATTGCTATGCCAGGGGTATCCCCCCCCCCCATCCCCTATGTTGAGGACACATGACCTCGTATGCTACAGCTTAGCCAGCCAGGCTGCATGCTTAGCTAATTAAGGGTCTAAAACTGATTTTAAGGAGACCCCCCCCTTTTTTTGGGGGGCTAGGATCGCCCTTAAAATCCACACCGGACCCAAAGGGGAGAAAAAAAAAAATCAATGCAGCCCCCACATCTATGGACTGGAGGGGGAATATATTGAAAACATTTAGCAGCCAGTTATCACCCCCTTCGGCATGGACATGACCCCTGAACCTTAACCAGATCCCAAAAGCCAACCGGAAATAGGAGCCGGTTCTTGGGAAGGCTTAAAAAAATCCCTGACCCCCCCTCAACAGCATTGTATCAGTCTCTGTACCAGAGGAGCTTACACTCTAACGTCCCCTCCCCCCACAGTCACACACTATTATTATTATTATTATACATTTATATAGCTCTGACATATACCGCAGTGCTGTACAGAGAACACTGAGCCAATCCACCAGTCTCTGCACCAGAGGAGCTTACACTCTAATGTCCCCTCCCCCACAGTCACATCAGTCTCTGTACAGAGAAGCTTACACGCTAATGTCCCCTCCCCCCACAGTTACATCAGTCTCTGCACCAGAGGAGCTTACACTCTAATGTCCCCTCCCCCCACAGTCATATCAGTCTCTGTACAGAGGAGCTTACACTCTGATAGGAACCACCTGCTCCCGCTCCCTCCCCCTCCCGCAGTGACAGGTGCCCCCTGAGACTCGGCCAGTTCCTGGGGAGGGGACGATGAACGTCTCGGCCGTTTATCGCGGCCACATGGCGGCGAGGGGTTAATCTTTTTTTTCTTTTTGCCCATATTAGGTAGAGGAGACGGCCATGGCGATGAAATGAAGAATGATTGGATTTTTGGTTGGACTCCATTGTGTCAGATATGAAGGAATGCCTGCAGCGGGCCAGAGACATTGGCCGCGGCTCTGCAGCTGGATGCCAGTAAAAGCAATCGAATTCCTGGGTCACCGAGGCGTCCAGAACACTCGGCCCGGAGCGCAGGCGAGGAATTCACACCATGAAATATCACTCCTAGAGGACGAGTGGAAACAGAGGATCGCGCCTGACCGCAATTCCGGGAAATGGAAGGACAACCCCCCCCCCCCCCCCCCGATTCCCATTCTACTGCAACTATGTAACAGTTTAAAGGGGAACTCCGGCCTCCCCGTCAGTCTTGCACAGGTGTACCGACTCCTCTCCTGGACTGAAACGGCTTCCTACGATTTCTCTGCACACTGTGAGCTTCTCACCATGTGCATTAGAAGCTGCAGCAAGTCAGATAGAGCCCCGCCCCATTCCCTGGCTGGAGGACGTCTAACATTATGTATTCCTTTCCTCCCCAGCCTGACTGTCCCTGGCCCCACCCCTTTCATTAATTGAATGTCATTCCTTCAATCATAGCATCACATGTGGGCGTTATCTATGCAAATACAGCCCCTGACTAGGAACACCCACTCCTCCAGACTGACCCGCCAATCAAAGGCATTTTAATATTTTCATGACTCCTCCCACTGCTTGCATCCGGACTGAGGGTTCTGGAGAGGAGTACTGAGGCCGGGGGCTGGGATGTTTATTTACAGGAAGCCATGTACAGCCCCCCTGCCAACCCCTCCCACCAGACAAGATCTGCCTGCATTGCATAGAGAAGCACAGAGACCCGGTGATGTTGGCACTAGAACTAAAAATAGGGGACTTTACTTCGATTGTGATGAACACCCCCTTCACCAACCCCCCCCCCCCTTTATTTAAGAGAGTGCCAGTTATATTCACAAGCCAGACACACATACAGACAATATTTACGTTTCCAACAATTTTGTCAAGTGATGCACTCAAAACGAATGGAGGGGACATTTTATTTTATTTTTGCGCATTTTTCTTCTTTTTTTTTTTTCTTTTAAGAAACGTGCCAAAAAATATTTAAAGCCCTGAAGTGGATATAAACCCCAAACTGCATGACTTCAGGTTTGCTCTATACTCTGTGATGTCTGCGAGATATTTGTTGCATGAATATCAAAAGCGTTCCTGTAAGCTGCATGATATGTCCCGTAATTTTTGTAAGAGACGAATGCCTGTCTCTTCAGCTCCATCTAGTGGCCAGAATGCGCTATAAATTTTTTCATTTTTTTTGCATTGAATTGTTTCAGGAAACTATACCGCATTTTGGCCACTAGATGGAGCCAATGATACAGGCGTTAATCTCTTATAAAAAAAAAAAAAAAAAAACAGAAGACAGGGCAGTTCATTCAGCGTGCTTCTGACTTTTGTGCAGTGATGTTGTTATTTTTTTTGAAATACACCTGAGTGTCAAACAATTGTCATGCCTTTTTAATAATAATATTTTTTCATTCAATCATTTAATTTTTTTTTTTTTTAATATATACATTTTATTAATATATTTTATAATAAATATTTAAACTTAACCAGTTCCCACCCAAATTCTGACATTGCTCTCCTACATGTAAAAATCTGTATATTTTTTATTTATCTTTTGCTGGAAAATTACTCAGAACATACTATATATATATATATATATATATATATATATATATATATATATATATACACACACACACACACATACATACACACACACTATATATATATATATATTTTTTTTTTTATTTTTTTTATATATTATATAAAATAATGCTTTTTCTTTTATTTTTTTATATTTTTTTTCAGCAGGTGGTCGCTGCATTTTTTTTTTTTTTAGGTCCCACAGTATTTGCACAGCAATTTTTAAAATGTAAATACACTTTAATGAATTTTAATGCAAAAATAAAAAACACAAAATTTAACCCTACTTTAGCTAAAATATAATGTTACGCTGAGTAAATAGATACCCGATATGTCACGCTTTAAAATTGCGCATTGCTTGTGGAAAGGCGCCAAACGACGGTACCTAAAAATCTCCATGGGCGACGCTTTAAAAAAATAAAATAAAATAAAATAAAAATATGTACAGGTTACCTGTTTAGAGTTACAGAGGAGGTCTAGTGCTAGAATTATTGCTCTTGGTCTACCGTTCACAGAGATACCTCACATGTGAGGTGCAATCACCGTTCCCATATGCGGGCGCGACCTACGTATGCGTGTGAGCACTAGGGGACAGGGCGCTTTAAAAAAAATAAAACATAAAAAGTATTTAATTTAATTCATTTTTTTTAATTTTACACTGTCTCTTCAATTTTTTTTTTTTTGGATCACTTTTATTTCTATTACACAAGGAATGTAAGCATGACAGGTTCTCTTTATGGAGAGATATACAAGACCTCAAATCTCTCCTCTACTCTGGAAAGCATCAGATCAAAAAATAAAAATAAAAAAAAATAAAATTAGTCTGTTTTCCATGGGGAAAAAATAAAAAAATGGGCGTGTACATCTGTACAGCTGGCTATGGACCAGATGGTCCCCGGTCATCTCTATGATCCTGAGAGGCCGTAAGCGACATCATGTCATCACTTCCGGCCTCCCAGGATCATAGAGATGACCGGGGACCATCCGGTCTATGGCCAGCACTATGGTAACCCAGAACCGCCACCGGATTGGATCCCAGGCTCGCCAATCACACGGGAGAGCCCAGAGGGACGCCGATGGGTGGCACGGGGAGTGGGGGGATGGAACGTCCCCGTCCCCTCCCCCCAGCTGCCTGTAAAAGAAATCCAGTCACTAGAATGGCTTTTACATTAGAGGAAACCGCATTTCTCAGGTCCGTTTCCCTGATGGTGACAACGGCGGACCATGTCGGTGTAAAGCCTCATACACACGATCGGACCGTGGACCAACTTTCCCGTGAATTTTTGTCCAAAGGGCGTTGGCCCCAAGTTGGTATTGCATACACACGGCAGGACTTTTTCAGCCAACTTTCACCAAATCACTTGGTTTTTCTGCTCTTTACCGCCACCTTTGGTCAACTTCTGTATTGTTGTCTGATCTTTTGCATTGGTTCTGCATTGGTTTGTACAAAAGTCCGTTGGTTTTGTGTACACACGGTCGGACTTTGGTCCATCGGACTTTTGTTGGCAGAAAGTTGGTCCGTTCGCACAGCCAACAAAAGTCCGATGAAACCTGGAAAAAGTTGGTCCGATGGAGCGTACACACGGTCGGATGTTGGTCCAAAACAGCCAATTTGCATGTTGGTTGTCAAAAAGTCCGATCGTGTGTATGGGCCTTAATTTTTGCTGAATGGCCCACTTGTAGTCTCCATCGGAAACGCGTGGGACAGGGTGGCAACGCAGGTGCGCAATCGAGATTCAGCGACAGAGCGTTGTCACCCTATAGCAGGAAGTGCCTGATGCAGGACCTACATGGCAGGATCGCCAGCTGCAGATTTTATAGAGACTGAAAAGGAGTTTTCCAATGATAAGTGAGAATAATAACACATGAAATCTTTGGGGTGGGATTTCAGTGATCGGGTTTAGAAGGACGCAGACAGATATAAGGAGGCCGGGGAGCAGAAATAAAAACACAACAACCAGAGCAGACGGTCAGGAAATGGGATTTTCTTGGCTCTTCTTCTCCGGTTGGTCGGCACTGATGAACACGGATGACATTTTCCAGGAGACGAGATCTGGAATATCTCCTATTAGGAGGAAGATGAAGTCTTCCGGTCAGGAATACAATCCAAAAGAGGTCTCCAAAAATATTAAATCAGAACCTGAAAATTTCCTTCCAAATCACAAAGCTGAGAAATGCGTCCCGAAAACATCGGGATTTACCAGGATTGGTAAAGAGAAACGGGAGGCTCTATGGAAGACCAACAAATGCACCGCACAAGGTTCAATGTTTCTCCGCTTTAGATTTTGGAATATTTTGCCTTCTTTGGTTCCGCAGGACCCCCCCCCCCCCCCCCCAAATGGTACTACAACCCCCAGGGCTACTATCCTTAACATTTCGAAGTAGAGGAGGAATGAGAGAAGGCGGAGGAGCGAGGAATGAGAGAAGGCAGGGGAGGGAGGAATGAGAGAAGAAGGCGAAGGGGTAGGAAGGCATGAGAGAAGGCAGGGGGAGGGAGGAATGAGAGAAGGTGGAGGAGCGAGGAATGAGAGAAGGCAGGGGGGGGAGGAATGAGAGAAGGTGGAGGAGCGAGGAATGAGAGAAGGCAGGGGGGGGAGGAATGAGAGAAGGCAGGGGGAGGGAGGAATGAGAGAAGGCAGGGGGGGGAGGAATGAGAGAAGGCAGGGGGAGGGAGGACTGAGAGAAGGCAGGGGGAGGGAGGAATGAGAGAAGAAGGCGGAGGAATGAGAGAAGAAGGCGGAGGGGGAGGAATGAGAGAAGGCAGGGGAGGGAGGAATGAGAGAAGGCAGGGGGAGGGAGGAATGAGAGAAGGCAGGGGGAGGGAGGAATGAGAGAAGGCAGGGGGAGGGAGGAATGAGAGAAGGCAGGGGGAGGGAGGAATGAGAGAAGGCAGGGGAGGGAGGAATGAGAGAAGGTGGAGGAGGGAGGAATGAGAGAAGGCAGGGGGAGGGAGGAATGAGAGAAGGCAGGGGGAGGGAGGAATGAGAGAAGGCAGGGGGAGGGAGGAATGAGAGAAGGCAGGGGGAGGGAGGAATGAGAGAAGGCAGGGGGAGGGAGGAATGAGAGAAGGCAGGGGGAGGGAGGAATGAGAGAAGAAGGCGAAGAGGTAGGAATGAGAGAAGAAGGCGAAGGGGGAGGAATGAGAGAAGAAGGCGAAGGGGGAGGAATGAGAGAAGAAGGCGAAGAGGTAGGAATGAGAGAAGAAGGCGAAGAGGTAGGAATGAGAGAAGAAGGCGAAGGGGGAGGAATGAGAGAAGAAGGCGAAGGGGGAGGAATGAGAGAAGAAGGCGAAGGGGGAGGAATGAGAGAAGAAGGCGAAGGGGGAGGAATGAGAGAAGAAGGCGAAGGGGGAGGAATGAGAGAAGAAGGCGAAGGGGGAGGAATGAGAGAAGAAGGCGAAGGGGTAGGAATGAGGAATCAGAGAAGAAGGCGGAGGAATCAGAGAAGAAGGCGGAGGAATCAGAGAAGAAGGCGGAGGAATCAGAGAAGAAGGCGGAGGAATCAGAGACGAAGGCAGAGGAATCAGAGACGAAGGCAGAGGAATCAGAGACGAAGGCAGAGAAATCAGAGAAGAAGGCGGAGGAATCAGAGAAGAAGGCGGAGGAATCAGAGAAGAAGGCGGAGGGGGAGGAATGAGAGAAGAAGGCGAAGGGGGAGGAATGAGAGAAGAAGGCGAAGGGGGAGGAATGAGAGAAGAAGGCGAAGGGGGAGGAATGAGAGAAGAAGGCGAAGGGGGAGGAATGAGAGAAGAAGGCGAAGGGGGAGGAATGAGAGAAGAAGGCGAAGGGGGAGGAATGAGGAATCAGAGAAGAAGGCGGAGGAATCAGAGAAGAAGGCGGAGGAATCAGAGAAGAAGGCGGAGGAATCAGAGAAGAAGGCGGAGGAATCAGAGAAGAAGGCGGAGGAATCAGAGAAGAAGGCGGAGGAATCAGAGACGAAGGCGGAGGAATCAGAGAAGAAGGCGGAGGAATCAGAGAAGAAGGCGGAGGAATCAGAGAAGAAGGCGGAGGAATCAGAGAAGAAGGCGGAGGAATCAGAGAAGAAGCCGGAGGAATCAGAGAAGAAGCCGGAGGAATCAGAGAAGAAGGCGGAGGAATCAGAGAAGAAGCCGGAGGGGGAGGAATCAGAGAAGAAGGCGGAGGAATCAGAGACGAAGGCGGAGGAATCAGAGACGAAGGCGGAGGAATCAGAGACGAAGGCGGAGGAATCAGAGAAGAAGGCGGAGGAATCAGAGAAGAAGCCGGAGGAATCAGAGAAGAAGCCGGAGGAATCAGAGAAGAAGCCGGAGGAATCAGAGAAGAAGCCGGAGGGGGAGGAATCAGAGAAGAAGGCAGGGGAGGAATCAGAGAAGGCGGCAGGGGAGGAATGAGAGAAGGCAGAGGGAGGAATCAGAGAAGGTGAAAGGGGAATGAGAGAAGGCGGTGGAGAGGAGGGAATGTGATGCAGGAGTAATAAGAGGAAGTAGAAGTAGAATGAGAGATGGAGGAGGAATGAGAGATGAGCAGTGAGAAAAGGTGGAGGAGAAATGAGAAGGTGGAGGATGAAGGTAGAAGAATGAGAGATGGTAGAGGAGGAATGAGAGTAGAAGGAATGAGAGAAGAAGGTGGGGGGAGGAATGAGAGAAGAAGGTGGGGGGAGGAATGAGAGAAGAAGGTGGGGGGGAGGAATGAGAGAAGAAGGTGGGGGGGGGAATGAGAGAAGAAGGTGGGGGGGAGGAATGAGAGAAGAAGGTGGGGGGAGCAATGAGAGAAGAAGAGAAGAAGGTGGGGGGAGGGATGAGAGAAGAAGGTGGGGGAGCAATGAGAGAAGAAGGTGGGGGGAGGAATGAGAGAAGAAGGTGGGGGGAGGAATGAGAGAAGAAGGTGGGGGGAGGAATGAGAGAAGAAGGTGGGGGAGCAATGAGAGAAGAAGGTGGGGGAGGAATGAGAGAAGAAGGTGGGGGGAGGAATGAGAGAAGAAGGTGGGGGAGGAATGAGAGAAGAAGGTGGGGGAGGAATGAGAGAAGAAGGTGGGGGGAGGAATGAGAGAAGAAGGTGGGGGGAGGAATGAGAGAAGAAGGTGGGGGAGGAATGAGAGAAGAAGGTGGGGGAGGAATGAGAGAAGAAGGTGGGGGAGGAATGAGAGAAGAAGGTGGGGGAGGAATGAGAGAAGAAGGTGGGGGAGGAATGAGAGAAGAAGGTGGGGGAGGAATGAGAGAAGAAGGTGGGGGGAGGAATGAGAGAAGAAGGTGGGGGAGGAATGAGAGAAGAAGGTGGGGGAGGAATGACGGAAGAAGGTGGGGGAGGAATGAGAGAAGAAGGTGGGGGAGGAATGAGAGAAGAAGGTGGGGGGAGGAATGAGAGAAGAAGGTGGGGGGAGCAATGAGAGAAGAAGGTGGGGGGAGCAATGAGAGAAGAAGGTGGGGGGAGGAATGAGAGAAGAAGGTGGGGGAGGAATGAGAGAAGAAGGTGGGGGAGGAATGAGAGAAGAAGGTGGGGGGAGGAATGAGAGAAGAAGGTGGGGGGTGGGGGAGGAATGAGAGAAGAAGGTGGGGGAGGAATGAGAGAAGAAGGTGGGGGAGGAATGAGAGAAGAAGGTGGGGGAGGAATGAGAGAAGAAGGTGGGGGGAGGAATGAGAGAAGAAGGTGGGGGAGGGGGGGGGAGAGGAATGAGAGAAGAAGGTGGGGGGGGAGGAATGAGAGAAGAAGGTGGGGGGGAGGAATGAGAGAAGAAGGTGGGGGGGAGGAATGAGAGAAGAAGGTGGGGGGGGAGGAATGAGAGAAGAAGGTGGGGGGGGAGGAATGAGAGAAGAAGGTGGGGGGGAGGAATAGGGGAGAGAAGAAGAGAGGAAGGAAGGTGGGGGGGGAGGAAATGAGAGAGAGGAAGGTGGGGGGGGAGGGGAGAAGATGAGAGAAAAGAAGGTGGGGGGGGAGGAATGAGAAGAAGGTGGGGGAGGAATGAGAGAAGAAGGTGGGGGAGGGAATGAGAGAAGAAAGTGGGGGGAGGAATGAGAAGAAGAAGGGTGGGGGAGGAATGAGAGAAGAAGGTGGGGGAGGAATGAGAGAAGAAAGTGGGGGAGGAATGAGAGAAGAAGGTGGGGGAGGAATGAGAGAAGAAGGTGGGGGAGGAATGAGAGAAGAAGGTGGGGGAGGAATGAGAGAAGAAGGTGGGGGAGGAATGAGTAAAAGGTAAAGGAAGAATGAGTGAAGGTGGATAAGGAATGGGAGAAGATGGAGGAGGAATGGAGAGAAGGTAGAAGAGTAATGGGAGAAGATGATGAGGGAAGGTGGAGGGGGGATGGGTGAAGGATGCAGAGGAGGGAGGTGAGGAAGGATAACAGGTGTCGGTGACATGAGGGGGGAGGGGGGATTTGGATTTAGGTTTTGCCCCTGTAGTGCTTTCTTTGCCCCCAGGAGGACACACTGATGCTGCGATGGAACCTTTCTTGCTAAATATACCAGAGAAAGTATCTCCTATAAATAGAGGCCGTCTCTCCGGGGTGCCCGGACTTTTTATCAGGCACATTTGCCAATCCCATGTTTGTGTTGGGCTGGAGGTTTGGTGACACCCGGCTGGAGATCTGAGCTCTGAGATATCTCCATAGAAAACGTTTTATTGTTGTAGATACAAAGTGGCGGAATGAGTCACGGCTCCCAGCGGCACCAATCAGAGTTCAGCTTGGGGAAAACACTCCAAACACAGATCTGGTTACAGATCAGTGCAGTAATGATCCCAATCCTTAACCCTTTCCCTGCACACTGCCGGCACTTAGTAATGTGTCAACGAGGATCATCAATACTGACCAGCAATCCAACACAAAACAAAAATACCCCTGTGCAAAGCTTTTGATGCACACTGCTGAGTGAAGCAGTCAGTCTACCGTCGGTGAGGTCACGTCCCCAAAACTAGTTTATCCTCCAGGCTACAACTACAGTGGCGTCTGCTGATTTCCTTAAATTAGATCTACACAAAATCATTCAAATCTAATTTCCAATCTGCAACATTAACTAAAATCATGCCTGGTGATCCTGCCACGAAGGTCCTTCGCCATCTGCTGGTAGTTACTCAACACTGCAGTGAAGTTTTTTTTTTTTAACACACCTGTCCCATTAAGAGTGCCTAAATAGACTGCTGGACATGTGCCTGATCAATAGGCAAGTCTGTCTACTCATTCCATGATTAGAGATTTTTCCCTCTACTCTCTATTACTCATCTTATTACAATTATTGGCTCGTTATCTCTGCTATTCCTGTCTTCATCTACCCGTCTGAAACCTACACTCTGCTCCGGACTCAGGATCAGTTTGTCTGCCACTAATCGGACCTCCAGCTTTTTGTTTGTTCTGACCATCTGTCTGCGGACCTGCTCCACTCTATTGTCTACTCTGCTTATTAGTTGACCATCTTCCACTGAACTCCATGACACCTCTATTGGTATGATATGGTCTAAAGAGACTAAATATCAGCGAGTCTCTGGGTACTGTACAAAAATGTTCCCAGTGTAGTCCATAGGACACCTGACCATTGGCTATCCATGTTGGGTACAAATTACTCCACCTGACCATTGGCCATCTGTGAGGGGCCCGATATCCTCCATTTGACCACTGGCCATCTGTGAGGGGCCCGATATCCTCCATCTGAGCATTCGCCATCCATGATATGCCCGATATCCTCCATCTGAGCATTCGCCATCCATGATAGGCCCATATCCTTCATCTGACCATTGACCAACTGTGATGGGCTCAATATCTTTCATCTGACCATTGGCCATCAGTGATAGCCCCAATATCCTCCATATGACCATCCATGATAAACCCATCTCCTTCATCTGACCATTGGCCATCCATGATAGGCCTATATCCTTCATCTGACCATTCGCTTTCCATGATAGATAGGCCCAATATTCTCAATCTGACAAATGGTCACCTGTAATGGTCCCAATATCCTCCATTTGGCCATTGGACACCTGTAATAGGCCCAACATCCTGCATCTGATCATTGGCCATCTGTAATAGCCCCAATATCCTTCATCTAACCATTGGCCATCTATGATAGACCCAATATCCTTCATCTGGCCATTGGCTATCCACAATAGGCTCAGTATCCTCTATATAACTATTGGCCATTTGTGTCAGGCTTAATATCCTTCATCTGAGCACTGGCCATCTGTGAAGAGCCCAATATCCTTTATCCAACTATTGTATGGCCATTTGTGATAAGCCCAATATCCTCTCTCTAACCCCTGGACATCTGTGATAAGCCCAATATCCTCCATCTGACCATTGGCCATCCATGATAGACCTATATCCTTCATCTGACCATTGGCTTTCCATGACAGGCCCAATATTCTCCATCTGAGCACCTAGCCATCTATGATAGGTACAATTTCCTCTGACAAATGGTCATCTGTAATGGTCCCGATATCTTCCATTTGGCCATTGGACACCTGTATAGGACCCAACATCCCGCATCTGATCATTGGCCTTCTGTGATAGCCCCAATATCCTCCATTTGACAATTGGCCACCTATGATAGCCCCAATATCCTTCATCTGGTCATTGGCTATCCAAGATAAGACCAATATCCTCCATCTGACCATTAGGCTCAGTATCCTCCATATAACTATTGGCCATTTGTGTCAGGCTTAATATCCTTCATCTGAGCACTGGCCATCTGTGAAGAGCCCAATATCCTTTATCCAACTATTGTATGGCCATTTGTGATAAGCCCAATATCCTCTCTCTAACCCCTGGACATCTGTGATAAGCCCAATATCCTCCATCTGACCATTGGCCATCCATGATAGACCTATATCCTTCATCTGACCATTGGCTTTCCATGACAGGCCCAATATTCTCCATCTGAGCACCTAGCCATCTATGATAGGTACAATTTCCTCTGACAAATGGTCATCTGTAATGGTCCCGATATCTTCCATTTGGCCATTGGACACCTGTATAGGACCCAACATCCCGCATCTGATCATTGGCCTTCTGTGATAGCCCCAATATCCTCCATTTGACAATTGGCCACCTATGATAGCCCCAATATCCTTCATCTGGTCATTGGCTATCCAAGATAAGACCAATATCCTCCATCTGACCATTAGGCTCAGTATCCTCCATATAACTATTGGCCATTTGTGTCAGGCTTAATATCCTTCATCTGAGCACTGGCCATCTGTGATGAGCCCAATATCCTTTATTTGACCCCTGGACATCTGCTATAGGCCCAATATCTTCCAACTGACCATTCGCCATCCGCCATCCATGATAGGCCCATATCCTTCATCTGACCATTGGCCATCATCAGTGATAGCCCCAATATCCTCCATCTGACCATCCATGATAGACCCATCTCCTTCATCTGACCATTGGCTTTCCATGATAGGCCCAATATTCTCCATCTGAGCATTAGCATCTATGATAGGTACAAATTCCTCCATCTGACAAATGGTCATCTGTAATGGTCCCAATATCCTCCATTTGGCAACTGGCCATCTATGATAGCCCCAATATCCTTCATCTGGCCATTGGCTATCCAGGATAGGCTCCGTATCCTCCATCTGACTATTGGTCATCTGTAATGGGCCCAATATCCTCCATATAACTATTGGCCATCTGTGTCGGGCTTAATATCCTTAATCTGAGCACTGGCCATCTGTGATGAGCCCAATATCCTTTATCCGACTATTGAATGGCTATTTGTGATAAGCCCAATAGCCTCCATCTAACCCCTGGACATCAGTGATAGCCCCAATATCCTCCATCTGACCATCCATGATAGGCATATATCCTTCATCTGACCATTGGCTTTCCATGACAGACCCAATATTCTCCATCTGAGCACCTAGCCATAGATGATAGGTACAATTTCCTCCATCTGACAAATGGTCATCTGTAATGGTCCCGATATCTTCCGCTTGGCCAGTGGACACCTGTATAGGACCCAACATCCTGCATCTGATCATTGGCCATCTGTGATAGCCCCAATATCCCCCATTTGACAATTGGCCACCTATGATAGCCCCAATATCCTTCATCTGGTCATTGGCTATCCAAGATAAGACCAATATCCTCCATCTGACCATTGGCAATCCACAATAGGCTCAGTATCCTCCATATAACTAATGGCCATTTGTGTCAGGCTTAATATCCTTCATCTGAGCACTGGCCATCTGTGATGAGCCCAATATCCTTTATCTGACCCCTGGACATCTGCTATAGGCCCAATATCTTCCAACTGACTATTCGCCATCCATGATAGGCCCATATCCTTCATCTGACCATTGGCCATCATCAGTGATAGCCCCAATATCCTCCATCTGACCATCCATGATAGACCCATCTCCTTCATCTGACCATTGGCTTTCCATGATAGGCCCAATATTCTCCATCTGAGCATTAGCATCTATGATAGGTACAAATTCCTCCATCTGACAAATGGTCATCTGTAATGGTCCCGATATCTTCCATTTGGCAACTGGCCATCTATGATAGCCCCAATATCCTTCATCTGGCCATTGGCTATCCAGGATAGGCTCCGTATCCTCCATCTGACTATTGGTCATCTGTAATGGGCCCAATATCCTCCATATAACTATTAGCCATCTGTGTCGGGCTTAATATCCTTAATCTGAGCACTGGCCATCTGTGATGAGCCCAATATCCTCCATCTGCCCTGCTAAGGAGGTGTCTGCGCCAGCTAGAAGCCTGCCAATTAACCCATCATAGAAGTGCTTTATCAGATGCAGCAGATCAGGATTGTAGAATTGGGGGTTCGGGTGAAATTAAAAATGTAGACCATCGCAAAGCTGAATAATCATCAGAATTCTCACCACCTGTAAAATGCCTCTGAAAAGCGATCTGAATGTGGATTGCTTTTCAGGAGGCATGCCAATCTTGGCATACATCTAAACGTCATTCAAGTCGGAAGAAGAAGAAGAAAAAGAAGAAAGAAGGAAGAAGGAAGAAGGAGGTTTGTTGGCAGCCTCTGCGGACTGACTAATGAAGACAGTAAGGCACTACTGAGCAGGAAGCAGAGCCTGCCCATGGAATGAAGAAATATCGTCCATATAGAATTACAGGCTATAGATAGTGAGAAGGTGTTAAAGCTGAATGAAGACATTTAATGACTGATATGGAGAGGACTTTAAGGATCTGTAACAATGTTGCGTCATCCCGGGAGGGAGAAGAAGACCTCCCGCTGCCCCCGGATTGTTCTCCTCCGGTGCCGGCGCTTTAAGAAGATGATTTGTTACAATTAAACAGAAACGTATCTCCAGGAGACAGAAATACAAATACTGAATCATCCTCCGACCAACAACAAGTTTTATATGTTCTTCATGAATCTTCCAGACTGGCGGCACCATCGTCATTAGCGGAGGGCGGCCGTCTGCAGTTTAAGTGCGTTTCATAATTTTGATAATATTTATATAACATTGTTGTAGCGATCGCCTCCTAGAAAAACAGTATGTACTAAGAGAGCCGGGGAGAACAAAGAGAACGGGAGGGGGCTCCTCACTGGATGGGACCCAATTTACACTAGGTTGGGGGATTTGTGGGAGAGGAATTATTCTAGGAAGGGGGTTTGGGGGAACAGGATTTGTACTAGAAGGGGGGGATTTGGGGGGGAGGATTTATGCTAGGAGGGGGATTTGGGAGGACAGGATTTGTACTGGGGAGGATTTGGGGGGAAAGGATTTGTACTAGAAGGGGGGGATTTGGGGGGAGGATTTATGCTAGGAGGGGGGTTTGGGAGGACAGGATTTGTACTGGGGGGGCAGGATTTGTACTAGGTTGGGGGATTTGTGGGAGAGGATTTATTCTAGGAAGGGGGTTTGGGGGAACAGGATTTGTACTAGAAGGGGGGGATTTGGGGGGGAGGATTTATGCTAGGAGGGGGATTTGGGAGGACAGGATTTGTACTGGGGAGGATTTGGGGGGAAAGGATTTGTACTAGAAGGGGGGGATTTGGGGGGAGGATTTATGCTAGGAGGGGGGTTTGGGAGGACAGGATTTGTACTGGGGGGGCAGGATTTGTACTAGGTTGGGGGATTTGTGGGAGAGGATTTATTCTAAGAAGGGGGTTTGGGGGAACAGGATTTGTACTAGAAGGGGGTATTTGGGGGGAGGATTTATGCTAGGAGGGGGATTTGGTGATTAGGACAGGTGTTTAACTGGGGAGGATTTGGGGGGAAAGGATTTGTACTAGAAGGGGGGGGGTTACTAGAAGGGGGTATTGGATTTATACTAGAAGGGGGGGATTTGGGGGAGGATTTATGCTAGGAGGGGGATTTGGGAGGACAGGATTTGTACTGGGGAGGATTTGGGGGGAAAGGATTTGTACTAGAAGGGGGTATTGGATTTATACTAGAAGGGGGGATTTGGGGGGGGGGGAGGATTAGTACTAGGTTGGGGGATGTGTGGGAGATGATTTATTCTAAGAAGGGGGTTTGGGGGAACAGGATTTGTACTAGAAGGGGGTATTTGGGGGGAGGATTTATGCTAGGAGGGGGATTTGGGAGGACAGGATTTTTACTGGGGAGGGAGGATTTGGGGGGAAAGGATTTTTACTAGAAGGGGGGAACAGGATTTGTACTAGAAGGGGGTATTTGGGGTAAGGATTTATGCTAGGAGGGGGATTTGGGAGGACAGGATTTTTACTGGGGAGGATTTGGGGGGAAAAGATTTGTACTAGAAGGGGGTACGATTTATACTAGAAGGGGGGATTTGGGAGGACAGGATTTGTACTGGGGAGGATTTGGGGGGGGGGATGATTGGGGGAGGGTTAACGCTAGCAGGGGGTATTTGGGAGAGAGGATTTGTGATAGAAGGGGGAATTGGCAGGAGAATGTATGCTAGGAGGGGGGGGGGGGGGGGAATCGGAAGGAAAGAGGATGTGTGCTAGGAGGGGGGGGGGGGTTTATGAGGAATTGGGGGGGGGGGGATTTGAGCTGGAAGGTGGGATGAAATCCAATCAATGAAAGGGGTGTGGTCAGGGACAGTCAGGCTGGGGAGGAAAGACGCTAGATGATGCTGGATGTTCTCCAGCCAGGAAATGGGGCGGGGCTCTGACTTTCTGCAGCTTCTAATGTACATTGTGAGAAGCTCACAGTGTGCAGTGAAATCAGAGGAAACCGTTTCAGTCCAGGAGAGGAGGCGGTACACCTGTGCAAGACTGAAGGGGGGGGGGGGGTTTAAGGACCAACTCTTTTTTATTGGTGTTTGTGTTCCCGGTTCCCTCGCTCACTTCTAAGTCCATCACCTGACATCAGTCACCAGACTACAGCCCCCTGGTGGCCATAGACCGGCCCCTGCAATGAGAGGGCCCCTGAAGGATGAACCGACAATTCTTCTTACCAGTAGGCGGCGACAGTATCCGAACCTCCGGCTGCCATCTTCACCCGTCAGCATGAAGGAGAAGGTCTCACTAGAAGAGAGCAGACAGGAGCCCGTGTGACAATACAGAAGTGGGATGGGCCTATTTACACTTTAACAGCCCTGTGGGGGGGGGGGGGGGGGGATATCGGGGGTCTCAGACATCAGACACCTCACTTCTGGAGACAGAGAAAGATTGAGGACACAGATTCCTCTAATCCTTTCTCTGCAGTCTCAGATGCCCTCCTGTAGGGGGCCCCATGAGTTCAACGGGGGGGGGCTCAGAGCAGTGAGAAGCGGACGGAATTACTGGAGCCAATCCCCGTGTGCCCCTCCCTGTTCATCTGCATTGAACAGGAGGCGCTGTGTACAGAGGCTCCCTGTTCATTCACAGACTGAACCATAGTAAACACAGGGAGGGCTGCATTGCACCCGCTTCTCGCTGCTCTGGGCCCCCCCCCCCCCCCCCTGTTGAACTTATGGGGCCCCGTACAGGAGGGCAGGTGCTACGCTCCTCGTCAGCGGGGTAACTATGGTAGCTGCCATTCCGAACCTCCTGAAAATGCTGCTCGCCTGGCTCTAATTCTGGATCAGATGAGGACCCCCCCCCCCCCCCCCCTTATCTGAATGCTGGTTCCAGATAACAAAACAGCAGCCAGGCAGATAGCATGTTCAGGAAGAGCTCCAGCATCTCCCATGACGGGTCTCCTTAGTCCAGATGTCAGCGGCTGCAGCCAATCATCTTAGAGGGGACCGCCCAGCACAGAGACGAGAATGTTCCCCCTGCGATGTACGCTCGCTGTGATTGGTCGGTTGCCACCTACCTGTTATACTCCGATACCGGCGTCCAGTCCCGAGCGTCGGGGAAGCAGAATTGGGGGATGGCCTTCAGACGCTCCTCCGCCTCCCGCATCTGCTTCGTGGGCCTCTCTAGCTGTAAACGGCAAATTTGTGTTATATTCTATTCCTTTATTTTCCATTCTATTCCTTTCTATTCCATTCATTTATTTTCCATTCTATTCTATTCATGTATTTTATATGCAATTCCTTTCTATTCTATTCCTTTATTTTCCATTATATTCCTTTCATTTCTATTCATTTATTTTATATGCAATTCCTTTCTATTCTATTCCTTCATTTTCCATTCTATTCCTTTATTTTCTATGCAATTCCTTTCTATTCCTTTATTTTCCATTCCTTTCAATTCCATTATATTCTATTCCTTTATTTTCCATTCTATTCCTTTATTTTCCATTATATTCTATTCCTTTATTTTCCATTCTATTCCTTTCATTTCTATTCATTTATTTTATATGCAATTCCTTTCTATTCTATTCCTTCATTTTCCATTATATTCCTTTATTTTCTATGCAATTCCTTTCTATTCCTTTATTTTCCATTCCTTTCAATTCCATTCTATTCTATTCCTTTATTTTCCATTCTATTCCTTTATTTTCCATTCTATTCTATTCATTTATTTTATATGCAATTCCTTTCTATTCTATTCCTTTATTTTCCATTCTATTCCTTTATTTTCCATTCTATTCTATTCCTTTCTATTCTATGCAATTCCTTCATTTTCCATTCTATTCCTTTCTTTGCTATGCAATTACTTTCTATTCCTTTATTTTCTATTCTATTTCTTTATTTTCCTTTCCATTCTATTCCATTCCATTATTTTCCATTCTATTCTATTCTTGTATTTGAATTTCGGCCAAATTGTGTTTTGTTATTTCGGATTCGTTACTATTGTAATTCGGAAATTCGTATAGATCCAAATTTCCAAATAACAAAAAAAAAATTTGTCCGAACTTCGGTTGGGGATGAAATGAACCGCACACGTCTTTTGAAATCCAATCAATGAAAAGGGGCGGGTCAATCTGCTTAGGGGAGGAAAGGGCTAGATGATGCTGGACATTCTCCAGTCAGAAAATGAGGCGGGCTCTATCTGACTTGCTGCAGCTTTACCCTATAAATGGTAGATGGAGGGGGGGGTTGGGGGTTGGGGGGGACGTACCTTGGGGAACTGATAGGAGACTTCGGGGATGTAGTTGTTCTTGGAAGGTTTCTTCTTCATGGAGACGACCACAAAATACTCGAAGAGCTCGCGCTCCTGCCACTCGATCAGCTCCAGCTCCAGCGTCCGGTAGCTGGGGGCTCTGTTCAGCATGGACTGGATGTGGACCAATCGCTGTGTGTGAGCTGGAAGGAGGAAGCGGGAAGGCACAGAGTCAGTGAGGCGGTTGGTGTCAGTGGCCGTATCCTTCACAGGACGACACATTTTGGGGCGGATCTCGGTGCAGGGAAAGGAAGTAGTTCTACTGAGATTAACTCGAGTCCAGGGGGTTAAAGTGCACCATTGACTCAGTTTCCCCCTCCCAGCAGTGACTCACTGGCTCAGCTACCCCACCCAATAGTAATATACTAGCTCAGCTACCCCCTCCCAGCAGTGATTCAATGGCTCAGCTACCCCCTCCCAGCAGTGACTCACTGGCTCAGCTACCCTCTCCCAGCAGTGACTCACTGGCTAAGCTACCCCCTCCCAGCAGTGACTCACTGGCTCAGCTACCCCCCCCCCAGTAGAGACTCACTGGCTCAGCTACCCCCCCCAGTAGAGACTCACTGGCTCAGCTACCCCCTCCCAGCAGTGACTCACTGACTCATCCATCAACCCCAGTGGTGATATACTAGCTCAGTTACCTCCTCCCAGCAGTAGCTCAGCTACCCCCTCCGAGCAGTGACTCACTGGTTTAGCTACCCCCTCCCAGCAGTGACTCACTGGCTCAGCTACCCCCTCCCAGCAGTGACTCACTGGCTCAGCTACCCCCTCCCAGCAGTGACTCACTGGCTCAGCAACCCCCTCCCAGCAGTGACTCACTGGCTCAGCTACCCCTCTCCCAGCAGTGACTCACTGGCTCAGCTACCCCCTCCCAGCAGTGACTCACTGGCTCAGCTACCCCCTCCCAGCAGTGACTCACTGGCTCAGCTACCCCCTCCCAGCAGTGACTCACTGGCTCAGCTACCCCCTCCCAGCAGTGACTCACTGGCTAAGCTACCCCCTCCCAGCAGTGACTCACTGGCTCAGCTACCCCCTCCCAGCAGAGACTCACTGGCTCAGCTACCCCCTCCCAGCAGTGACTCACTGGCTCAGCTATCCCCTCCCAGCAGAGACTCACTGGCTCAGCTACCCCCTCCCAGTAGAGACTCACTGGCTCAGCTACCCCCTCCCAGCAGTGACTCACTGGCTAAGCTACCCCCTCCCAGCAGAGACTCACTGGCTCAGCTACCCCCTCCCAGCAGAGACTCACTGGCTCAGCTACCCCCTCCCAGCAGAGACTCACTGGCTCAGCTACCCCCTCCCAGCAGTGACTCACTGGCTCAGCTACCCCCTCCCAGCAGAGACTCACTGGCTTAGCTACCCCCTCCCAGCAGTGACTCACTGGCTCAGCTACCCCCTCCCAGCAGAGACTCACTGGCTCAGCTACCCCCTCCCAGCAGAGACTCACTGGCTAAGCTACCCCCTCCCAGCAGAGACTCACTGGCTTAGCTACCCCCTCCCAGCAGTGACTCACTGGCTCAGCTACCCCCTCCCAGCAGAGACTCACTGGCTCAGCTACCCCCTCCCAGCAGTGACTCACTGGCTCAGCTACCCCCTCCCAGCAGTGACTCACTGGCTTAGCTACCCCCTCCCAGCAGTGACTCACTGGCTAAGCTACCCTCTCCCAGCAGTGACTCACTGACTCATCCATCACTCCCAGTAGTGATATACTAGCTCAGCTGCCCCCTCCCAGCAGTGACCTGCCAGCCTTCTATACTGTAATGTAAACACAGAGCAGAGTGCTGGGACTGGACTTGCGGGAACTCACTACATCCATTATGAAATTTTGAGGATGAATTTGCTCCACAGTGCCTGCGGCTACAGAGGTCGGTGTGGACGGTGTTAAACCCCATTTAGGGCTCATTAGGAATATAGAAATATTTGAATGGTCCGAACATTTTATATTCTGCAGCAGGTGAACGGGAACACCCTAAAGTGGGCGGAAACAATCCAAAAGAGTCGACGTCGGCAGAGGGACTTCGGCTGGAGCCCCCGGCAAGTTCTATATAAAAAGACTCCGCCCACCAGGATCCGCCTGTAACGGGGATCTCACTTTGGGTGGACGGCCCCAGTCATTATTACTTCTATATCTTTACATTCCGGCATATCGATCGATTGAATATTTGTATAAGGGCTTTAAACCAATGAAGACGAGGAAGGGGCGGAGTCTCACCTTTGAACCGGTCGTCCGAGTCACTTTCGGTCTCGCTGTTGTCATCTGCGGGGAAAAAAAAAAAAAAGAGAATATGAGTGTCTGAGAGTCAAGGGGCGGAGCACAGAGGGGCGGGGAAAAAAATGAGAGATCCCATCACTTCCTGTCTTTATAGGGCAAATCTCCCCAGCAGAGAAGCAACTGGCCATAAACAGCAGGCAGGGGCTCTAACCGCTCAGCATTCCAACTACATTTAAAGAAAGGCTGGGCTTTAACATGACATCACTTGTTGCACATCACATAAACCACCACAGTGAGGCGCTCAAAATGTGCACAGGGGCAAAAAGTACCTGAAAGCAAGAAGGAGAGAGAGACTAGAGAGTCTAGACATGTGCGGTTTGTTTTGCTCCGAATTTAAATTCGGATGATTTTCTTTTTTCGGAAATTCGGATGTATCCAAATTTTTGCGAATTACAATAGTAACGAATTTAAATGAATCCAAAACAACAAAAACAGAAATTTCAGACGAAGTTCGAATAGTTTTCGAATCGAATTTCCAAAGAGAATAATAAAATAGAATAGAAAACATTATAGAAACGAATAGAATAGAAAATAACATAATAGAATAGAAAATAACATAATAGAAAATAATAGAATAGAAAATAACATAATAGAAAATAACATAATAGAATAGAAAATAATATAATAGAAAATAACATAGAATAGAAAATAATAGAATAGAAAATAACATGTTATTTTCTATTATGTTATTTTCTATTATGTTATTTTTCTATTATGTTATTTTCTATTCTATTATTTTCTAATCTATTTTCTATTCTATTATGTTATTTTCTATTCTATTATTTTCTATTCTATTATGTAATTTTCTATTCTATTATTTTACATGTTATTTTCTATTATGTTATTTTCTATTATGTTATTTTCTATTATAATAGAAAATAACATAATAGAAAAAAATATAGAATAGAAAATAAAAGAAAATATAATAGAGTGAAACAGGCCAGAATACTAAATAAAAGAATAGAAAAAAAATAGAATAGTAAAGAATAGAATAGACTGGAATAGAATAGAAAAAAAAATAGAATTGAATAAAATAGAAAGAACATAACCATCTTCCAAAATTTGAATAGAATATAAAAGCATAGAAAATAAAATGGAAAAGAATAGAAAAAAATTGAATAGTTTAAAAATAAAATGAATATATTTATATAAAAACAGAAAATGCAGCGCTGGATAGTGGAAAAACTGTAAATAAATATATATATATATAATATATAATATAAAATAATATGAAATAAATGTTCAAACAAAGTTCATACTCAATCTATGAAAAAAACCCCAGAAGGGGGAAGTGAATAAATGAATACTCAAATGAAGTTCATATGTGAATACAAAAAATTCCGAAAAATCCAAAGTGATTAAAAAATGAACAAATGAATTCATAAAAGTTCCTGTGAAATCAATCAAAAATGTAGGCGTTGATAGTAGTGCAGCCCATCACCACAGAGATAAAGTAGAAGGAGGGGAGGCTTACCAGAAAGCCAGCGACCGCCCTTATTCAGGGGGGTCAAACTGAGCTTAAGATGAACAGCCTTGGTGCTGTTGGGGATATCCCACGTCCGAATCGATATCCGACGGCAACGGGTCTCCTCCCGAATGGTGGCTGTTCACCGAAAATCCTCGTGCGTCACAGAAAGCCAGCGACCGCCCTTATTCAGGGGGGTCAAACTGAGCTTAAGATGAACAGCCTTGGTGCTGTTTGGGATATCCCCAACAGCACCAAGGCTGTTCATCTTAAGCTCAGTTTGACCCCCCTGAATAAGGGCGGTCGCTGGCTTTCTGGTAAGCCTCCCCTCCTTCTACTTTATCTCTGTGGTGATGGGCTGCACTACTATCAACGCCTAAATTTTTGATTGATTTCACAGGAACTTTTATGAATTCATTTGTTCATTTTTTAATCACTTTGGATTTTTCGGAATTTTTTGTATTCACATATGAACTTCATTTGAGTATTCATTTATTCACTTCCCCCATCTGGGGTTTTTTTCATAGATTGAGTATGAACTTTGTTTGAACATTTATTTCACTAATTATTTTGGGTTATTCATATTAACCGATTATGCATTTTGTTTGAATTATTATTATTTTCACCAATTAATTTGGGTCACGTTAACTGGTAATTTACAGTTTTTCACTATCCAGCGCTGCATTTTCTGTTTACATATATCTTGTTTGTGCCCTATACCGGGGTTATTAATGTTCAGCTGCAGGATTTACCTTCACGTTTTTTTGGTTTAATTTCCTCATCAACACAATTTTTGTCAATAAGTTTTCCTTTTTCACCTAGCGCAAATTCTTTCTTTATATTTATATATATATATATATATAAATATATATATATTTATATATATATATATATATATATATATATATATATATATATATTATATATATATATTATAATATATATATATAACATCCTCTGAAATTTGAATAGAATAAATTCAAATGTAAATAAAAAAAATAAAAATAAAACTAGCATATAGTAAAAGAAAAAAAGAAAAAAAAGAAAAAAAAAAAAAAAAAGAATATAATACTAGAAAAGAGTCGAATAGAATGGAATAGAAAGAATATAGCCATCTTCCAAAATTCTAATTTCAAATAGAATGAATTAGATTTTTGAATGGAATTCGAATGCAAATAAACTAAACAAATTCCAAAGACAAATTAAACAAGTTTAACTAAACAAATTTATGTAAATAACAAATCAAAATGAAACGAATGTTTTCCGCACATGTCTATAATAGAGTCCAATGGAGAAGGGTGTGAGGGCGGGACTGAGGGGGCGTTATGCTGCTTTTGAAAACGTAATGCCCCTCCAACCCCCAGCTCGGGAACCAGGATGATCGAGACCATCATATAGATTGGAGTACAAAGCCCAATAAGAATATGGAAGGTGTAATAGGGAATCACAGAACACACAGCCCCAACCTAGAGACCGGCGGGGGATGGGATGATCTGGGAATGGGGCTCTGTACCTCGCAGTGAAGCCGTCTCAATGTTGGACATGGAAAGCTTCTTCAGTCGTTTCTTCCCTCTCTTGGCGCTGTAGATGGAGTTTATCCTCTGGACGAGCTGGAGGAGCAGATTAAATGATTAATCTTCGATTGTCTCCAAACTGGTCCTAAAACATTCCAGATATCAGATCAATGAATAGAGACGAGCGATTTTACCTAATGATAATCCCAACACCCAACAACCCCAATGCTAACCCTGGCACACCCATGTCCACACCATAACCCTGACCCCAACTCCGACCCTAGTGCTCACCCCCCCAACTCCAACCCTAATGCTAACCCAAACTCCGACCCTAGTGCTCACCCCCCCAACTCCAACCCTAATGCTAACCCAAACTCCGACCCTAGTGCTCACCTCCCAACTCCGACCCTAGTGCTCACCTCCCAACTCCGACCCTAGTGCTCACCTCCCAACTCCGACCCTAGTGCTCACCTCCCAACTCCGACCCTAGTGCTCACCTCCCAACTCCGACCCTAGTGCTCACCTCCCAACTCCGACCCTAGTGCTCACCTCCCAACTCCGACCCTAGTGCTCACCTCCCAACTCCGACCCTAGTGCTCACCTCCCAACTCCGACCCTAGTGCTCACCTCCCAACTCCGACCCTAGTGCTCACCTCCCAACTCCGACCCTAGTGCTCACCTCCCAACTCCGACCCTAGTGCTCACCTCCCAGTCCGACCCTAGTGCTCACCTCCCAACTCCGACCCTAGTGCTCACCTCCCAACTCCGACCCTAGTGCTCACCTCCCAACTCCGACCCTAGTGCTCACCTCCCAACTCCGACCCTAGTGCTCACCTCCCAACTACGACCCTAGTGCTCACCTCCCAACTCCGACCCTAGTGCTCACCTCCCAACTCCGACCCTAGTGCTCACCTCCCAACTCCGACCCTAGTGCTCACCTCCCAACTCCGACCCTAGTGCTCACCTCCCAACTCCGACCCTAGTGCTCACCTCCCAACTCCGACCCTAGTGCTCACCTCCCAACTCCGACCCTAGTGCTCACCTCCCAACTCCGACCCTAGTGCTCACCTCCCAACTCCGACCCTAGTGCTCACCTCCCAACTCCGACCCTAGTGCTCACCTCCCAACTCCGACCCTAGTGATCACCTCCCAACTCCGACCCTAGTGCTCACCTCCCAACTCCGACCCTAGTGCTCACCTCCCAACTCCGACCCTAGTGCTCACCTCCCAACTCCGACCCTAGTGCTCACCTCCCAACTCCGACCCTAGTGCTCACCTCCCAACTCCGACCCTAGTGCTCACACCCCAACTCCGACCCTAGTGCTCACACCCCAACTCCGACCCTAGTGCTCACACCCCAACTCCGACCCTAGTGCTCACACCCCAACTCCGACCCTAGTGCTCACACCCCAACTCCGACCCTAGTGCTCACACCCCAACTCCGACCCTAGTGCTCACACCCCAACTCCGACCCTAGTGCTCACCTCCCAACTCCGACCCTAGTGCTCACCTCCCAACTCCGACCCTAGTGCTCACCTCCCAACTCCGACCCTAGTGCTCACCTCCCAACTCAGACCCTAGTGCTCACCTCCCAACTCCGACCCTAGTGCTCACCTCCCAACTCCGACCCTAGTGCTCACCTCCCAACTCCGACCCTAGTGCTCACCTCCCAACTCCGACCCTAGTGCTCACCTCCCAACTCCGACCCTAGTGCTCACCTCCCAACTCCGACCCTAGTGCTCACCTCCCTACTCCGACCCTAGTGCTCACCTCCCAACTCCGACCCTAGTGCTCACCGCCCAACTCCGACCCTAGTGCTCACCTCCCAACTCCGACCCTAGTGCTCACCTCCCAACTCCGACCCTAGTGCTCACCTCCCAACTCCGACCATAGTGCTCACCTCCCAACTCCGACCCTAGTGCTCACCTCCCAACTCCGACCCTAGTGCTCACCTCCCAACTCCGACCCTAGTGCTCACCTCCCAACTCCGACCCTAGTGCTCACCTCCCAACTCCGACCCTAGTGCTCACCTCCCAACTCCGACCCTAGTGCTCACCTCCCAACTCCGACCCTAGTGCTCACCCCAACTCCGACCCTAGTGCTCACACCCCAACTCCGACCCTAGTGCTCACACCCCAACTCCGACCCTAGTGCTCACCTCCCAACTCCGACCCTAGTGCTCACACCCCAACTCCTACCCTAGTGCTCACACCCCAACTCCGACCCTAGTGCTCACACCCCAACTCCGACCCTAGTGCTCACACCCCAACTCCGACCCTAGTGCTCACACCCCAACTCCGACCCTAGTGCTCACCTCCCAACCCGACCCCTAACCCCAACCCCGACCCTAGTGCTCACCTCCCCAACCCGACCCTAGTGCTCACCTCCCTACTCCACACCATAACCCCAACTCCGACCCTAGTGCTCACCTCCCAACTCCGACCCTAGTGCTCACCTCCCAACTCCGACCCTAGTGCTCACCTCCCAACCCCCCTCACCTCCCAACTCCGACCCTAGTGCTCACCTCCCAACTCCGACCCTAGTGCTCACCTCCCAACTCACCTAGTGCTCACCTCCGAACTCCGACCCTAGTGCTCACCTCCCAACTCCGACCCTAGTGCTCACCTCCCAACTCCGACCCTAGTGCTCACCACCCCAATGCTCATGCCCCCCCAACTCCAACCCTAATGCTCACCCCCCAACTCCGACCCTAGTGCTCACACCCCAACTCCGACCCTAGTGCTCACCCCAACTCCGACCCTAGTGCTCACACCCCCAACTCCGACCCTAGTGCTCACCTCCCAACTCCGACCCTAGTGCTCAACTCCCAACTCCGACCCTAGTGCTCACCCCCCAACTCCCCCCCCCCCCAACTCCGACCCTAGTGCTCACCCCCCAACTCCGACCCTAGTGCTCACCTCCCAACTCTGACCCTAGTGCTCATCCCCCCAACCCCAACCCTAATGCTCATCCCCCCCCAACTCCAACCCTTATGATCATTCCCCCCATCTCCAACCCTAATGCTCATGCCCCCCAACTCCAACCCTAATGCTCATGCCCCCCAACTCCAACTCTAATGCTCACCCCCCCAACTCCAACTCTAATGCTCACCCCCCCAACTCCAACTCTAATGCTCACCCCCCCAACTCCAACCCTAATGCTCACCCCCAACTCCAACCCTAATGCTCACCCCCCCCCCAACTCCAACCCTAATGCTCATCCCCCCCCCCCCCAACTCCAACCCTAATGCTCATCCCCCCCCAACTCCAACCCTAACGCTTACACCTTCAACCCGAATGCTCACCCCCAACCCTAAGGCTCACCCCCAACCCTAACCCTAATGTCCACCCCAACCCTAATGCTCACCCCCAACTCCAACCCTAATGCCAACTCCAATTCTAATCCCAAAGCTTACCCTAAATCTAACCCCAACCCTAATGCTAACCCCAAACCTCAACTCTGACCCTAAATCTAACCCTAATGCTAACCCCTAACTCTGACCCTAATGGTAACCCAAACCCTGACATTGCTGCTAACCTTAACTTTTACCTGAATGCCAACCCCCAACTCTAACCCCAATGCCAACCCTAAATCTGAACCCAGTGGTACCCCCAATACTAGTTCTAGCCCCAACTCTAATGTTAACCCTTTCTTTAAAAAAAAAAATGTAAATTTGTCTCATCAATGGATGATACAAGTGTGAAGATTTTTGTTCGCCATTATTCTATACAGAACAGAATCTCTATGGGGCGGCTGTGCGGTTTTTGAATGAAGATGTTCCATTGATGGTCTATTAATACTTTCTGTTCCTCCCGGCAGAAGTTTCCCGCACACTTCAACTTTATATAGAACTCTATCATGGGGAAGAGGAAGAGTGAATGGAGGAACCCGGCCGGTTCACAGGCTAAAAATACTCAACTGGCCTGGAAACCTGGAGGACGGGGTCACCTCCCCGCATCGCTCAGCCATCACCCAATGGCGTTCACTCCCATCTCTGACCAACGGCCTTCCAGTTGAACTGCATTGAACCCATTTTAAAAAAATGCCCCCCCCCCCGTGTCCTCACCTTAGGGATCCTGCGGGCCCGGCGAGAGGTCAGGAGCCCACTGGCGGTGCTCAGGCTGTCCTCGTTCAGGCTGGAGGGGGAGGGGGGGATTGTCAGCTGGGCCAGCAGCAACATGTCGTCGTGGCTGTGCCTTTTCGTCAGGCGGGTTACGCGGTGCCCCTTCCTCTCGGAGGAGTTCCCAACGCGCAAGGAACTAGCGCTCGACTTCGACGTTATCTGGGAGGAAACAAAACCACACCGGTCAGCCATCGCATTAAAGAGAACCGGTCACAGCTGGACTTCAGTCAAGAATTTGAACATGCAGGTTTCCCAGCACCTGAGTGTGCCCAGCAGTATCACAAGAGCCTCCATCCTCCATGGTTCTTCCAGGTCACTGACTCATTGGACAGGAATGGCAGCCCTGGAACCGGCACCCCACGGACTTCAGCCCACTCCGAGCACTGCAGAGGGAGGGGCCGAGATCCCAACTGACTTCACCCCCCACTCCGAGCCCTGCAGAGGGAGGGGCCCAGATCCCCACTGACTTCACCCCCACTCCGAGCACTGCAGAGGGAGGGGCTGAGATCCCCACTGACTTCAGCCCCACTCCGAGCAATGCAGAGAGGGGCCGAGATCCCAACTGACTTCACCCCCCACTCAGAGCACTGCAGAGGGAGGGGCCGAGATCCCAACTGACTTCACCCCCCACTCCGAGCACTGCAGAGAGGGGCCGAGATCCCCACTGACTTCACCCCCCACTCCGAGCACTGCAGAGGGAGGGGCCCAGATCCCCACTGACTTCAGCCCCCACTCCGAGCACTGCAGAGGGAGGGGCCCAGATCCCCACTGACTTCACCCCCCACTCCGAGCATTGCAGAGGGAGGGGCCGAGATCCCCACTGACTTCAGCCCCCAATCCGAGCACTGCAGAGAGGGGCCGAGATCCCCACTGACTTCACCCCCCACTCCAAACACTGCAGAGGGAGGGGCCCAGATCCCCACTGACTTCACCCCCCACTCCGAGCACTGCAGAGGGAGGGGCTGAGATCCCCACTGACTTCACCCCCCACTCCGAGCACTGCAGAGGGAGGGGCCCAGATCCCCACTGACTTCACCCCCCACTCAGAGCACTGCAGAGGGAGGGTCCGAGATCCCCACTGACTTCAGCCCCCAATCCAAGCACTGCAGAGAGGGGCCGAGATCCCCACTGACTTCACCCCCCCACTCCGAGCACTGCAGAGGGAGGGGCCGAGATCCCCACTGACTTCAGCCCCACTCCAAGCAATGCAGAGAGGGGCCGAGATCCCCACTGACTTCACCCCCCACTCCGAGCACTGCAGAGAGGGGCCGAGATCCCCACTGACTTCACCCCCACTCCGAGCACTGCAGAGAGGGGCCGAGATCCCCACTGACTTCACCCCCCACTCCGAGCACTGCAGAGGGGGGCCGAGATCCCCACTGACTTCACCCCCCACTCCGAGCACTGCAGAGGGAGGGGCCGAGATCCCCCCACTGACTTCACCCCCCACTCCGAGCACTGCAGAGGGAGGGGCCCCAGATCCCCCACTGACTTTGAGAGGAGGCAGGGGCGAGAACCCCACTGACTTCAGCCCCACTCCGAGCATTGCAGAGGGAGGGGGGCCAGATCCCCACTGACTTCACCCCCCACTCAGAGCACTGCAGAGGGAGGGGCACTGCAGAGGGAGGGGCCCAGATCCCCACTGACTTCACCCCCCACTCAGAGCACTGCAGAGCACTGCAGAGGGAGGGGCCGAGATCCCCACTGACTTCAGCCCCCACTCCGAGCAATGCAGAGGGAGGGGCCGAGATCCCCACTGACTTCACCCCCCCACTCCGAGCACTGCAGAGGGAGGGGCCGAGATCCCCACTGACTTCAGCCCCCACTCCGAGCAATGCAGAGAGGGGCCGAGATCCCCACTGACTTCACCCCCACTCCGAGCACTGCAGAGGGGGGGGCCGAGATCCCAACTGACTTCAGCCCCACTCCGAGCAATGCAGAGAGGGGCCGAGATCCCCACTGACTTCACCCCCCACTCCGAGCACTGCAGAGGGAGGGGCCCAGATCCCCACTGACTTCAGCCCCCACTCCGAGCACTGCAGAGGGAGGGGCCCAGATCCCCACTGACTTCACCCCCCACTCCGAGCACTGCAGAGGGTGGGGCCAAGAACCCCACTGACTTCAGCCCCACTCCGAGCAATGCAGAGGGAGGGGCCGAGATCCCCAATGGACTTCAGCCCCACTCCGAGCAATGCAGAGAGGGGCCCAGATCCCAACTGACTTCACCCCCCACTCCTAGCAAGTCAGAGGGAGGGGCCGAGATCCCCACTGACTTCACCCCATGGAGGGGGTCAAAAAAGATTTCCCTTCTATTCCTGTCCCACTGCTGCAACAGGAAGTAAAATAAATCCCTCTAAAGTGAGGAATTCCCAAATTGTCACTGGGACTAGTGTCCCCATCAAAAGATTTCTCTTCACTTCCTGTCCCATATCCACAACAGGAAGTCAAAGGAAATCCCTCTAAAGTGGTTGTCACTGGGACTAGTGTCTCCAGCAAAAGATTTCTCTTGACTTCCTGTCCCATATCCACAACAGGAAGTGAAAGGAAATCCCTCTAAAGTGATTGCCACTGTCTGGTTGTCACTGGGACTAGTCTCCCCATCATTCCTGTCCCACAGCCACAACAGGAAGTGGGAGGAAATCCTTCTAAAGTGAGGGAATCCCTGGTTGCAATTGGGTCTAGTTTTCCCATCAAAAGATTTTCCTTCACTTCCTGTCTCACAGCCACAACAGGAAGTGAGAGGAAATCCTTCTAAAGTGAGGACATCCCTGGTTGGCACTGGGACCAGTGTCCCCATGAAAAGACTTCCCTTCTATTCCTGTCCTACAGCCACAACAGGAAATTCCTCCGAAGTGAGGGAATCCCAGAACTAGTGTCCCCATTGGAAGATTTCCCTTCTATTCCTGTTCTGGATTTTCTTTCACTCTCGGATGGTGATCATGGTAGACAGGAGAAATAGAGAGGGTGAATCTCCCAATAAACACCTGGCGGGGGTTCTAATCCCTCTCTGCTCTGGATTAAGACACAAAAAATAAATAAAAACAAAAAAAAGTTTTGCATTTAGTTATACCTTTAAGACAAAAAAAAATCTCTGACCCGGCAACATAAATATTGAATTTCGGGTGGATTAAACCTTTAATGTGCCCCCAAGACACCCAGAGACGAAGTTGCAGCCCCTGGGAGGCATGTCAGCGTCTCAATCTGGGCGGAGCCATGTCGACAGGGCCCCGCCCCCATGGGGCCAGCGACTCCAGAGAAATAAAAGAAGGGTGTCACCCACCTGGGTCGGAGTGGTGTACTTCCTGTCTGGCGTCCTCCACATCCTGTTGGCCGGGTCGGCGGAGCCGTCGGGTGACAGCTGGGACTTGCGGTGTCGCCCCTTCAGGTCCACATCCTCGTAGGGGTTCTCCTTGGGAGATTCGCCTGGATTTTTTGCGGAGAGAGAAGAGAAAGACGCGCGGCGTTAGGAAAACAGGAGAAGTGAGCGCGCTCGGCACAAAGTCTCTGGGAGATTCCTGAGTGAGTCATTCCCGTCTACAGCTGGAATCTGGCACCGCGTCCCGAATCCCAAATCTTCTCTTTTTTTATATTCCTTGAAGAAAAAAAAAAAAAAAAAAACACACAAAAGGAGAAGAAACGAGACTCGGCCCTGAGATCCACCAGCTGGAGCGCGTTCCCTGCGAGGGGCGCCGCCGTTCCCTACGTCCCCCGCCAGACTGGGACCTTTTAGGGGATTTTGTATAAAGAGCCGATCACCATTCCAACAATCCATAACGATCGTAAGAGTCATCGTTACTGCGCAGGATCACTAATGGAAAGACCGGGAGCCCCTAGAAGACGTAAAGTCAGGGGGCCACCAATACGAAACACGAGACCAGTGGGCTCCAAACTACGGCCCTTTACTTGTCTTTGTCCGGCCCTTGGAGCATTATTCCCCCCACTGACACCAACAATGGGGCACTATTCCTCCCAACGATGGGGCACTATTCCCCCCACTGACACCAACAATGGGGCACTATTCCTCCCAATGACACCAACGATGGGGCACTATTCCTCCCACTGACACCAACGATGGGGCACTATTCCTCCCACTGACACCAACGATGGGGCACTACTCCTCCTACTGCCTCCAATGATTGGGGCACTATTCCTCCCACTGGCACCAACGATGGGGCACTATTCCTCCCACTGGCACCAACGATGGGGCACTATTCCCCCCACTGGCACCAACGATGGGGCACTATTCCCCCCACTGGCACCAACGATTGGGGCACTACTCCTTCCACTGCCTCCAACGATTGGGGCACTACTCCTCCCACTGCCTCCAACGATTGGGGCACTACTCCTCCCACTGGCACTAACGATGGGGCACTACTCCTCCCACTGGCACCAACGATGGGGCACTACGCCTCCCACTGCCTCCAATGATTGGGGCACTACTCCTCCCACTGGCACCCCAACTATGGGGCACTACTCCTCCCACTGGCACCAACGATGGGGCACTACTCCTCCCACTGGCACCAACGATGGGGCACTACTCCTCCCACTGGCACCAACGATTGGGGCACTACTCTCACTGGCACCAACGATTGGGGCACTACTCCGCCCACTGCCTCCAACGATGGGGCACTACTCCTCCCACTGGCACCCCAACGATGGGGCACTACTCCTCCCACTGGCACCCCCACGATGGGGCACTACTCCTCCCACTGGCACCCCAACGATGGGGCACTACTCCTCCCACTGGCACCCCAACGATGGGGCACTACTCCTCCCACTAGCTCCAACGATGGGGCACTACACCTCCCACTGGCACCAACGATGGGGCACTACTCCTCCCACTGGCACCAACGATTGGGGCACTACTCCGCCCACTGCCTCCAACGATGGGGCACTACTCCTCCCACTGGCACCCCAACGATGGGGCACTACTCCTCCCACTAGCACCAACGATGGGGCACTACTCCTCCCACTGGCACCAACGATGGGGCACTACTCCTCCCACTGGCACCCCAACGATGGGGCACTACTCCTCCCACTGGCACCCCAACGATGGGGCACTACTCCTCCCACTAGCTCCAACGATGGGGCACTACACCTCCCACTAGCTCCAATGATGGGGCACTATTCCTTCCACTGGCCCTTTATTTAGCAGATTGGGAGACCCCCTGCACTAGACACCCAAAAAATTTAATTAAAGAAAAAAATGGAGCTACATCACAAAAATTAAACAATGAAAAAAGATTTGTTGCAAATGACGAACATCATAGAGAAAACTCAACTGACACGACTTCGGCCTCGTTCACACTCCGCATTCTACTTGCGTCCCCCCCCCCCTCATGATTTCGGGAATCACGCGCTGCGCACAGGGCAGACTATTCGCTTGGACGGGCTGCCCTGTGCACAATTGTCGCTCCAAAAGAAGCCAAATTCTCCGTTCACACCTGAGAGTTTTGGAATCGCAGTGAGAATCCCGATATTCCAGAATCGCAGCGGGACGCGCTTGCGGTGCCATTATTTCTTAATGACATTGAAAATGCAGTGCGATTAATGCTGCGATTGTCATGTGACAAAACGCATGAAAATCGCTGCCAACAACGCCACGGCAAACACGCGGTAAAATCAAAAAGTTAAACAGGAGGAGAAGTCTCCACCATCTGCGGGGATTGGGGGTTTCCAGTGCTGGGAACTCAGGAGATTTACAATGCAAAGGGGGGGGGGGGGAGCACATTTTATGACTCCCGGCTCACACATGACAAGACGCAGTGACTTTCTGGCCACGCTCACACATGGATGTGGTTTTGTCCCCACATTTCATGGCTCCAGTTGGTATCGATTTCATTGCCAGCAGGAGCTCCGCCAAGACTCGTCATTCAAATGCTCGGAATCTGTAGATCTCTAGAACGGGGAAATGTGGGATCTTAGTGGTTGTAGCAGCTCAGATAATGTGGACCTCCTGGGATTGTCACCCACTACAGTCTCTAGACCAGGAGATCTTAACTGCCAGGCCACGGCCTCCCTCCTCCCAGGCCTTTAGTTAGCTGCAGATTGCCTAACCTATGACAGTGCCATCAAGCTCTCATAGTGCCACCCAACCTCCCATAGTGACTCAGAGTGCCCAACAGCCTCCGACAGTGCCTCCCAGTGCCCATAGTGCCACTCAACCTCCCACAGTGGCCCAGAGTGCCACCCAAGCTCCCATAGTGCCACTCAACCTCCCATAGTGAACCAGAGTGCCCAACAGCCTCTGACACTGCCTCTCAGTTCCCATAGAGCCACTCAACCTCCCATAGTGACCAAGAGTGCCCAACAGCATCTGACAGTGCCCATAGTGCCACTCAACCTCCCATAGTGGCCCATAGTGCCACCCAAGCGCCCATAGTGCCACTCAACCTCCCATAGTGAACAAGAGTGCCCAACAGCCTCTGACAGTGCCTCTCAGTTCCCATAGTGCCACTCAACCTCCCATAGTGAACCAGAGTGCCCAACAGCATCTGACAGTGCCCATAGTGCCACACAACCTCCCATAGTGGCTCAGAGTGCCATAGTGCCACCCAAGCTCCCATAGTGGCCCAGAGTGCCCAACCACCTCTCACAGTGCCTCCCAGTGCCCATAGTGCCACTCAACCTCCCATAGTGGCCCAGAGTGCCAATAATGCCACTCAACCTCCCATAGTGGCCCAGAGTGCCACCCAAGCTCCCATAGTGCCACTCAACCTCCCATAGTGAACCAGAGTGCCCAACAGCCTCTGACAGTGCCTCTCAGTTCCCATAAAGCCACTCAACCTCCCATAGTGACCAAGAGTGCCCAACAGCATCTGACAGTGCCCATAGTGCCACCCAAGTTCCCATAGTGGCTAAGAGTGCCACCCAAGCTCCCATAGTGGCCCAGAGTGCCCAACAACCTCTCACAGTGTCTCCCAGTGCTCATAGTGCCACTCAACCTCCCATAGTGGCCCAGAGTGCCGATAATGCCACTCAACCTCCCATAGTGACGCAGAGTGCACAACAGCCTCTGACAGTGCCCATAGTGCCACACAACCTCCCATAGTGGCTCAGAGTGCCATAGTGCCACCCAAGCTCCCATAGTGGCCCAGAGTGCCCAACAACCTCTCACAGTGCCTCCCAGCGTCCATAGTGCCCAACAACCTCTCACAGTGCCTCCCAGTGTCATTAGTGCCAACCAACCTCCCATAGTGACCTAGAATGCCCAAACCTTCAACAGTGCCACCCAACCTCTCATCATTGCCCATCGTGCCCAACCCCACTCAGTTCCTCCCAGCATTCAAAGTGCTACCTAACCTCCCATAGTGACCCACAGTGCCCAACAACCTCTCAGTGCCTCCCAGCTCCCACAGTGCCACCCAAGCTCCCATAGTACCCAACAACCTCTCACAATGCCTCCTAGCATCCATAGTGCTACCCAACCTCGTATAGTGACCCAGAATGCCCAATAACCTTTCACAGTGCCTCTCGGCTCCCATGGTGCCACTCAACCTTCCATAGTGACCTAGAGTGCCCAAAAACCTCTCACAGTTCCTCCCAGCATTCTTAGTACCATCCAACCTCCCAGAGTGCCCAACAACCTCTAGCAGTGTCTTCCCAGCTCCCACAGTGCCACCCAACCTCCAGTTGTGGCCCACAGTACCCAGCAACCTCTCACAGTGTCGCCCAATTCCCATAGTTCTAACCAACCTCCCATAGTGACCCACAGTGCCCAACAACCTCTCACTGCACCTCCCAGCTCCCATAGTGCCACCCAACCTCCCATAGTGACCCAAATTGTCCAACAACCTCTCACAATGTCTCCCAGAGTCCATAGTGTTACCCAACCTCCTATAGTGACATACAGTGCCCAACAACCACTTACAGGAGGAATGACAGCTGTGAACCTGGAAGTCTGTTAATCCCCCCAATGTCTCCCCTGCCCTCCAATGCAGCTATTCAAGCACAGATTGTGATGGATTAGCTGCATCCTCAACTACAGTAGATGAGGAATGATAGCTGTGAACCCAGAAATTACGTAATACCTGTCACTTCTGGGTTCCTTTTGTTGCAGATGCTCCCGGTTACCCCCTGATTTCATTGTAGGATACATCTACTGTGGTCCTGGGCTCCCCAGAGGAACAAGAAAGCCTGGGAATCACCTCTCACAATGCTTCCCAGAGTCCATAGTGTCACCCAACCTCCTATAGTGACATACAGTGCCCAACAACCTCTCACAGGAGGAATGACAACTGTGAACCTGGAAGTCTATTAGATCCCAAGTGTATTTCCAGCCCTCCAGTGCAGCTATTCAAGCATCTATTGTGATTGATTAGCTGCATCCTTGGCTACAGTAGGCAAGGAATGACAGTTGTGAACCTGGAAGTCTATTAATCCCCCAATGTCTCCCCTGCCCTCTAATGCAGCTATTCAAGCACAGACTGTGGTTGATTAGCTGCATCTTTGGCTACAGTAGGCAAGGAATGACAACTGTGAATCTGGAAGTCTATTAACCCCGGAGTGTCTCTCCAGTGCAGCTATTCTAGCATCGTGTGTGATTGATTAGCTGCATCCTTAGCTACAGTAGGCAAGGATTGGAAGCTGTGAACCTGGAAGTCTATTAGACCCTGAGTGTCTCTCCAGCCCTCCAATGCAGCTATTTAAACACAGACTGTAGTTGATTGGCTGCATCCTTTGCTACAGCAGGCAAGGAATGACAGCTGTGAACCTGGAAGTCTATTAATCCCCCAATGTCTCCCCTGCCCTCCAATGCAGCTATTCAAGCACAGATTGTGATTGATTAGCTGCCTCCTCAACTGCAGTAGATGAGGAATGATAGCTATGAACCCAGAAATTAGGTAATACCCATCACTTCTGGGTTCCTTTTGTTGCAGATGCTCCCCGATCACCCCCTGATTTCATTGTAGGATCCATCTACTGTGGTCCTGGGCTCCCCAGAGGAACAAGAAAGCCTGGGAATCACCACTGATGGTGGCGCCGCCGGGAGGGGGTTGGGTTTGAGCATGGGTGGCGCACCTTCAGGGCCCCATAAAGCGATCAGGTGACTTTAAAGCCACTTTTACTTGAAAGGCCTTCACCATCTCTGGAAAGCAAGCAATAGCAAGCTCACGGGTCCAGTTGAATCTTGCTTTAACCCCTTGTACACCAGACCATTTATAAAAACGTCCTTGTTTGGTTGCAGCATGATATTTATTACAGTTTGATGCATTGCAATGACCTTCCCATTACTGTACAGCCCTCGCAGTGTGCGATCCGCAGGGCGCTACACATACAGGGAATGGGGCGCACTGGGGAAATCGCTCACCCTGCGATATTCTCCTCTAGTCACAGACTCAGTTTTTCGGATATTTGAATTCCTCCAGATCTCCTCAGGATGGCTCTCCGGTACGTATTCCTGCAGATACGTGGGAAAGGATGAAACGAGGGTCCCCGTCTGACCTCCCGGTGACCCCCAATCGCTGTTTATTTGCGCAGATGTGCCGGATGCTATAGATTAGATGTTTGAGCTCGCCGACATAAAACCGCACATAGCACAAACATGACATTATCGGACCTGCGCGGGGTTTGACGATTTTGGCAGCGTTGGGTCTGCACCTGGGAAGTGAGCGGCGGACAGACGATGAGTAACCAGATCAATGGAGGCCATGGGCTGCTCAACTTATTTATTTTATATATAATGTACAATATGAATGTGAGCTTCCTAATTAAACTGGATGGAAACCAAAAATATATATATATATATATATATTTTTTTTTTTTTGGAAAGGGTTTAAGCCCCCTGGCAGGTTTGTTTTTCTCTGTGTCCCGAAGATCCCTCATTTTGGGTCCCAAGGACACAGCAGAAAGTAAGAGGAGATCTCCCCAAAGCAAGGAGGATAGCCGCCCCCCCCCCCCCCCCCAGAAAGATCTCACTGACAGGGGTCCGATTCCACTAAGAGAAGTACATACCTGGTGAGGCACACCAGGGCATACAGGGGCACAGGAGCACACTGGGTAACACAGGGGTACATTGGAGACACAGGGTAGCATTGGACAAGAGGGAGCACACTAGAAGAAACTATGAAACTGGATAAGATGGGGTGCATAAGAAGATATGGGGTGTGCTGGAGGCACAGGGGTGCATTGGATAAGCTGAGGTGCACAAGAAGGCACAGGGGTGCATTGGATAAGACCAGGTGCACTGGAGGCAAAGAGGTACATTGGATAATATAGCACAAACAAGAAGACACAGGGGTGATTTGGATAAGATAGGGTGCACTGGAGGCACAGGGGTACATTGGATAAGACAAGGTGCACTAGAGGCACAGAGGTACATTGGATAAGACAAGGTGCACTAGAGGCACAGGGGTGCATTGAATAAGACAAGGTGCACTAGAGGCACAGGGGTGCATTGGATAAGACAAGGTGCATTAGAGGCACAGGGGTGCATTGGATAAGGTGGAGCAAACAAGAAGACACGGGGTGAAGTGGAGGCACAAGGGTGCATTGGATAAGACAAGGTGCACAGGGGTGCATTGGATAAGAGGTACACAAGAATACACAGGGGTACACTAGAGGCAAAGGGGCAGATTGGATAACAAAGAGCAACCAAGAAGACACAGGTTTGTGCACTGGATATGATAGGGCACACAAGAAGACACAGGGGTACACTGGAGGCACAGGAGTGCATTTGATATGATGGGACACACAAGAAGAAATGGGGGGTTGCACTGGAGGCACAGGGGTGTATTGGATATGACAAGGTGCACTAGAGGCACAGGGGTGCATTGGATAAGACAAGGTGCACTAGAGGCACAGGGGTGCATTGGATAAGATCGAGCAAACAAGAAGACACGGGGGGTGAAGTGGAGGCACAGGGGTGCATTGGATAAGACAAGGTGCACAGAGGTGCATTGGATAAGAGGTACACAAGAATACACAGGGGTACACTGGAGGCACAGGGGCAAATTGGATAACAAAGAGCAACCAAGAAGACACAGGGTTGTGCACTGGAGGCACAGGGGTACATTGGATATGATGGGGCACACAAGAAGAAATGGGGGGTGCACTGGAGGCACAGGGGTGCATTGGATAAGGTGAAGCAAACAAGAAGACACGTGGGGTGAAGTGGAGGCACAGGGGTGCATTGGACAAGACAAGGTGCACAGGGGTGCATTGGATAAGAGCTACACAAGAAGACACAGGGGTACACTGGAGGCACAGGGGTGCATTGAATAAGATGCAGTCCATGAGAAGACATGGGTACACTGGAGGCACAGGGGTGCATTGGATAAGATGAGGTACACAAGAAGACACAGGGGTACACTGGAGGCACAGGGGGTACACTGGCTGGGGTGCACAAGATTGTATGGTGGTCCCCCCAGTGGGGGAGGGGGGGCACACTCAGTAATAGGGCTGCTTTGGATAAGATGAAGCACACAAGAAGGCACAGGGGTGCATTGGTAAAGACAAAGTGTACTGGAGGCACAGGGGCAGATTGGATAACAAAGAGCAACCAAGAAGACACAGGGTTGTGCACTCGGGGTACATTGGATATGATAGGGCACACAAGAAGACACGGGGGTACACTGGAGGCACATTGGATATGATAGGGCACACAAGAAGACACAGGGGTACACTGGAAGCACAGGAGTGCATTGGATATGATAGGGCACACAAGACACGGGGTGCACTAGAAGCACAGTAGGTATATTGGCTTAGGTGCACAAGATTATATGGGCTTCCCCCCCCCGGGGGCACTCCGAAGCACCCTCAGTGATATGGGGAGGCACAGGAGCACACTGGGTGACATGGGATGCACTGGAGGCACAGGGGCAAATTCTTCACAGGAACACTGAGGCACAAGGGGGCAGCAGTACAGGGGCAGCTAACATGAGGTAAGGATGGAGGAAGACATGAGGAACACTATGGGATCCGAGGAGAAGGGAGGGAACCCACATGGGGAATCTACCCAGCGGGGACACAGACGGAAAGGTTTCCTGCTTAGTTTCATGGTGCTTTGCCTCCATCCTCTCATGTCGGTCAGCAAATCAGTTCTGACTAGTGGAAAACAATACGCTGAGTCGGGCTACGCTGGGATTTAGATAACGATCTGCAATGAACACACAAAGCGTCGCTCCCCTGACTCCACATAAAGGACGGAATACAATCCATATCATCCCCCCCATCACCACCTCCGCCCATTAAACTCCGGCTCCTCCCCAGGAGGAAAATGACATCACAGCACAAAAATGGTATTCGTTAATATTTATTGGCTTTCAATCTGGAAACACTTCCAAGAATTAACCTGAGTCCCTTGGTTTTAAGGGATTAGTCCATCCAAATATAAAATTTTCTTTTGTAGGGAATTAAATCAAATTTTTGGCAATTTACATCCCAACAGGTTACAAGGGGGAGGGGGTTGGGGAGAATTGGAAAGGGTTCCCATAAGAAGTCCCAATTTTTGCTAATATAGAAGCTTTTACAGATCAGAGCATTTCCTCTTTTAAGAGGAACTGCAGTCCGCTCACATCATTTGTAATAAAAACAATCTTTACCATTCTGAAGCTTCCCTCCAACCACTTTGCATATTATTTTATATATACTGTGATTCTGTACTTGCCAAATATGCTGCAGAAATCTCCCTCCGCTGAGTCTGGCTGCGGCCATTTTAACTGTGGGCAGCTGAAGCTGCTGCCTGTTCACTTCCTGGATTTACACACAGAGCCACGCCTCCAGATATGCAGCTCTCATTGGCCTCCTTGTGACTCATCCCCCCTCCTTTCCTGGCAGAGAGAGAGTGAGAACTCGGAAGGCGAGGGCTGGACAGGGGGAACGCGAGGGCTGGACAGGGGGGAACGCGAGGGCTGGACAGGGGGGAACGCGAGGGCTGGACAGGGGGGAACGCGAGGGCTGGACAGGGGGGAACGCGAGGGCTGGACAGGGGGGAACGCGAGGGCTGGACAGGGGGGAACGCGAGGGCTGGACAGGGGGGAACGCGAGGGCTGGACAGGGGGGAACGCGAGGGCTGGACAGGGGGGAACGCGAGGGCTGGACAGGGGGGAACGCGAGGGCTGGACAGGGGGGAACGCGAGGGCTGGACAGGGGGGAACGCGAGGGCTGGACAGGGGGGAATGCGAGGGCTGGACAGGGGGGAACGCGAGGGCTGGACAGGGGGGAACGCGAGGGCTGGACAGGGGGGAACGCGAGGGCTGGACAGGGGGGAACGCGAGGGCTGGACAGGGGGAACGCGAGGGCTGGACAGGGGGGAACGCGAGGGCTGGACAGGGGGAACGCGAGGGCTGGACAGGGGGGAACGCGAGGGCTGGACAGGGGGGAACGCGAGGGCTGGACAGGGGGGAACGCGAGGGCTGGACAGGGGGGAACGCGAGGGCTGGACAGGGGGAACGCGAGGGCTGGACAGGGGGAACGCGAGGGCTGGACAGGGGGGACGCGAGGGCTGGACAGGGGGGACGCGAGGGCTGGACAGGGGGGACGCGAGGGCTGGACAGGGGGAACGCGAGGGCTGGACAGGGGGAACGCGAGGGCTGGACAGGGGGAACGCGAGGGCTGGACAGGGGGAACGCGAGGGCTGGACAGGGGGAACGCGAGGGCTGGACAGGGGGAACGCGAGGGCTGGACAGGGGGAACGCGAGGGCTGGACAGGGGGAACGCGAGGGCTGGACAGGGGGAACGCGAGGGCTGGACAGGGGGAACGCAAGGGCTGGACAGGGGGAACGCAAGGGCTGGCAAGGGGAACGCAAGGGCTGGCAAGGGGAACGCAAGGGCTGGCAAGGGGAACGCAAGGGCTGGCAAGGGGACTCTGGAGATAGAGAGTTGAGATCTTTAGGGTGCACCTGAGAACTCAGACCTCATATTGTGGAGCTGAGAATCTCAGAACATGGAGGCCGGAGGGGGGGGGGGGGGGGACTCAGAACTCAAAAGGGTGGAGCTGAGAATGTAGATCTCTGTAGTGGAACTAAGCATGCAGGGGGGGGGGGGGGGGGGTGGAGCCGAAAGCTTAAGGGTGGAGTTTACAACTCAGAACTCATGGTGTGGCGCCGACAACTCAAAGCTCAGGGGGTGGCGCTCAAAATCTCATACCTCAGGAGGGGGGTGGAAACCCAAAACATATGGGGGGGGGGGGGGAATTGGGAACTCGGTGTGAAAGCAGCAGTCTCTCTGCAGAAGTCCAATGCAATCAGCAAAGCTCATGCTCCCTGCAGAATTCTAGCTCCGACTCCTCAGTGAGTGTGTTGGACCTCTGCAGAGAGACCACTGCTTTCATACAGAGAGCCAAGGGTCCTTCTCTGACAGGGAGCAGGCTTTTCTACTTTAGACTCCGGCTGCTTTATAAAGAAAACAACCTACAGGACATTGAACGTCTTTGGTTTTTGATGTACTTGGAACATATTTAGCCTTTTTTGGATACTCGGAGCATCATCGATCACTAATAGAAAGAGAAATGAAAATTCCCAGAGAGCTGATCCTTACAGAATATGAGAATCTCATTGGGATTCTTCAGGAAAAAGCGGTAAGTCGGGGGGAACAGACAGTGTGCCGGGAGAAGAGAGGAGAGCACCTTCCAGGGAGGTTATGGAGACCGACATCCACCGGCTCTTATCTTCTGCGTTTTCTGAACTTTTCTGATCTACTTTATAAAAATAACTTCTGGTTGGCGGCCAAAAAAGCGTCTTATTTCCCTAAATCTCGCTGCCTGCTGACCAGACAATGTGTTTCCAATCAGGATCCCGCTGAGTTTTCCATGTAGCGGAGGAGTAATTGACTTGGTCTCACTTCCATGTTTGGCTCAGGCGGTGGACTGACACCAACAGCTGGAGCTGTCCAGAGCTGCTCATTGTCCCCCTGGGGGTCTCGTTTTCTGGGGCCCCCAGAATGGGGGGGGGTGGAGATTGGGGAGGTGGATTTACTTCACTGGATGACACAATAGAGAAAAGTAAAAAGGCCAGACTGAGAAGCACGCAGGACGGACAGGTCCAATCCCAAAGAACGCGTCCATAAATGGCCTGATCCAAGCAAGCAATCCTCCCGACTTCAGAGTTGGCGCATTTCTGACCCAAAACAGGGCTGATCGATGGCCGAATGTGGAGTGGGAAGGAGGATTTGTGCTCAGAAGGGGAATTTGAGGGGGTAGGGGATTTGTACTATGAGGGGGTAGGGGATTTGTACTATGAGGGGGTAATTTTTTCCAGGGAGGGTGGATTTGTCCTGGGGGCATATGGGGAATGAGAGGATTTGAGCTGGGGGGGGGGGGCACTATTTGGCATGTCCACCCTGGGCTTTAGATGACCCTGTCCCGGCACTGTCCCCTGGGGTCATTCTGAGAGTCGGGAATCGCAGGTTAAAGCAGCAGGAGAGAGGGAGAGGGCGTACTATGCATGTCTGGTGTAGTTTTTGTGGTATTTTTATGTAGCACCATTCTAGGCCGGTTTTCGGTAGATTTAGTTTCTGGCTCCTTCTAATCAGTCAAGATGCATCCGATTATTTTGGTCTGTTTTGTGTTTCACTGGCTGCAGGGTTGACTGCTTCCCCGCTGTCTGTCTGGAAAGGATCTGGAAGATAGTGGGCTGGGAAGAGTCAAATTAGCAGGTGAATATTTATACGGCCCTGGCCAATCCCTGGGGAGAGGTGCCCAGATGGTGGCTGGGAAGGAGTATAAATACTATGAGAGCAGATGGGTTCTTGTCCAAGGAGGAGGAGATCCCAGCCTGGCTTGCCTTGTGTCTGCTGTTCACCAAGGTCCCGGCTAGGCTAGATGGGGGTAATCTGATTGTGACAGACCTAGCCGGGACACAGGCTTTTTGAGAGGACTAAATGCGAGCCTCCTGCCAACCGATTATGGGCCCTGGATTTTAAGGGGCACAGGGTGAAGGAGAACCCCAACCCCAGTCAGATTCCATGCTGTATATATGTGTATATATAATGTGTGTGTCTCATGCTGTTGGGACACACACCGTCAGATGCTAATGTCATGAACTCAAGATGTTAATTGAGAGGGCTGATCACATTGTCCTCTGTACAATGCAGGAGACGCTCCGTCTGTTACTGGTGGTCTCCTGCTATTGTGATGAAATGTTGTGTGGTTGTAATTATGATAATTTATAATCAACTGTGTTTATCTCGGTGACAACAAGTCTAGCCTGTAGTGAAATCCTGAGTCACATCGGCTGCTTAAAGGGATGAGTTAATTAGTTTATGTTAAGTTGCTACAGGTGTATTGTTAGAGTAATATGAGCAGGAGGGGGGACCTCCTCTCCTATTGTATATAAATACTTGTACTTTTGGTTCTAATAAACTCAGTCCATGTTGAGCAACTAAGCAAGTGTCGTCTCGTTTAGTGCTTGGGAGCGGGTGGAATATCTGATATCTGTATCCAGACTGGGAGGAAGTCATATATGACGAACGCACTCAAGAGGAGTGTAGGGACGTTCCATCACACTGATCAAAGTTGCTTTCATCTGAGGGGGATCTGGTTTGGTATCACTGGAGAGGTGTCTGGAAGATATTGGAAGGAAGTGTCCAACTATCCAAGGATATTCGTGAGTCCGGGCTGGAGTGAGAGATCCCCAAGACTGTGTGCTGCTGCAATCCCCCTACACTCAGCATTGCCGGAAGGAGAATCGCAAGGTCTCTGCTCACACTAATAGGTGGAAGATTAGCACCCTCAAGTTGCTACTAAAGTTACTGAAGTAACCCACGGTTACCCCTAAACTTGTCCAAGCGCAAGTTCTGCAATAAAGCATCAGAAAGACATTCCCCTAGACCAGGGGTGTCAAACTCAATTTCATCATGGTTGCCCTCAAAGGGCCAGTTGTACCTAGATGTCCCCCCTCTCCCCCATCAGATGTCAAAGAGCCCCCCCACCATCAGAAGTTAAGAGTCTGCTACCCCCCCCCCCTTACATTACAGTGCAACACCCCTACCTTGTGTTGCTGCTGGGAAGAAGCTGGGGATGGAGCTGGGAACCTGAAAGTGCAGGGTCTGGAGGAGGACCAAAAGGTGGGCTGGAGTCAATTGCAGCCACCCCCTCTCTCCGTGCCCCCCCCCTATATGAATAATGGATAGATCCATGTCTGGCCGTGGCCACCCCCAATTCAGGTGTCCGGCGCCTGAATTTTCTTTTTTGAAGCACCTGATTAGAGCCATAGGCTTCAAAATAGGGTGGGCTCAGGACACAGGGCATTGCGCCATGAGCACACCTAGGTGTTACAACAGCAAATAGATATTCGCTGTTGTAGCACTGATCTTCAATCCGGCCAATCAGAAGCAGGTCTGAGACCCGTTTTCCATTTGGCCAAAAAGAGAAGAGTCCCAATTGGCCGCTGAGGAGGGGGGGGAGGGAATGGAAGCCGCTGATGCCCGTGGAGAGCAGAGGAAGGGAGAGCTGCCACCGAGGAGCAAGGGAAGCCTCCTGTGAAGTGCTGCATAGATTAGGTAAGAGCACGAGGTAAGGCGCCGAGTCCTGCTGTCTGTGTCAATGAGACCCCTTTCAGACTGAGGCGGTTTTCAAGCGTTTTAGCGCAAAAAATAAAATAAAAGCGCCTGTAAAGTGCTTGAAAACTGCCTCCCATTCTCAGCCGCGGGGGCTTTCACACCGGGGCGGTGCGCTTTTTTGCGGGACGTTCAGAGAAGTTCTGCAAGCAGCATTTTTGGAGGCGGTTTGGGAGCGGTTTATACACGGCTCCCATTGCAAGGGATGGGAAATGCTTCAGAAGCGCCTGAAAAAGCGTTTTTCGGAAGCACCCCTTCTTTGGGGTTAAAAGCGTCCCGCTAGTGGCCTGAAAAAAATCGAAGCTTAAACAGAGCTAAAGCGCTGCTAAAACGAGCAGGGCATCAGCGCTAACGCGGCCGCAGCCCCCATGGAAAGAGGCTCTCTGGGGGGGGGGGGGGTGAAGGGGGAGGAGCCAGGAGCACCGGTGTCGGACCCCAGAAGAGGAGAATCGGGGCCGCTCTGTGCAAAACCATTACACAGAGCAGGTTAGTAGAACGTTTTTTTTTTTTTTTTTTAAATAACAAACACCTTTACAAACCTTTGTAATTCTCATTCATATTTGGGGATTCAGAGATACAAACTATTCAGACATTCAGTTCTTTGACCGCAGAACTTTAGATGGCGCTGCACTACCCTGCAAGTCCTGGGCGTCAGAATGACAGCCAGGGGTTGCTGGTAAGAACAATGGGAAGGGGGAAGAGGGCGTACAAGGTATGCAGTTGTATATGCAATACGCCAAATACGCCCAAAGTACACAAATCACCGTATTTATCGGCGTATAACACGCACATTCATTTTAAGAGGAAGTTTCAGGAAAAAAATAAATAAATAAAAAAAAAAAAAAAACTTACATTTTAAATAAGGAACTTTGAAGCAAAACAAGGGTCACTGCCCATCTGCAACCTCACCATTGCCACCAATGAAGCAGCCTCACCATTGCCACCAATAAAGCAGCCTCACCATTGCCACCAATAAAGCAGCCTCACCATTGCCACCAATAAAGCAGCCTCACCATTGCCACCAATAAAGCAGCCTCACCATTGCCACCAATAAAGCAGCCTCACCATTGCCACCAATAAAGCAGCCTCACCATTGCCACCAATAAAGCAGCCTCACCATTGCCACCAATAAAGCAGCCTCACCATTGCCACCAATAAAGCAGCCTCACCATTGCCACCAATAAAGCAGCCTCACCATTGCCACCAATAAAGCAGCCTCACCATTGCCACCAATGAAGCAGCCTCACCATTGCCACCAATGAAGCAGCCTCACCATTGCCACCAATGAAGCAGCCTCACCATTGCCACCAATGAAGCAGCCTCACCATTGCCACCAATGAAGCAGCCTCACCATTGCCACCAATGAAGCAGCCTCACCATTGCCACCAATGAAGCAGCCTCACCATTGCCACCAATGAAGCAGCCTCACCATTGCCACCAATAAAGCAGCCTCACCATTGCCACCAATAAAGCAGCCTCACCATTGCCACCAATGAAGCAGCCTCACCATTGCCACCAATGAAGCAGCCTCACCATTGCCACCAATGAAGCAGCCTCACCATTGCCACCAATGAAGCAGCCTCACCATTGCCACCAATGAAGCAGCCTCACCATTGCCACCAATGAAGCAGCCTCACCATTGCCACCAATGAAGCAGCCTCACCATTGCCACCAATGAAGCAGCCTCACCATTGCCACCAATGAAGCAGCCTCACCATTGCCACCAATGAAGCAGCCTCACCATTGCCACCAATAAAGCAGCCTCACCATTGCCACCAATAAAGCAGCCTCACCATTGCCACCAATAAAGCAGCCTCACCATTGCCACCAATAAAGCAGCCTCACCATTGCCACCAATAAAGCAGCCTCACCATTGCCACCAATAAAGCAGCCTCACCATTGCCACCAATAAAGCAGCCTCACCATTGCCACCAATAAAGCAGCCTCACCATTGCCACCAATAAAGCAGCCTCACCATTGCCACCAATAAAGCAGCCTCACCATTGCCACCAATGAAGCAGCCTCACCATTGCCACCAATGAAGCAGCCTCACCATTGCCACCAATGAAGCAGCCTCACCATTGCCACCAATGAAGCAGCCTCACCATTGCCACCAATGAAGCAGCCTCACCATTGCCACCAATGAAGCAGCCTCACCATTGCCACCAATGAAGCAGCCTCACCATTGCCACCAATGAAGCAGCCTCACCATTGCCACCAATGAAGCAGCCTCACCATTGCCACCAATGAAGCAGCCTCACCATTGCCACCAATAAAGCAGCCTCACCATTGCCACCAATAAAGCAGCCTCACCATTGCCACCAATGAAGCAGCCTCACCATTGCCACCAATGAAGCAGCCTCACCATTGCCACCAATGAAGCAGCCTCACCATTGCCACCAATGAAGCAGCCTCACCATTGCCACCAATGAAGCAGCCTCACCATTGCCACCAATGAAGCAGCCTCACCATTGCCACCAATGAAGCAGCCTCACCATTGCCACCAATGAAGCAGCCTCACCATTGCCACCAATGAAGCAGCCTCACCATTGCCACCAATGAAGCAGCCTCACCATTGCCACCAATGAAGCAGCCTCACCATTGCCACCAATGAAGCAGCCTCACCATTGCCACCAATAAAGCAGCCTCACCATTGCCACCAATAAAGCAGCCTCACCATTGCCACCAATAAAGCAGCCTCACCATTGCCACCAATAAAGCAGCCTCACCATTGCCATCAGTGCAGCAGCCCCACCATTGCCATCAATGTAGCCTGATCGATGCCCATCTGCAGCCTAGAGGGGACAGGGAGGGGGGGCGGGACAAGCGCCGACAGTGAGAATCTCCTATGATAGACAGAACAGTGGTCCAATGGCGGTCCAGGAGACGGGACTTCCTATTAGAGGCCGGCAAGTAAACAGGAGATTCTCACTGTATGTAATCTGACGGCGCTCGTCCCGCCCCCCTCCCTGTCCCCTCCGAGGCAGCTAAAATTGAAGTATTGGCATATAACACGCTCGCGCCATTTGCACCCAATGTATGAATTTTCCTCCCATCAATCCTCCGTCACCCACAACCACCCAGACGGGTCACACGGTAATGAAAGGAACTCCGGGGGACTCACCCACTATGTCTTCATAGGCGTTTTCTTCTAAAGTGCTTTTGGAACCGGATCGGTGCTGCTTCTCTGTACCGTTCTGTACCGGAGACGGGGAACCCAACGACTGGACGCTGGACGCATCTTCAAACTCCAGAGATTTTCTGCAGCGAAATAGACAAAATGGAAAGATGGGAGGCGCTATGGTCTATGTCAGCGATTCTGAACTTCCTACTGAGATAAGATTAGAATGACCCCCCCCCCCCCTTCATTGTTCCGATTACCAACTCCGCCCAGCTGAGGTTCTAGGGTCAGCATAATGATCTCTACTATCCATGCAATAATAACATAATCTAACGACTTTTCTAAAAATTATTTACACCCCAGACATCAGAAATTCGGAAGTTGAAAATTTGAAAAAAAAAAAAAGGAGAGTTATTTCGAATTAAACTGGGATTTTCTTTTTCAGATTTTCAAATTTTTGAATTTCCATAATTTCAAAAATTCAAAAATTCGGAAATTCTAAAATTCGGAAATTCTAAAATTCGGAAATTCAAAAATTTGTCAAATTTGTTAAAAAAAAAAAACGAATTCGGAACTAAATCAATTGCACATGTCTAAATGTAGAGGGGGAGGTTGCACAGCAGGCAGTAGTCTTTTCCCAGGGCACTCTTAAAGTCCTGCTTAAATCCCCCCCCCCCATCAACAAAAGCCCATAAACGTGCAACCGCAAAAATTATTCACACCCCAGACATCACCCCCCCCCGGCAAAAAAATTTGTCTGTTTTCATTTCATTCGATTTTTTTTTTTTTTTTTTTTTTTTTTTTTTTTTTTTCGGAAATTCGGAATTCAAAAATTTGAAAAAAAAAAAAAAAAAGGAGAGTTATTTCAAATTAAACTGTGATTTTCTTTTTCAGATTTTCAAATTTTTGAATTTCCATAATTTCGGAAATTCAAAAATTCAAAAATTCGGAAATTCAAAAAATTCGGAAATTCAAAAATTCGGAAATTCAAAAATTCGGAAATTCAAAAATTCGGAAATTCAAAAATTCGGAAATTCAAAAATTCGGAAATTCTAAAATTCGGAATTTGTCAAAATTTGTTCAAAAACTAATTCGGAACTAAATCAATTGCACATGTCTAAATGTAGAGGGGGAGGTTGCACAGCAGGCAGTGGTCTTTTCCCAGGGCACTCTTAAAGTCCTGCTTAAATCCCCCCCCCAAGCAACAAAAGCCCATAAACGTGCAAGCGCACTTCTTAGGGATGTTTTCGAGTTAATTCTCCTCTGTGGGGGCCTCATAACTTAGTAGGGAAGTCCTAAAAAAAAATTAAAAAAAAATTGCACATCACAGCAAAACCCTGTAAGCAGGTGTATGCCAGCCTCAGCCTGGGCTCCAACCAGGCCACACCCACCAATGGGTTTCACTTCGCCCGCATATATACCTATAATTAAGCTGCAGGGGCGGAGTGAAACATCACAGCACAACCCTGTAAGGAGATGTTTAAAAAGCCTCAGTCTGGGCTCCAACCAGGCCACGCCCCCAACGCATTTCACTAAAGGCCGTTCTACATCTCCTTACAGGGTTTTGCTGTGACGTTTCACTCTGCCCCCGAGCTTAATCATAGGGATGATAAAGCTCTGGGGGCGGAGTGAAGAACATTGGGGGCGTGGCCTGGTTGGTGCCCAGGCTGTAATACACAGGGTTTTGCCCTCCCCCCCACGCGTTTTACTCTGCCCCTAGAGCTTAATCATCCCTATGTTTAACCATTTGGCGCCGGCCACACACAAATATGCAGCCTCTCGGAGGCTGGGCCTTGGCGCTAAGTGGCCCCATAATTGTGTGAATCCAATACAGCTGTGCCAGGAGCGCACGCCCTGCACGCTCCCGGCACAGTTACCAACATCTAACTGAAAGCTAGTAGCGATCAGTTTTTTTTCTTTTTTCCACCGTGATTGGCTCTCACTGCAGTCACATGATCTTGAACCCCGCCTCGCCTCCTGGCATCCTAAAAGTTCTTAAAGGGCCAGGAAACGCTAGCGTCAAGAGGTTAAGCACCAGGGGCGGACTGAAACACGTTGAAGGGGCGTGTCCTGGTTGGAGCCCCGGCTGAGGCCGTCATACACCTCCTTTCAGGGTTTTGCTCTGAGGGCTCCAACCAGGCCACGCCTTTCCGACGCGATTCATTCCGCCCTGGAGTTTAATGATCCCTACGATTAAGGTCAAGGGGCGGACTGAAATGCGTTGGAGGGTGTGCCCTGGTTGGAGCCCAGGCTGAGGCTGTCATACACCTGCTTACAGGATTCTTCCATGACGTACGAAGTTTAGGACTTCCTTTCCATACTGGATGTTTTGAGCCCAGACCAGCTCTGTCCTTGTCGGCACTCCAATCGGTTTGTCATGCAAGAAGACCTGGCGGAGCCTTGAGCAGCACCTGTCAGTTTTTTTGTCATGGGCCTAATAACCCGACACGCAGTCTGACATTTCGCTCTGACAGGGAGAGAATAAATAAGGGAATAACCGCACAACCACCTCTCCCCGAGAGATAAGACCGCACTGTTATAACAGCCTGAGAGTGAAGATTCAGATTCAGATTCATACAAATACCCACTGGTGACTTTTTAATCTCGTGCACATGGGCATATGAGGGCACCTGGGGTGCCACGTACAACATGTACCTGGGAAGACCAGGTGCTGCGTACAGCCACCCCATAGAAAATAATGGCTGTAATGCAGTTCTATGCTAATACTTGAATAAACGGCCGGCAGAGCATACAGTACACTCATATTCCCCCGAGGGCAGAAAGTCCAGATTCAGGGAATATACCATACGCTACCTGTGTGCGCATGTTTACACAAGCATTGGTGTATATCTGCATTCAGCTGTGCACAGTCGTTCAGATTTATGGGGCAGCTGTACACAGCACTGGGGCTCCCCAGGTGATAAAATACACTGTGTGTGGCCTTGTACGCACCCTCATGGGCATGAGGCCAAAAAGTCACAAATGGGCATTTGTAAGAATCTGAATCTCCACTTTCAGGCGGTTATAACAGTGCAGCCTTATCTCTCAGGGAGAGCTGGTTGTGCTGTTTTTCCCTTATTCATTCTCTCCCTGTCAGAGCAAAAATGTCAGAGTGTCAGGTTATGTGGGCCCCCACAGAGGAGGAGAATTAACCCAACCAAAAACATCCCCGAGAAGAACGATTGCATGTTTATGGGCTTTTGTTGATGGGAGATTTAAGCAGGACTTTAAGAGTGCCCTAGGAATGAACTACTGCAGGTGGTTGAGCAGTTATTCCCTGATTCATTCACTCCCTATCAGAGCAAATATGGCAGAGTGAGTGGCAGGTTGCGGAATTACGTTATATGCTGCCTCCTATTACCATAAAAAAAAAGGGGTATCTGGACTCCAAGGTGCAGAGCCATGCCAAAGTGATGACCCTCCTGGGTCAGTCTGTGTGGCCTCAAAGTAACCAACTGCACTTAAACCCATGGTGGAAGATTACGGCGGTTGTTGTATAGACATGTGCGGGTCGTTTTGTTCCGATATGAAATTCGGACACATTTTTTGTATCTGAATTTTGGAATGACAATCGTAACAAATTTAAAGGAATCCGAAATAACGAAATGAATTTCGAATCAAATTTGAAAACAAGAAAAGAATAAAATAGAAAAGAATAAAAAAATAGAATAAAAATAGAAGATAAAATGAATAGAAAAGAATAGAATAGAAAAAATATAAAGAAAAAGCAAAAGAATAGAAAATAAAAAGAAGAAAGAAGAGAAGAGAAAAAAAACAAAACAAAAAAAACAAACAAACACAATAGAAAAGAACAAAATAGAAAGAATATAATAGTCTTCGGAAATTCAAATAGAAAAGAATAGAATAGAAAATAGAGAAAAAAAAAAATAAAAAAAAAAAAAACAACAACACACAACAACAATAGAAAGAATATAATAGTCTTCAGAAATTCAAATAGAAAAGAATAGAATAGAAAATAGAGAAAAATATAAATAAAAAAAAAACAAACACACAACAACAATAGAAAGAATATAATTGTCTTCCGAAATTCGAATAGAATAGAAAAAAAAAAACAATAAAATAGAAAAAAAAAAAATATTATACCCATCTTTCCAAATTCTAAATTTCAAATAGAATATAAAAGAATAGAAAACAAAACAATAGAATAGAAAAAAAAACAATAGAATAGAAAGCATATAATTGTCTTCCGAAATTCACATTTCGAATAGAATAAGTTAGAATAGAAAAGAACAAAATAGGAAATAAAAAGAATAGAAAAGAATAGAAATTCAAAATGTCAAAACTGAATTAAATTCGAATGCCGAGTCAAATTTCCCCAATTTGGTCAAATTGAATCAAAATCAACCAAATTCGGTAAATTTAATTGAAAAACCGATAAAAAAAAACAAAAAAATAAAAAACAAACAACAACATTGCGAAAACAAATTCATGAATTTAACTAAACAAAATGATTTAAAATAACGAATCGAAAGGAAACAAGATGTTTTTGTTCTGCACATGTCTGTTAATGGGTAACACCACAGAGATCTATGAGTTCTATGCTGCAAATATGAACTAGTCCTTACCGGTTTTGGGATTTCCGATGCTCCTTTTTCGGCCTCCTAGTGACGGGAGGTGCCGGTGTAGACGGGAGAGGGGGTGGGGAGACCGGTGACGAGGAAGGAGGTAGACCATTATTCGCATTATTCCGATGGCTTTTGTCTGCTTCATACTCAAATGTCCGTTTCGGCTTGGGGACCGGGTTGACCTCATTGGCGGGGCCCTCAGGGGCCGAAGTGGAGCCGCCCGAGTTTGCGGTCACCCCCGGCTTATTTTTTGCATTCTTATCGTTGAAATGTTCCTGTTCGTTTACAATATTTACAGTCTCAGGTTTGTCGCTCGGGCTCTCTAAAGTACCGGAGGTGATGGACCGTTTCCGGCCCAGGTCAATGCTGAAGCAACTGCTGGGCAGCTGAGGAAGTCCCATGCCCGGGTTGGCCTTCAGCGCCTGCTCGATTTTTTGGATCCGGTTGAGGACGGCCGAGGACTCCTTCCTGGCATGACCCCGGACGAAGGCATTGGCAGGTTCTGATCTACTCGACCGCCTCTCGAAACTCTGAAGAGAGTCGCGCTCCGAGGTCTCCTCCTCTGTTTCAGGGTAAGAACAGTCAGAAAATGTTCTGCTCATTCTCCGATAGCCTTTGAAATCGAACGTCTTTTCACTGCATGGCGACGCCAGCATGCTGGGACATCCTTCGCTGGTAGAGCGCTCACCCTGGTCTCCTTTGTCCATGAAGAGGCTGAGCCTGGGCGAAGGGTCCCTTCTGCACTCCCATTCTGAGATCTTACGCCGAATGTCCAGCACCTGCGAGTGCACCGTGGCGCGGTTGTGGGGCCGCGTGCGCTGATTGGCGGCGGATCCCAGGGAAAGCGTGCTGCGGTTGAGCTGGCAGTTGCCGATCACGTCTCCTTCCTTCCCCACCTGGGCATCATCCTTTTGCTTGGGGCCCTTGAACACGGAAAGTCTTTTGTCCAGGCAGGCGACGCTGACCGATTTCTGGAGGTGGTTGGAAGGGTCGTTCTCCGGGGGGTTCAGGCGGTGGTCACGCACGCTGGAACCGCGCACGGTCCAGTCTTTGATGACCAGCTTGTTGCTGGGGATGCAGGGAAGGCGGTTGGACTGGAAGAACTCCTCACTGTCACTGAGCGGATATGAAGGGGTGCAGACCGGAGACAAAACCGGTGGAGGGGACACCGACTGAGACCTGTGGAAGACAAGAGAAGGTTACACACGGAACCCCAAGATGGAGGAAACATGGCGAAAGTTCTAGCTGGTGGTGGGAGTCACCGTCTTTGGTATTGTAGAAACATGAGTGGAGAATTATGGAAGTGCAGCCTAAAATTTGTTTTTGGGGAATGGTTAGGACCATTAAAAAAATATCTGCTCAACTGTGTAACTATACGGGAGTAGGGTACACCTAAAGTGTCTCCACACTCCGACAAAGATCCAAGCAGCAACCAGGTGTCATCCACAAATACAAATCCTTTGACTATATGGTGGGTATACAGCATGAAAGACCAACACGTTTTGGGGACGTGTAGCCGAAACGCGTTGGTGGGTATATGGCAGGAAATCTAACGCGTTTCGGCTACACGTCCCCAAAACGTGTTGGCCTTTCATGCTGTATACTCACCATGTAGTCAAAGGATTTGCATTTGTGGATGACACCTGGTTGCCGGCTTCATTTTGCTGCAAGAATGGTTAGGACCGCCCTCCTTCTGTAAAATGCTAGTTGCTTGGCTCTCATGCTGATCCTCGGTCTTCGATACTTCCTGAGTCACCGAAGTAAGTTGTGGATCTGTCAGATCTTACTTCCCTGGACCTTTCCCGCTTCTGGAGAGCAATTTAGGAAGCACTGAAGCCAGAGGAGAAGTATTACAGTCAATGCAAAGGCTGAAGGAACTTGGAGGTCAACTTAAAGTCAGATGCAGCTGTGGAGGAATTCAGAAGCATCACAACCTGATCTTAAATGCAAGTGGTATGCACCTTTAAGCATTTGCCCTTCACAGTCTTTAATGTAGACTTTCAGCTAAAAATAAGAAATAAAATTACAGAGCCAGCTTTTACTACGATATATAATCCACAGATTTTCCCTGCAGTACCTTTTTTCTGCCACTAGATGTCCTCAGTCTGATGGCCAGTATCATATAACCCAGCCAGGTCATCCCGGACCAGCCCCCAGCCTGAGACAGGACAGTGAAAGGAGAAGCCACAACAGTGATGAGCTCATCTCTCTCCCACTCTGCTCTCTCCACCTATCAGCATGCCTCTTGTCAGCACATGAATTGACTGGCTCTTGTTCTGCTTCTTCCTATCTCATTCCAGCCCAGCTGTAAGAGGTTGATACCACATAAAAATTAGAAGTGGACCTTCACCCTTAAATAAATGCCCCGTAGCCCTGCCTCCTCCTTCCCCCCTATCTCACAACTGGATATCATCCCCCCCCCCCCTTTTGACATCTGTGCACTTCCTCATTCCTTGCCCAGGTAAAAATGACTTGTGTGCCCCACCCCCTCTGAGATGTGCTGCAGGGCTTCCGGTCCTGAGCAAGCCTTGCAGCGTACCTGCGCATGCAGAGGTTCCCCTCACCCCAATAATATCTGGGAATTACGGAAGTCCTAAACCTTTGGCAAAATTTGGTTTGGTGCGGGAAAATCGCCAACACATGCAGAGATGTTTTGAAGAGCTCTGTCAGGACCCGAGGAGTTCTTCACCACGTTTGTGCCATAATGGTGGCGAGCAGGGGGGGGGGGGGGGTGGCTTGTGCACTAGAAATGCCCAACCCACTACCTAGAGAGATATTGTACCTTTCGGGAAGTTGATTATCCAATGCAATTCAGTTTGGGATATCCAACTCTTGCCCAATTTGAACATTGTTCCAACTTCCCGGATAAACTCGATTTGCAGCCAACTAAGGCCATTTGATAAGAAACTGTCATGATAAGGATCCCCATGATTAAGCTCCAAGGGGTGGAGCGAAACGCGTTGGTGGCCTGGCAGGAGCCCAGGCTGAGGTTGTCCTCACTAGACAAGTGCACTGCCGAAAAATGTGTTTGTTTTATTTAGATTTTTTGGTTCCCCCCATTTTTCGGGTCATTCGTTATGATAGTAATTCTAACGAATTAATAATAAAAAAATAAATAAGAATAAAAAACTTTGTTATTTATTATCAATTCGATCTGTTCCATTTGTTTAGATGCCGCATTTGTTAAATCGGATAAATTTGTATTCGTTACGTTCACCAACAGCCAAATTTAAAAGGAAATTCCAATACCTATAATTTAACCACTTAAGGACCACCTCCTTCACATTTACGTCGGCAGAATGGCACGGCTGGGCACAAGCACGTACAGGTACATTGCTCTTTAAGAGCCCAGCTGTGGGTCGCACGCGCCGCCGGCGGGGCACTTGCAACCTGGTCCTGAGCTCCATGACTGTGGCCGCGGACCCGATCGCCGCCGGTGTCCCGCGATCGGGTCACAGAGCTGAAGAACGGGGAGAGGTAAGTGTAAACAAACCTCTCCCCGCGCTTCCTAGTGAGGCTGTCACTGATCATCTGTTCCCTGTCATAGGGAAAGACGATCAGTGATGTCACACACCAAGCCACGCCCCCCTACAGTTAAAAAAAAACAAAACACATAGGTCACATTAAACCCCCCCCGCCCCCTAGTGGTTAACACCTTCACTGCCAGTGTCATTTACACAGGAATCAGTGCATTTTTGATCGCTGTATTAATGCCAATGGTCCCAAAAATGTGTCAAAATTGTCCGACGTATCCGCCATAATGTCGCAGTCACAATAAATAAATAAAAAAAATAATAAAAAAAAAATAAAAAATTGCTGATCGCCGCCATCACTAGTAAAAAAAAAAAAAAAATTATTAATAAAAATGCCATAAAACGATGCCTCTATTTTGTAGACACTATAACTTTTGCGCAAACCAAACGCTTATTGCGATTTTTTTACCAAAAATATGTAGAAGAATACGTATCGGCCTAAACTGAGGGAAAAAAAATGTTTTAATATATTTTTTGGGGATATTTATTATAGCAAAAAGTAAAAAATATTGCATTTTTTTCAAAATTGTCGCTCTATTTTTGTTTATAGCACAAAAAATAAAAACCGCAGGGCGATCAAATACCACCAAAAGAAAGCTCTATTTGTGGGAAAAAAAGTACGCCAATTTTGTTTGGGAGCCACGTCGCACGACTGCGCAATTGTCAGTTAAAGCGACGCAGTGCCGAATCGCAAAAAGGGGCCTGGTCCTTTGGCTGCAAATTGGTCCGGGGCTGAAGTGGTTAATTAGTTGTTAGCAATTCTAAAATATAACTAACAACTAATTAAATTATAGGTATTGGAATTTCCTTTCAAATTTGTCTGTCGGTGAACGTAACGAATACGAATTTATCCGAAGTTACGAATTATCCGAAATAACGAATGCCGCATCTAAACAAATGGAACAGAACAAAATTAATAATAATTTTTCAATTTATAAATTTTTTTATTATTAATTCGTTTAGAAAAATCTGTTAGTTTTTCCATTTCCTTCGGGGTTTTTTTACGTTATGATCTAAAGAAATGGAACGTAACAAATTAATAATAAATAACAATAACAACAACTTTTTATTATTATTAATTCGATCTGTTCCATTTCTTTAGATGCTGCATTCGTTAATTCGGATAAATTTGTATTCGTTACGTTCACCAACAGCTAAATTTGAAAGGAAATTCCAATACCTATAATTTAATTAGTTATATTTTAGAATTTTCGGATTTTAGAATTGCTAACAATTAAAAGTATAGGTATTGGAATTTCCTTTCAAATTTAGCTGTTGGTGAACACAAATTTATCCGAATTAACGAATGTGGCATCTAAACAAAATGGAACAGATCGAATTAATAATAACAAAAAGTTTTTATTATTATTATTCATTTGTTACGTTCCATTTGTTTAGATGCGGCATTCGTTATTTCGGATAATTCGGAACTTCGGATAAATTCGTATTCGTTACGTTCTAACACTAACAGCCAAATTTGAAAAGGAAATTAGACATGTGCACAACAAAAAAATTTGTTTATTTTCGTTTCGTTTTTTTTCGTTTCCGAAAAAAAATTCTTTTTTTTTCGTTTCGTTTTTTTCGTTTCCATCGATTCGTAACAATTCGTACATTCGTAAGAGTTATTTTTTCGTTGATTCGTTTTTTCGTTAGTTTAATTTTCGGACGCATTCGTATTTATTCGTACATTCGAAACATTCGTAGATTCGTAATCGGAGCATAATTCATAATTTGATGTAATGTGTATGCTAGTATTACATTTTAATAATTTACAAATCGAAAAAAAAGTTACGAATGTACGAATTTTTTTGTTCAATAGAGACACGGAAAATTACAAATCGAAAAAAAAAAAAAAAAGTTACCAATTGAAAAAAAAGTTACGAATCGAAAAAAAAAAAAAGTTATGACTGTACGAATTTTTTGGTTCAATAGGAGACACGGAAAATTACAAATCGAAAAAAAAAAAAAAAAAAGTTACGAATCGAAAAAAAAGTTACGAATGTACGAATTTTTTGGTTCATTAGACATGGAAAATTACAAATCAAAAAAAAAAAAAAAAAGTTACCAATCGAAAAAAAAGTTAAGAAGGTACGAATTTTTTAGTTCAATCCATTCGAGGCACGTTTAGCAGCACCATTGTAAGAGACACGGAAAATTACCAATTCAACAAAAAAAAAAAAAGTTACGAATGTACGAATTTTTTCGTTCGTTTTCGTTTTTTGGAATTTCTTCATTAGTACATTCGTTGTTTCTAATTAGTTTTTTTTTAGGATTTTCATTGTTTTTCAGATTCGTACGATTCGAATGATTCGTTCATTCGTACAAAAACGAACGAACGAAAATAACGACAAAAAACAAAAAAACGAAACGAATTGCACATGTCTAAAGGAAATTCCAATACCTATAATTTAATTAGTCATTAGTTAATTATATTTTAGAGTTTTCAGGTTTTTGAATATTCGGAAAAATTAGTTAAACGGCTTTTCGTTAATTAGCATGTTCCCGAAATTAGCGAATTTGTCAAAATTCGTTAAAAAAATGAATTCGGAATGAATCTAATTGCACATGTCTACTTCTCACCACCATACACTCGCATGGATGTTGGGTGACAGGGACTCCCTTCCTTCTCTCCCTCTCCAGCTGTCATAAGAAGGACCTTTTCCTTTCTGCGAGTGCTCCAGCTGCTGCAGGACGGCAGTTGATTGGCAGTTGACAGCGAGGGGAACATACGGACGTCAGAGCAGATTTATTTAATTTTTTCTATCCAGTGAATAACGTTTCCTCACAATGACAGGAACTCGTCTTCATCTATAGGACCCGGCACAGAAAGTCTACGGGGAGCGCTAATCAGAAACACGCAGATTCCACCGAGCGCGTCACGATAACATTTCTAAGACATCAAATTTTCCTGCAGCTCCTAATCACAAACATACGTTCCTCATCGTCCGCTCAGCAGCTGCCGCCGTACAGAGGAGGGCGAATTATACCGATGAGAGCGTCAGAGACGGGATGAATTATAGAGATTATTTTGGGGGGGGAGGGGAAGAGGATACAAACAGAAAATATTTTACCTGCCAAAATTATTGTAATGCAATTAAAAAAAGAAACAAAAAATTCTGATTGGCCACCCAGCCACACCCACATCACCACAGCCCCACTGACAAAGAAACGATCAGTTTATAATTATAATGGTCGGTTTATTAGTATTATTATCTATCCAAAAAACACATTTTAAAAAAAGTTATAAATTGATTTGAATTTTAATGAGTGAAATAAATATTTAATCCCCGATCAATCAGCAAGATTTCTGTCTCCCAGGTGTCTTCTATACAGGTAACAAGCTGAGATTAGGAGCACTCTCCTAGGCCCGGTTCGCACTGGTACAACACGACAGTCGTACAATTGGATCCGACTTTGCCCTGCGACTTGAAGTCCGACTTCGAATCCCGACAATACCAGGCACTGTGTCTGGTATGAATCTTTAGGGAAGGGAACTCCACAGTCAATGTAAAAAAAAAAAAAAAAACTGTCATGGGTTCCCCCTCCAAGAGCATACCAGGCCCTTCGGTCTGGCATGGATTTTAAGGGGAACCCCCACGCCAAGAAAACAGGCCCCCCCCCCCCCCAATCCATACCAGACTTTTATCCGAGCACACAGCCGGACAGGTCAGGAAAGGGGGTGGAGCACCCCCTCCTGAACCGTACCAGGCTGCATGCCCTCAACATGGGGGGGCCCTGCGCCCCCCCACCCCAAAGCACCTTGTCCCCATGTTGATGAGGACATGGGCCTCTTCCCAATAACCCTGGCTGTTGGTTATCGGAGTCTGGAAGCCCCCCCCCCCTTTAACAGGGGGCCTCCAGATCCCCGTTCCCCAATCTAGGTGAATGAGTGAGTATGGGGTACATTGTAGCCCTACTCATTCACCAAAAAAATATATATATATATATATATATATATATATTTTCTGAACGAAAAAATTCGTACATTCGTAACTTTTTTTTTTTCCGATTCGTAATTTTCCGTGTCTCTTACAATGTAATAATAGCATACACATTACATAACATTATGAATTATGCTCCGATTACGAATCTACGAAAACAATGTTACGAAAGTACGAATAAATCAATCTAACGAAAGTACGAATGTAACTAAATCTAGGAAAATACGAATGCGTCCGAATTTCGAATAAACGAAAATTAAACTAACGGAAAAACGAATCAACGAAAAAAAATAACTCTTACGAAAATACGATATATACGATAATACGATATATACGATATAATACAAATATGAACACCGACGACTTACGAAATTACGAATCGTTACGAATCAACGGAGACGAAACGAAAATAAACAAATTTTTCTTTTGTGCACATGTCTACTCTGTATGCTGTCTTCTGCCGGGTCTTCTCACTCTTTTCCCGGGTCTTCTCCCCGTTCTTCCGATGTTGACTCGACACTCTCTCCCGCTCTAATGCTGGGTGCACGGTGTGCCACTATTCATATTGGCATTGGGCGGGGTCACGCCCCTTATGACGTCACCAATCATGCCCCGGACTGTGACATCATAAGGGGCGGGCCTCCAGATGACATCACCCAGTGACCCCCCTGCCAATATAAGTAGTGGCACACCGCGCACCCAGCATTAGAGCGGAAGAGACCGTCGAGTCAACATCGGAAGAAGAACAGAGGGAGAAGACAGCGGAGAAGACCCGGCAGAGGCAGAAAAACCCGGAAGGGCTAGAAGACATCAGAGGAGAGCGGAGAAGAGATCGGAAGAGACAACGGAGCTGCCTTAATAAATTACTTTAAAAACATGTGTAATGTGTTTTATTTTTGACTTTTTTTTTTTTTTAGGTGAATGGGAAGGAGTACAAAGTACCCCATACTCATTAACATAGGGTGCCCCCCCCCCTTGTTAAATCCACCGATGTGGTTGAGTTTAGACATGTGCAATTCGTTTAGTTACGAATTTGTTTTCCGTTCACATTCGTTATATTCGTTCATTCGTTATCGTACGAATGAACGAATGGTTTAGTAAAAATTCTAACGAATAAGGAATTATCGAAAAGAACGAATATGAAAAACAACGAAAATCCAAAATAATTTAATTAGAAACAAACAAAACTACGAAAGAATGAAAATCCGAAAAACGAAAACAGAAACAACGAAAATACCGAAGATTCAAAAATAACGAAAATCGAAATGAACGAAAAAATTCGTACATTCGTAACTTTTTTTTTTGTTTTGTTTGTTGATTCGTAATTTTCCGTGTCTCTTACAATGGCGCTGCTTAACGTGCTTCGAATGGATTGAACGAAAAAATTCGTACATTCGTAATTTTTTTTTTTTTTTTTTTGCGATTCGTAATTTTCCGTGTCTCTTACAATGGCGCTGCTTATTGTGCTTCGAATGGATTGAACGAAAAAATTCGTACATTCGTAACTTTTTTTTTTCCCGATTCGTAATTTTCCGTGTCTCTTAAAATGTAATAATAGCATACACATTACATAAAATTATGAATTATGCTCCGATTACAAATCTACGAAAACAATGTTACGAAAGTACGAATAAATCAATCTTACGAAAGTACGAATGTAACTAAATCTACGAAAATACGAATGCGTCCGAATTTCGAATAAACGAAAATTAAACTAACGGAAAAACGAATCAACGAAAAAATAACTCTTACGATAATACGATATATACGATATACGATAAAATACGAATATGAACACCGACGACTTACGAAATTACGAATCGTTACGAATCAACGGAGACGAAACGAAAATAAACAAATTTTTCTATTGTGCACATGTCTACTCTGTATGCTGTCTTCTGCAGGGTCTTCTCACTCTTTTCCCGGGTCTTCCGATGTTGACTCGACACTCTCTCCCGCTCTAATGCTGGGTGCACGGTGTGCCACTATTCATATTGGCTTTGGGCGGGGTCACGCCCCTTATGACAATCATGCCCCGGACTGTGACATCATAAGGGGCGGGCCTCCAGATGACATCACCCAGTGACCCCCCTGCCAATATAAGTAGTGGCACACCGCGCACCCAGCATTAGAGCGGGAGAGAGCGTCGAGTCAACATCGGAAGAAGAACAGAACAGAGGGAGAAGACAGCGGAGAAGACCCGGCAGAAGCAGGAAAACCGGGAGAGGGCTAGAAGACATCAGAGGAGAGCGGAGAAGACCTGGAGAGCGGAGGAGAGATCGGAAGAGTCAACGGAGCTGCCTTAATAAAATTACTTTAAAAACACGGGTAATTTTTTTTTTTTTTTTTAGGTGGATGGGAAGGAGTACAATGTACCCCATACTCATTAACATAGGGTGCCCCCCCCCCCCCTTGTTAGATCCACCGATGTTGTTGAGTTTAGACATGTGCAATTCGTTTAGTTACGAATTTGTTTTCCGTTCACATTCGTTATATTCGTTCATTCGTTATCGTACGAATGAACGAATGGTTTAGTAAAAATTCTAACGAATAAGAAATTATCGAAAAGAACGAATATGAAAAACCACGAAAATCCAAAATAATTTAATTAGAAACAAACAAAACTACGAAAGAATGAAAATCCGAAAAACGAAAACAGAAACAACGAAAACACAGAAGATTCAAAAATAACGAAAATCAAAATGAACGAAAAAATTCCTACATTCGTAACTTTTTTTTTTTGTTGAATTGGTAATTTTCCGTGTCTCTTACAATGGCGCTGCTCAACGTGCTTCGAATGGATTGAACGAAAAAAATCGTACATTCGTAATTTTTTTTTTTTTGTTTGTTGATTCGTAATTTTCCGTGTCTCTTACAATGGCGCTGCTTAACGTGCTTCGAATGGATTGAACGAAAAAATTCGTACATTCGTAACTTTTTTTTTGTTTGTTGATTCGTAATTTTCCGTGTCCCTTACAATGACACTGCTTAACGTGCTTCGAATGGATTGAACGAAAAAATTCGTACATTCGTAACTTTTTTTTTCGACTCGTAATTTTCCGTGTCTCTTACAATGTAATAATAGCCTACACATTACATAAAATTATGAATTATGCTCCGATTACGAATCTACGAAAACAATGTTACGAAAGTGCGAATAAATCAATCTAACGAAAGTACGAATGTAACTAAATCTACGAAAATACGAATGCGTCCGAATACAAAATATAACTAAAATACGAAAATACGAATTTCGAATAAACGAAAATTAGACTAGCGGAAAAACGAATCAACGAAAAAATAACTCTTACGAAAATACGAACGAGTCCGAATACGAACACCGACGACTTACGAAATTACGAATCAACGGAAACGAACAGAAACGAAACTAAACAAATTTTTTCTATTGTGCACATGTCTAGTTGAGTTAAAAGGCATTTATTTTAAGCGTCACCCCTGACTTCCTCCATTTTCCTTACCTGCTCTTGAATTCCTAACTTGTTTGCCCCCTCCAGCCTCCACCATACTGGATGACGCGCGTTACGTCACCTCCGTCCCCTGTAGCCTCCGAAATTTCCGTCTAATGAAAGTGGCAAAGTTCTGATCCCAAATTGATTTGTTTTTCTATATAAAAATTTAAAAAAGTCCTGTATTGAGATGATTGTTATATATTTTTCTTCATTAGAAGGCTTGTACCTCAAGTGGACAGCATCCCCCCCCCCCCGAGGAAGCCCAGGATGTGGGCGAAACATGTTGGGAATTCCATCTAAAGTGCTGTACCCATAGGAACCATGTTTTGTGTACTGGCTACAATTGTTTAGACAATTTTTTTTATCATTGTTAAATAAAATAATGTCTCTGGATCACACTTGCACCTTTAAAATCCCACAAATCCTCTTGTATCCATTCAAATGAAAAAGGGATGTGGTGCTCAGATTAGTGGTTTGTCCGTGGCTAAGAATTTATCCCGGAATCAGGTCCATGTGTGCCGGCGGCGGAGAGGGCTCGGCATACAATGCCATAAATAAAAAAAAAATAAAAAAAAAATAACTCGTATTTCACAGGCACTTCATTCCTCACGTTAGAGATGAGCGTCTCGCAAAACGCTGCGGCCAACCGAACGGGGAAAACCGAAAACCCCCTCAGACTCGTCCCTGCAACAGGTTATCGCCGGGGATTAATGGAGTGCGAGGAGATGGATGGTTCTCCTGACAACGTGCCAGACTAGGAGGGCGCTATCCCGCTGCGGATGACATCATCCGGTCGTCTCTTACTAATATGGTAAAAACGGAGAGAAGAAGAAGAAGAAAAGTCCCGCCGTTTGTGCCGGGAGGACAATAAATCATAAAACACGAAGGAAATCCCCCAAATTTAAAGGCAGCTGCAGCCAAACACACCGCAAAACACATCAAAATGCCGAAGAATCTGTAAAATAATACCATATAAAAAAAAAAATAAAAAAATTATAAAAAAGGAAAAAAAAAAAAAAAAGGAAAAAAAAATAAATAAATAAAATAAATACAAATAATAAAAAAACTGCGAAATCCAGACTGCCATTGAAGGACATAAAACAGCTACAATGTTAAGAATCATTTTATTGATCACCTTCCCCGCATATCAGCTGAGGTGATAATAAGAGCTTGTATAGGTGAGCTGTATCGATTTTACGCGTTTCAATCGAACGCAGCACTACTTGCAATGCAAGCAATGGCGATGTGGTCAACTTAAGACCAGCGTTTCTCAGTCAGGGCGCCTTCTGGGTCCCCTCCCCCCCGGGGTGCCACAAGCGCAGGACTGAGATCGCCCTGGATCAGCCAATCGGGCTGGGATGGATGGGTCAGTCACCAGAACCTTAACAACCAATGACCCTCTATGGCCAGTAAGCATGGCGTTGTTTGTTGCTATGGTGTTGGCGGATGGCTCACCCGCACCCTGCAATGCGTGACTCCACCACCTCCTGCCCGCCACTGTGCTACGGGAGCCAAAATGTATGGCTCTGATGTGAAGAGAGGAATGTGTGATTGGAGGGGGGACTCAGCCATGTATATGGGGGATCTCTGATGTTTAGGGGGGACTCAGATGTGATGAATGGACTCTGATGCAATGGGGGGGACCTCTGATGTGATATGGGGGGGGGGGCCCTCTGATGTGATATTGGGGGGGGGACCCTCTGATGTGATATTGGGGGGGGGACCCTCTGATGTGATATTGGGGGGGGACCCTCTGATGTGATATTGGGGGGGGACCCTCTGATGTGATATTGGGGGGGGGACCCTCTGATGTGATATTGGGGGGGGGACCCTCTGATGTGATATTGGGGGGGGGACCCTCTGATGTGATATTGGGGGGGGGGACCCTCTGATGTGATATTGGGGGGGGGACCCTCTGATGTGATATTGGGGGGGGGACCCTCTGATGTGATATTGGGGGGGGGACCCTCTGATGTGATATTGGGGGGGGGACCCTCTGATGTGATATTGGGGGGGGACCCTCTGATGTGATATTGGGGGGGGGACCCTCTGATGTGATATTGGGGGGGGACCCTCTGAAGTGATATTGGGGGGGGACCCTCTGATGTGATATTGGGGGGAGGGACCCTCTGATGTGATATTGGGGGGGGGGGGCCCTCTGATGTGATATTGGGGGGGGACCCTCTGATGTGATATGGGGGGGGACCCTCTGATGTGATATGGGGGGGGACCCTCTGATGTGATATATGGGGGGACCCTCTGATGTGATATTGGGGGGGGGCCCTCTGATGTGATATGGGGGGGGGCCCTCTGATGTGATATGGGGGGGGGGGGGAGGCCGCCGGGTGGGGGGGGGGGGGCTCTGATGTGATATGGGGGGGGACCCTCTGATGTGATATGGGGGGGGACCCTCTGATGTGATATGGGGGGGGACCCTCTGATGTGATATGGGGGGGGACCCTCTGATGTGATATGGGGGGGGGGACCCTCTGATGTGATATGGGGGGGGGGACCCTCTGATGTGCTATGGGGGGGACCCTCTGATGTGATATGGGGGGGGACCCTCTGATGTGATATTGGGGGGGGGACCCTCTGATGTGATATGGGGGGGACCCTCTGATGTGATATGGGGGGACCCTCTGATGTGATATGGGGGGGACCCTCTGATGTGATATGGGGGGGGCCCTTTTGTGATGGGGGCCCCTCTGATGTGACTGAGAAATGCTGCTTTAGACAACCCAACCACCGAAATAATTAGTTATTGTAGCACTAATCTGATCCGCTACCAATCATGTCAGTGGGGAGATTTGCAATGATATAAATTGCCACCTGAGCGTTTGGTCTTGCGATTGCCGACGCCGGACAACACTCCTGATGAACAACGGAGTGCTTTGTCACTGCGAGAGGCTCAAATAATAAATAAATAAAAAAAATGGTTTTTGGCTGCACAGACTTTCTTGGGACCGCCTGAGAAAAGTGAAGACGCGGTTTTCAGGCGCTTCCATTTACAATTTTATAGGACAAAAAAACTGCTCGAATCCCCTCATATACTACGAGTCGTGTGAAAAAAATGATCAGAGAAGCCTCAAAATCCCCCGGCTTCAGTGTACATGGGGGGCTTATTACAGCCGTTAGAAGCAAAATTCAATAGCAGCATAAAAGTTACCAAAAAAAAAAAAAGTATTAGAAACAATGAAAAACATCCAAACAACACAAATCACCAGTGATGGGACGCCCGGTGACACCAGTGATGAGACTAGTGGTGACACCAGTGATAAGAAGCCCCGTGACACCAGAGATGAGACTAGTGGTGACACCAGTAACAGGATGAGTGGTCACACCAGTGACAGGGTGCCCGGTGACACCAGCGAGAAGACTAGTGGTGACACCAGCGACGGGATGAGTGGTCACACCAGTGACGGGGCACGCAGTGACACCAGCTATAAGACTAGTGGTGACACCAGTGATAAGACTAGTGGTGACATCAGTGATAAGACTAGTGGTGACACCAGTAATGGAACTAGTGGTGACACCAGTGATGGGGCGCCCGGTGACAACAGTTCAGCCGGATTAAAAAAAAAAAAAAAAAAAAGAAGAAGAAGGAGGAGGAGACACTCCGGATTGAACCGGATTAATGTATAACGAAGACCAAACCCAACGATGACAAAGTGCAGAGAAATGTGTGACATATTATATCGTACAAATAAAAGAAAAGGTGTCACCAGATATTTATAGGAAAGTCCCGAAATCTCCGCCAGGCCCGGGGAATAGAGAGATAAACATTCTATGAGAAGAGCGATACACATAGAGAGGGAGATATTTACCCGACGCGTTTCGTGGATCAGAGCCGACAAGAATACCGGAATGGATCCTCTACACCTCCAATACTCTGGAAGACCCGGAGCTGTATGAGATGAATGTCGCCCCTCCCCCCCAATAAATATACTTCCTATCCCCTCTTTTCCCAAGCAAAATCCTGTCTCCAGGATAGAGAGATATATATATATATATATAGAGATATATATATATATATATATATATATTTATATATATATATATATATATATAATATAATATAAAGGGGAACCCCAGAATCACAGATGAAGTATAGAATAAAATAGTAGCTTTAGGTCGCAGTGTGCGGGGGAAGCCGCGAGGACCGACAATCTCCGACATTCGATAATAAATGACGCCGATGATTTCCGCCCCTCCCCCGGTCACCTCTCTTCACAACGTTCGATGACGTCGGGAGAAAATAACGCCAACCCCCCCCCTCCCCCGATTACAGATCCCCCCTCCCCCGATTACAGATCCCGCACCTCTCCAAACAACTCCGCCGTCCTCCTTCCATTATTCCGCCGTCTCGGGAATGTTGGTTTTGATCGACCGCCAAGTGGAGTCGAGCGATGACTCTGCTGAAAGGCGATTGGCAGGAAATGTCGGCGGCGGCGGAAAAACCCAGAGAAAGGGGATTCATGTTTTATCTAAAAAGCCCCAAAATGATAAGAAGAACGGCGCAATTCCCACATTACAGAGCGAGACGGAGCGCCGCTGTGCGCAGAGCCGCGCCAACGCCTGGGCTGAGGGATTAGAGCGTCCTTATAATGCTGGGTGATGTGTCCGTGTGACCCTTCCAGGCGTTTACCGTATTTTCTCTCACAGATAACAGCACCCCCCCCCCAACATACTTTTTTTTCTCCAGAAGGACGGCACCAAGTTTGTTCAGGCATCATCCCGGGTCACCATATACTTCCTGGACTGAGGTGCCGGCTCAGAGATTACACAGTCATGTAAATCCTGTGCACTTCTTGGCTGTGTTTACAAATGTCTGACACAGATCAGCCCCCTGCTGCAGCCTATCACCTTGTTACAAAGTTACAAGGTACAGTCTGATCACCGGGGGAGGGGAGACTGAGAAAATTACTCCTCCTCCTTCTACAGAGTTACAATGTACAGTCTGATCACCGGGGAGGGGACTGAGGAAATGACTCCTCCTCCTTCTACAAAAGTTACAATGTACAGTCTGATCACTGGGGGAGGGGACTGAGGAAATGACTCCTCCCCCTTCTACAAAGTTACAATGTACAGTCTGATCACTGGGGGAGGGGGGAGACTGAGGAAATGACTCCTCCTCCTTCTACAAAGTTACAGTGTACAGTCTGATCACTGGGGGGGAGGGGAGACTGAGGAAATGACTCCTCCTCCTTCTACAAAGTTACAATGTACAGTCTGATCACTGGGTGATGGGGAGACTGAGGAAATGCTTCGTCCTGACTGCAGCAGACTGATGACATCATCTTAGCCTAGGCACAGTCACTGGAGGAGGGGAGACTGGGGAAATACTTTCTTCTACCTGCAGCAGACTGATGACATCACGTCAATCTGGGCACCGAGTCACTGAATGGATCTCAAGGGCGACTTCTCTTGTGGGTCACTGGAGTGACCTTTTGTTCCCCTCTGTCCCAGACTCAGCCGGCAGCAGTCTACAGCCCGCCGTCAGCTGAGCTAGCAGGGCTGCTCCACAATTTTGTCGGGATCCACCCAGCTGCCCGATTGACAGCTGGCTCCGCCCCTCGGCATTGCTGCTGAGAACCGGAACCAGCTGCCCCCCCCCCCCAGCCCTGCGCTCCATTGAACGCTGGAGGAGCAGAGAACTGAGCCATCAGCAGTCATGTGATCTCTCAGAGGTGAGTATGCGGGTTTGATTGTTTGTTTTTGTTTTTTGTTTTCTTTTTTGCAACCCCAAATTTCATAAAAAAAAAAAATTATGAAAATGATTACTGTATTTAAATTGGCGTATAACACGCACTTTTCCCCCCTTAAAATCGGGGGGGGAAGTTGTGGGTGCGTGTTATACGCCGATCCCCACTGTCTGTGACAAAAAAAAAAAAAAAAAAGAATCGAGCAGCGCCGAAAAATAGCGAGCCGCCTGCTCGGCTCCGCTCGCAGTCCCGCCTCCCTGCGCTCGCTCCAGAAACAGCAGGGAGGCGGGACTGTGGGCGGAGCCGAGCAGGCAGCTCGGTATTTATCGGTGGCGCTCGCTATTTTATGGCGTTGCTCGATTTTTTATTTTTTTTTTCAACACGCGCAAGCTGCAAATGACGCTTAAAGTTTTTTTTTTTTCCCTAAACTTCCCTCCTAAAAACTTTTTTTCCTTAAAATGCCCTCCTAAACTTGGGGGTGCGTGTCATACGCCGGTGCGTGTTCTACGCCGGTGCGTGTTCTACGCCGATAAATACGGTACATTGTTTCTTCATTGGAAATATAAGATCCAGCAATGTGTGGCTGCATGGCCACCAGGGGGGGAGGGGGCAGGGCCGGGACAAGGGGTGGGCAGGATGGGCGGCTGCCCCTGGCGCAATGGTTTATTGCAGGGGTGAGGGGCACCCTGACCCTAACCCTAAGGGAAAGGGGGGCGCAGTTTGGCATCTTTGCCCTGGGCGCTGGATGACCTTGTCCCGGCACTGGGGAGGGGGCAAGGTGACCACGCAGGAGCACAATTGGGAGACGGGGCAGAGCGTTGTCACTCTATAACAGGAAGTGACCTTCATGGCAGGATCACCAGAGATCACCAGAGATCCACTTTAGAAATGACATTCATGTTACAGATGAGAGGAGATTTAGTGATCAGGTTTACATATTAGACATGTGCAATTCGTTTCGTTCCGAATTAGTTTAAAGCGGGATTCCACTAAAGTGGAACTTCGGCTTTTCGGAACCCCTCCCCCACTCCGGTGTCACATTTGGCACCTTTCAGGGGGGAGGGGGGTGCAGATACCTGTCTAAGACAGGTATTTACACCCACTTCCGGGCATAAACTCCCACGGAAGTTTACGCCACTTCACACACACGGGTCCCCAGCAGACAGCGCGGGCGATTCCCATTGCGCCGCGCGACTCGCGCATGCGCAGTAGGGAACCGGGAAGTGAAGCCACAAGCTTTACTTCCTGATTCCCTCACCGAGAATTGGCGCCGGCAGCAGCAGAGAGCCGAGCGATTGATCGGCTCTCTGCTGGCGGCGACATCGCTGGAACCCCCGGGACAGGTAAGTGTCCATTTATTAAAAGTCAGCAGCTGCAGTATTTGTAGCTGCTGGCTTTTTAAAAAAAAAAAAAAAAAAAAAATGTTTGCAGGTAAAATCCCGCTTTAATGAATTTCGACAAATTCGTTAATTTGGGAATATCAGAATTAACGAAAAAACACATTTAACAAACTTTTCCCAATATTCAAATAAAAAAAAAATCGTAAATTTGAAAAAAAATAAAATTAAAAAAATTAAAAAAAAAAAATCTCAAAATTCCCAAATTCGAAAATGTGAAATAATAACTTAACTATTCAATTATAGGTAGACATTTCAAATTTGGCTGTTAGTGAACCCAACGAATACGAATTTATCCAAAGTTATCCAAAATAACGAATGTCACATCTAAACAAATGGAACGTAACAAATTATTAATAAAAAACAAAAAAAAAAAAAAGTTTTCATTATTATTATTATTAATTATTCTTCTAATTATTATCATCATTATTAATTTGTTCCATTTGTTTAGATACAGAATTTACAAATTATCCAAAATAACGAATGCTGCATCTAAACAAATGGAACGTAACAAATTATTAATAAAATAAAAAAAAAGTTTTTTATTATTATTATTATTAATTATTCTTCTAATTATTATCATCATTATTAATTTGTTCCATTTGTTTAGATACAGAATTTACAAATTATCCAAAATAACGAATGCTGCATCTAAACAAATGGAACGTAACAAATTATTAATAAAATAAAAAATAAAAAAGTTTTCATTTTTATTATTATTAATTATTCTTCTAATTATTATCATCATTATTAATTTGTTCCATTTGTTTAGATACAGAATTTACAAATTATCCAAAATAACGAATGCCGCATCTAAACAAATGGAACGTAACAAATTATTAATAAAATAAAAAAAAAGTTTTTATTATTATTAATTATTCTTCTATTATTATTATCATCATTATTAATTTGTTCCATTTGTTTAGATACAAAATTTGTTATTTCGGATATTTCGTAACTTCAAAAAAAATAAAATAAATAAATAAAATCGTATTTGTTACGTTCACCAACAGCCAAATTTGAAAGGAAATTCCAATACCTATAATTTAGTAGTAAGTAATGGTTAAGTTATTATTTCAGACTTTCACATTTTTGGAGTTTTTCGAATTTACGAAGTTTGCGATCATAATGAATGACCCATAAAATAAAAAAAAAAAAAAAAGAATGAAAACAAAACTGAACAAATTTTTTCGGCAGTGCACACGTCTCTCACATATACTTTAATGCCTCGTAGACACAATGAGATCATTGAACGAACGATCGTCCGTTATTTCTTGCACGCTAATCTCAGATCGAAACAGAAGAGTTTATTAAATTACAAAAATCCTTGTACAACAGAATCAAAATTAATCTGCCCGACGAATACCAACCCCCCCCCCCCCCCTCCAAAAAAAAAAAGGCATTAAAAGAGTAAATTGCAGTAAAAGCAAAAAAAAAATAAAATAAATAAAATCACCCCCCCTCCAAAAAAAATTAATAAAAAAAAATAAAAAGACATTAAAAGAGTAAATTGCGGTAAAAACAAAAAATAAAAAAAATCACCCCCCCCTCCAAAAAAAAAAAAAAAAAAAAAAAAGGCATTAAAAGAGTAAATTGCGGTAAAAAAATATAAAATAAAAAAACACACATGGAAAGCGCAGCAAAAAAGCAGTTCAGAAACGCTCAAAAGCAACCTGCCTAGGTGTGAATGGAGCCTGAGGCTCGTGCGATCGCAGACATCGCATGTCATTCCCATAGAGTTGCCACCTCATCCCTTAAAAACCGAACACATGAATTACACGGATTATTATGAGGCTAATTTAATGCAGAACTAAGTGAGTTTAATTACTTTACTACCTCAATCAGCCACAGAACCCGTATAATTAATATGTGATCGGGTTTAAAGGGATGAGGTGGCAACTCTATGCGAATGACATGCGATGTCTGCGATCGCACATAGATTTTCACCGCATTGCTGTGCAGATCCCCTGCAATGTAAATTTCCAGCAATACAGTTTGTACGGCTGAAATCGCATCGCATCAAAATGGCGCAGGACCCCTTTTTTTTCCTTTTTTTGGTCCGCACTGGAATCGGATCACCCATGCGATCTGATTCCTGCGCCATTTGACAGTTCGCAACGCAATCTGTGAAAAACGATGTGGGGGTGTGGTTAACTTTACATTGACACCCGCAGCGGTTCACAGATGTGCGATGCGGGAATAGGCACCAAATCGCAGTGTTTTTCCCCTCATCGCACCGCTGTGAACCGGGACTGAGGCTCCATTCATGTTGCTTTTGAGCATTTCTGAACTGCTTTTTTTTTTTTTTTGAACGCGCGATTTTACAGCGGTATTGGCCGCGATTTGCATTTGTTTATGTGTTGTTGTTTTTTTTTGAAGGGGGGGGGGGGGGGCAAATTTGTTGTTGGGCAGATAAAAAAAAAAAAATGCAAATCGCGGCAAATAATAAATAAAAAAATTAAAAAAAAAAAAAAATGCAAATCGCGGCAAATAATAAATAAAAAAATTAATTAAAAAAAAAAAAATGCAAATCGCGGCAAATAATAAAAAAAATATATAAAAATAATAAAAAATAAAAAAAAAAAAAAAAAAAAAAAAAAAAAAAAAAAAAAAAAAAAAAAAAATCGCAGTAAAAACGCACTACATGCTTTTCTGCAGCTTTTCCATTGAAGTCTATTGAACCAAAACACTGCGTTTAAAAAAAAAGTCCCCGACCCTTTCCAAAAACGCAGAGGCACAAAAACGCATTGATGTGAACGCGTTCCGTGGGAACTCCTGTTAAAAATAATATCCTGGAGATCCTGCAAAATACATGTGAAAACGCATTGGTGCGAATGGAGCCGATCCAGTCCCGGGACGGTGGGACTCGGCGGCGCTCTCTGTGTTGCGCACACCTGTGTTTAGACACGATCGGGACAGCTGAACGAACGCCCAGGTACAGAGCAAATAAACTCCGTATGACCCTGACGAGTCCGGGCTGCACCTATTATAAGAGCGAATGCCCCTCCCCCCATACCCACTGTGCCCCCCTCAGTACCACCAACCCTGACCTGACACTCGGGGGGTCATTCACATCCACCTGCTGGAGTTCATCTCAGGACTGGCCAATGTCCAGGTGTGGGGGGGGGTCACCTGTCCCAGCTCAGTCCCCCCCCATCCCCCACTCACCTGGATACAGGGCGCCCCACTCTCTCCTATGCCTGGCATATGCCACATTGGAAGGTGTCAGGAAGGGAGCGGGAGGAGGGCGGTGACCGATCGCACCCTGCCAGCTCCGATCTACCTGGAATATTAACCCTCGCAGGCGCTGACAGGTGAGATCCCAGACTGTTGTTAGTCATTCGATGGCGTGTTGTGGAAATATCGAAGGTTAGTCTGAAAATTCATCACTGAGGGGGGGAGGGGGGGGGGGGGTTACTAATACTGGAGCACTCAGAATCGGGTGCAGCTGTGCATGGGAGCCAATCAGCTTCTCACTTCAGCTGCTTCAATTAACCCCTTCAATACTGGGGGGGGGGCACTTTCACCCCCTTCCTGCCCCGGCCAATTTTCAGCTTTCAGCGCCGTCACACTTTCCACACTGAAGTCTTATGAGGTTTTTATCATTTTTTTAAGACAAATATAGATTTATTTTCCTGGTATTTAATCATCAGGGGGGGGGGGGGGGGTTGGTAACAAATTAAAAAAAATAAAAATAAAAAAAATTTTAATCTCCGTTTTTTTCTCCTTCACTGATGAGGCAGCGTCTGTCATGGGGGACCTCTGATGTGATGGGGGGGACCTCTGATGTGATGGAGGACCTCTGATGTGATGGGGGGACCTCTGATGTGATGGGGAGACCTCTGATGTGATGGGGGGACCTCTGATGTGATGGGGGGACCTCTGATGTGATGGGGGGGACCTCTGATGTGATGGGGGGGACCTCTGATGTGATGAGGGGACCTCTGATGTGATGGGGGGACCTCTGATGTGATGGGGGACCTCTGATGTGATGGGGGGACCTCTGATGTGATGGAGGACCTCTGATGTGATGGGGGACCTCTGATGTGATGGGAGGACCTCTGATGTGATGGGGGGACCTCTGATGTGATGGGGGGACCTCTGATGTGATGGGGGAACCTCTGATGTGATGGGGGGACCTCTGATGTGATGGGGGTCCTCTGATGTGATGGGAGGACCTCTGATGTGATGGGGGGGACCTCTGATGTGATGGGGGGACCTCTGATGTGATGGGGGGACCTCTGATGTGATGGGGGGACCTCTTATGTGATGGGAGGACCTCTGATGTGATGGGGGAACCTCTGATGTGATGGGGGGGGGACCTCTGATGTGATGGGGGTCCTCTGATGTGATGGGGGGGACCTCTGATGTGATGGGGGGACCTCTGATGTGATGGGGGACCTCTGGTGTAATGGGGGACCTCTGATGTGATGGGGGGACCTCTGATGTGATGGAGGACCTCTGATGTGATGGGGGGACCTCTGGTGTGATGGGGGGTCCTCTGATGTGATGGGGGGACCTCTGATGTGATGGGGGGGGGGGCTCTGATGTGATGGGGGGACCTCTGATGTGATGGGAGGACCTCTGATGTGATGGGGGGACCTCTGATGTGATGGGAGGACCTCTGATGTGATGGGAGGACCTCTGATGTGATGGGGGGTCCTCTGATGTGATGGGGGGACCTCTGATGTGATGGGGGGGGGGGCCTCTGATGTGATGGGAGGACCTCTGATGTGATGGGAGGTCCTCTGATGTGATGAGGGTCCTCTGATGTGATGGGGGGATCTCTGATGTGATGGGGGGACCTCTGATGTGATGGGAGGACCTCTGATGTGATGAGGGGTCCTCTGATGTGATGGGGGGACCTCTGATGTGATGAGGGTCCTCTGATGTGATGGGAGGACCTCTGATGTGATGGGGGGACCTCTGATGTGATGGGGGACCTCTGGTGTGATGGGGGACCTCTGATGTGATGGGGGGGACCTCTGATGTGATGGGGGACCTCTGGTGTGATGGGGGGACCTCTGATGTGATGGGGGGGCCTCTGATGTGATGGGGGGACCTCTGATGTGATGGGGGGACCTCTGGTGTGATGGGGGGACCTCTGATGTGATGGGGGGGGTCTCTAATGTGATGGAGGGACCTCTGATGTGATGGGGGGGGGTCTCTAATGTGATGGGGGGACCTCTGATGTGATGGGGGACCTCTAATGTGATGAGGGACCTCTGATGTGATGGAGGACCTCTGATGTGATGGGGGGGGGGGTCTCTAATGTGATGGGAGGACCTCTGATGTGATGGGGGACCTCTAATGTGATGAGGGACCTCTGATGTGATGGGGGGACCTCTGATGTGATGGGGGGGTCTCTAATGTGATGAGGGACCTCTGATGTGATGAGGGACCTCTAATGTGATGAGGGACCTCTGATGTGATGGGGGGGACCTCTGATGTGATGGGGGGGGGGGGGGGGGTCTCTAATGTGATGGAGGGACCTCTGATGTGATGGGGGGGGGGGGTCTCTAATGTGATGGGAGGACCTCTGATGTGATGGGAGGTCCTCTGACAAGAAGGGGGACCTCTGATCGGCGTCCTGACAATGGAGGACAATGCCTGAGCGGAGCCACCTGTAGAGTTTACCAGGAGGACATGTGACAGGGTGACAACACGGGAGCTCCATTGGGAGACAAGGACAGGGCGGGGTCACTCCAGACAGGAAGTTCCTTTGTGGCGGGATCACCGGGGAGATCTCCGGGGATTATTATAATGAAAGCTGCAGATTTACAAGGAAAGAAAAGAACTTTAGAAATGACATTGCGGCGTTATATACGAGATGTCCGATGATTCGTGGAGGGGACAGCGGCGGGGAGGTCCTGGCACCGCGCCCGTTTATCGAAGATGAAAAACGATACTTTGTTACGTCTTCAGATCCAGCAATGAAAGGAAGAAACGTTTCTCCGCCCATTACTGAAAATAATCCATAAAATCCGCTCCATGAACCGACCGACGGCTCATAAACACTTTATAATATTGAAGAGAATCGACCTCTCACCGATCGGTCGGATTCCAGGAATTCTATTGGCTGGAAGTTGGAGAATCCATTCCTGAGGGCGGAGCTTTATGACCAAACTGTATCAGATTTCTCTTTTTTTTTATTCTTTTAATATAAAAATTTTCAGCATCGAACGTCTACAGATTAGCAAAGGGTGGGCGGGGTTCAGAGGAGGGCGGAGCCTCCCTGGCGATCCCCGTTTATTTGGCGTTTATTTGCCATGGTAGGTGTGTGGAATGTGGTGGTAACGTGTGGCGGCGTGTTTTATGTGCGTTGCCATTCACCGGCCTGACCACACACTTCCCAAACATAAATCATCGCACGTTCCAATCTAAACCCTCTATAGAAGGAGCGCAGTGTGTGTGGCGCCACCCTATGCAGCGGAGAGGTACAACTTACTGCAGCTTGTATCTATGATGACCAATCAGAATGTTTGGATTGCACCTTCTGTCCCCCTGACAATGGTCACTGGGAGGCCCCGGATATAGGGGGGTTCTAGGGGGGGCTGTGCCCCTCCCCCCCCCACAAATTTTAGTTGTGGCCCCCCAAGTCTCTGAGAGTGATCCACAGACCCATGAGGCACTCTGATGGGGACCCTGATGTAAGGGGTACTCCGATGGGGACCCTGATGTAAGGGGTACTCCGATGGGGACCCTGGTGAAAGGCATACATTAAAGGGGACCCTGATGTAAGGGGTACTATGATAGCGTCCTTTATGTCAGGAGTACTTTAATGGGGACCCAGATTTAAGGGGTACACTGATGGGGACCCTGATGTAAGGGGTACTCTGATGGGGACCCTGATGTAAGGGGTACTCTGATGGGGACCCTGATGTAAGGGTACTCTGATGGGGACCCTGATGTAAGGGGTACTCTGATGGGGACCCTGATGTAAGGGGTACTCTGATGGGGTCCCAGATGTAAGGGGTACTCTGATGGGGACCCTGATGTAAGGGGTACTCTGATGGGGACCCAGATTTAAGGGGTACACTGATGGGGACCCAGATTTAAGGGGTACACTGATGGGGACCCTGATGTAAGGGGTACTCCAATGGAGACCCTGATGTAAGGGGTACTCTGATGGGGACCCAGATTTAAGGGGTACACTGATGGGGACCCTGATGTAAGGGGTACTCCAATGGAGACCCTGATGTAAGGGGTACTCTGATGGGGACCCTGATGTAAGGGGTACTCTGATGGGGACCCAGATTTAAGGGGTACACTGATGGGGACCCAGATTTAAGGGGTACTCCAATGGGGACCCTGATGTAAGGGGTACTCTGATGGGGACCCAGATTTAAGGGGTACACTGATGGGGACCCTGATGTAAGGGGTACACTGATGGGGACCTTGATGTAAGGGGTACTCTGATGGGGACCCAGATTTAAGGGGTACTCCAATGGGGACCCTGATGTAAGGGGTACTCTGATGGAGACCCTGATGTAAGGGGTACTCCAATGGAGACCCTGATGTAAGGGGTACTCTGATGGGGACCCAGATTTAAGGGGTACTCTGATGGGGACCCTGATGTAAGGGGTACACTGATGGAGACCCTGATGTTAGGGGACACTTTCACTTTTATGTGTTTGCTGTTCCTTACTTTGATGACCTGAAGAGTAACAATTGGCAAAATAAAAAAGGAAGTGATGTCATCACCGGGTCTCTGTGCTTCTCTATGCAATCCTGCCGTCTGTTGCACTCCACATGGAGTATAGGGGGTTGCAGCTCCACACTTTGGTGTCATGGACATTGCTTCTCTATGCAATGCAGTTAGATCATGGCTGGTGGGAGGGGCTTCCTGAAACCGTCACAGTTTCACACACCAATGAAAGGGGCGGGCTAAAGACAATCAGTCTAGGGAGGAAAGGGGCTAGATGACGCTGGACATCAGGAAATGGGGCGGGGCTCTATCTGACTTGCTGCAGCTTCTAATGCACATTGTGAGAAGCTCACAGTGTGCGGTGAAATCAGAGGAAGCCGCTTCAGTCAAGTAGAGGAGGCGGTACAACCGTGTATGACTTGAAGGGAAGGCCGGGGTTCCCCCTTAAGGCCGCTCCCATTTTGCAGGTACAAATTTGCCGTTCCGCCCGGCGGGGATCTCAGAAAGGAAAAGTGCGGCAATTACAGCGCAGAGTAAAAATAATTAGGTGAGGTAATATGACCTCAATGCATCCCGGCGGAGCGAGATAATAAGAGGACAATTTGTCAGGATGGCTCCTCCCTGCGCCTCGGCGAGCGATGAGCGTGATTAATGGGATTTACATGTTTCACAATCTCCGCCACGGCCCGGAGCGATGGAACCTGAGCGGCGGGCGGGGGTGGGGGTGACACATCGCGTTTAACGGTGGACATGACTGCGGAATTGCTGAGCACCGTCCCCTCCTCCGGGGGGCGCTGAGTGGAGAGCTCTTCACAGACAAAATCGCACAGATGGGAAAACGCACAATAATGTTCACACGCCGAAAGATCGCAGTGTCCGCTAGTAAAAATGTCAGGCTGAAAAAACAGAACAAAGGATGAGGACCCATCAACACTTCTCCAGTGTGGTGCGTTCCAGCATTGCGTCATATGTTGTGTCATCACATTGTATGTTCCAACATTGCGTCATATGTTGCGTCATTGTGTCATCACGTTGTATGTTCAGTCATCACATTGTATATTATGTCATCACATCATATGTTCCGTCATCACGTTGTATGTTGTGTCATTGCGTCATATGTTCCTTCATCACGTCATATGTTACGTCATATGTTGCATCATCATATGTTGTGTTATCACGTCATATGTTCCGTCATCACGTCATATGTTACGTCATATGTTGCGTCATCATATGTTGTGTCATCACGTCATAGGTTGCTTCATCGCGTCATATGTTGCGCCATCATATGTTGTGTCATCGCGTCATATGTTTCGTCACGTTGTATGTTCCGTCATCACGTCATATGTTCCGTCATCACGTCATATGTTGCGTCATATGTTGCGCCATCATATGTTGTGTCATCGCGTCATATGTTTCGTCATGTTGTATGTTCCGTCATCACGTCATATGTTCCGTCATCACGTCATATGTTCCGTCATATGTTCCGTCACGTCGTATGTTCCGTCATCACGTCATATGTTGCGTCATATGTTCCGTCACGTCGTATGTTCCGTCATCACGTCATATGTTCCATCATTGCGTCATATGTACCGTCATCATATCATATGTTCCGTCATCACGTTGTATGTTGTGTCATCGCGTCATATGTTGCGTCATATGTTGCGGTATCATATGTTGTATCATGATGTCATTGCGTCATATGTTCCGTCATCACGTCATATGTTCCGTCATCACGTCATATGTTCCGTCATCACGTCATATGTTGCGTCATATGTTGCGGTATCATATGTTGTGTCATCACGTCATATGTTGCGTCATATGTTCCGTCACGTCGTATGTTCCGTCATCACGTCATATGTTGCGTCATTGCGTCATATGTACCGACATCATATCATATGTTCCGTCATCACGTTGTATGTTGTGTCATCGCGTCATATGTTGCGTCATATGTTGCGGTATCATATGTTGTATCATGATGTCATTGCGTCATATGTTCCGTCATCACGTCATATGGTGCATTATCGCATCATATGTTGCGTCATCACATCATATGTTGCGTCATCATATCATATGTTGCGTCATCACGTCATCGCATCATATGTTGTGTCATCACATCATATGTTGCGTCATCATATCATATGTTGCGTCATCATATCATATGTTGCGTCATCACGTCATCGTGTCATATGTTGCGTCATCACGTGTTGCGATAAGGCAGCCCATTCAAACATGTGACTGGGCCCCACAGGAGGCTTTTGGGATCCCATTCATGTTATCACGACATACAGCAATGCACCGGCTCTCTGTGTGGCGGGTTGTGAACGGACGCGCTGTACAGTAGATCGCAAATCATGCCGTGCGTTGTGGCACGCGCCGCATTGCTATAAAAAAAAAAAATTGCATGCATTTTCTGATCTGTTGCTTTCCATTGGCGGCCCATTCATAGTAAATACGCTGCCTTAGAGTCCATTCATGGTTGTGCGATTTGAACATCAAAAGTTGCATGACAAATCGCAAAATGCCATTCATTTTAATGGAACCCATTCAAGTCACTGCGACTTAAAGTCGCAGCAACTTTGAAAAGGGTCCCTACGGTACTTTTGGTGTGACTTTTGATGCCACTTTGATCCATAGGTTGTAAAGTCGCATTAAAGTCGCACTGGAAGTCACAGGACTTTGGGGGTCGCAGCAGTATGAACCGAGCCTCATGGAGACGATCCAGCCGTCTGATGAACGGATACAATTGTGTTTTTGTTTTTTTGGATGACGGAAAGCGATACCGCCTTGCGTATCACAGCGATGCCATCAGCGCAGATCGCACAGAAGCAGCAGATTATCAAATTAGGATTTATCTGAGAATCGGGGAAGGAGGAGATGAACTCGCAGGATAAAGATTTTTTTAATTCTTATTAGCTTTATAACGATATAAAATGATGACACAATGGTGCAGAATATGGAAACAATGTAACAAACGTTCTTCTAGATCTTCTGTCATTCTCTCTTTTTTGGCTTTTCTGCCACTTTTTGTTTACAAGTTTAAATCTGTATTTACTTTTTGCTAGAAAATTACTTTATAACCCCCAAACATTTTATATATATATATATTTTTTTTTAGCAGAGATCCTCGAGAATAAAATGGCGATTGTTGCAAAATTTTATGTCACACGGTATTTGCGCAGCGGTTTTTCAAATGCAATTTCTTTGGGAAAAGATACACTTTAATGAATTTTATTGCAACAAAAATAAAATAAAACACACAATACAAAACCCAATTTGTTAGCAATATATAAAAGATGATGTTACAACGAGTAAATAGATACCAAACACGTCAGGCTTTAATATTGCGCACGCTCGTGGAATGGCGACAAACTACGATACTTAAAAATCTCCATAGGGGACACTTTAATTATTTTTTTTTTTACAGGTTACCTGTTTAGAGTTACAAGGGGGGAACCTGGCAGAGCTGCAGGGCACGGGGAGGTCAGGAGATAGACGGAGAGGGCACAGGGGCCCAGGGGCAGCAGGAAGAAGCTGGATAGGAGGGGCAGCGACATATAGAGGAACCAATCCCCTCCGTTTTCCTCCTGCAGCTGCTGAATGCCTACGGGGGAGAGGAGGAGACACAGGCATTCAGCGGCTGCAGGAGGAAATTGGAAGGCTCTATATGCCGCTGCCCCGTTGCCCCTCCTATCCTGGTGTACAGGGGGGTTGCACGGGCCCTCTGGGGCTGGTCACAATTGTGATCCCTGTAAGAAGATCCCTGTTTCTCTCCTTGTGCAAGGTGACTGGTCTTGTATCCGCCCCCTTCTGTAATTTTCTTTAGTGGGTGGAGCATGCTGGGCCCCTCCCACAGCTCTGTTCTCTCCTTGTGCAGGGTAACTGGTCTTGTCTCCACCCCCTCCTGTATTTTTCTGTAGTGGATGGAGCCTGCTGGGCTCCTCCCACAGCTCTGCTCTCTCTCCTTGTGCAGGGGGACAGATCTTGTCTCCACCCCTCCTGCTGTCTTCTGTAGTGGGTGGAGCATGATGGGCCCCTCCCACAGCTCTGCTCTCTCCTTGTGCAGGGGGACAGGTCGTGTTTCCGCCCCTCCTGTTATCTTTTGTAGTGGGTGGTGCCTGCTTGGCCACTCCCACAGCTCTGCTCTCTCTCCTTGTGCAGGCTGACTGGTCTTGTCTCCGCCCCCTCCTGTAGTGGGTGGAGCCTACTGGGCCTTCCCACAGCTCTATTCTCTTCCCTTATGCAGGGGGGACTGGTCTTGTGTCCGCCCCCCTCCTTTAGTTTGCTGTAGTGGGTGGAGCCTGCTGGGCCCCTCCCACAGCTCTGCTTGTGCAGAGTGACTGGTCTTGTCTCCGCCCCTTCTGTAGTGGGTGGAGCCTACTGGGCCTTCCCACAGCTCTATTCTCTCTCCTTGTGCAGGGTGACTGGTCTTGTCTCCGCCCCCTCCTGAAGTTTTCTGTAGTGGGTGGAGCCTGCTGAGTCCCTCCCACAGCTCTGTTCTCTGCACAGGCTCAGTGATGATGTCACTGCTACTTTTACAAGGTAATATCTTGGTTTGTAGGGACATTTGGTGCGCATGGAGTGGATTTCTATCCTGTGTGGCTATTGAGGAATATATTTAAATTTAATTATTTTTGTGCCCGGAGTTCAGCTTTAATCCCCCTTTTCCCCCGATGTGTCGGTGCGTCGGTTGATGAGATGGCGCCGGGTGTGCGGGTCAGGGCAGACGCTTCCTCATCCCGGACAGGAATGTGAGTTACGGCGGTGCGGATAATTCGCATTGCGGCGTCTCACCCCCCTCGCTGTGCCCGGGGCCGGTTCTGCCCATTGTTCCCGGCTCATAGTTTTGTCTAGTGAGGTTTCCTGCCCGGCTGAGGCTTCGCTGACGATATCTGTCACCCGGCGGGCGGATCTGAGAGGGGCGCAGGGGACGCTCCGTGATGGACAGTATTGTGACAACTTCCCAGCATGCACCAAGTGAAGTTCACTGCATGGCGGCGCTCTGAGGCCAAACGTCTGTACAAAATATGCCGGAGTGCAAACTACACCAGACAGGTTCATCCTGTGGCTTATGACGTCCGAATTCAGCAGGATTTTTACAGTGCTACCAGGAGGACATCATTCTGTGCGCACTCCCCCCCCCCCCCCCTCAGGTGTCAGAGGTGTGAAGCCTGACACCAGAGCACACACTGGCCGCCTTCTCAGGGAGGGGAGTCCATCCAGAAGATGCCAGGAGACTGACAACCAGAGGGCAGCCAGGTGGAGAGTGCGGATTCCGAGAGGAAAATGATCTCAGAAGAAAGAGGAATTGTTTGTGTGAGTGATGGTGACACCCCCACACAGACCTATGTAACCATTACACCCCCCCCCCCAACCCACCCCCCAGACCCTCATTGAGCCTGGAGGCAATAAAGAGGGGGAAAAAAAGGATAGAGAAAGAGAAGGAAGGATAGAGAGAGGGAGAGAGAGAAAGGAAGAAGAGAAAAAAAAGAGAGAGAGAAAAGAAGAGAAGAAGAGAAAAAAGAGAGAGCGAAGAGACAGAGAGAGAAAGACAGAGAAGGAAGGATAGAGAGCGAGCGCGAGAGAGAGAGAGAGAGAGAGAGAGAGAGAGAGAGAGAGAGAGAGAGAAAAGATAAAAGAGAGAGAGAGAGAGAAGATAAAGAGAGAGAGAGAGAGAGAAGATAAAAGAGAGAGAGAGAGAGAGAAGATAAGAAAGAGAGAGAAGATGAGAGAGAGAGAGAGAAAAAGATAAAAGAGAGAGAGAGAGAAAGATAAAAGAGAGAGAGAGAGAAGATAAAAGAGAGAGAGAGAGAAGATAAAGAGAGAGAGAGAAGATAAAAGAGAGAGAGAGAGAGAGAAGATAAAAGAGAGAGAGAGAGAGAGAGAGAAGATAAAGAGAGAGAGAGAGAGAGAGAGAGAGAGAGAGAGAGAGAGAGAGGAGAGAGAGAGAGAGAAGATAAAAGAGAGAGAGAGAGAGAGAGAAGATAAGAGAGAGAGAGAAGATAAGAGAGAGAGAGAGAGGGGGGGGATAAAAGAGAGAGAGAGAGAAGAGATGAGAGAGAGAGAGAGAGAGAGAGAAGATAAAAGAGAGAGAGAGAGAGAAGATAAAGGAGAGAGAAGATAAGAGAGAGAGAGAGAAGGGAGAAGAGAAAAAGTGAAAGAGAGAAAATGTTAGTGAGAGAGATAGAGAGAGAGGAGGGAAGGGAAAGAAAGAAAAAAAGAGAGAGAAAAAAGGAAGAAGAGAGAGAGAGAGAAAAAAAAGCAAAGGATCAAGAGAGGGAGAGAATAAGGATAGAGAAAGATAGCGAGAGGGAGATAAGAGGAGGAAGGACAGAGAAAGTGAAAAAGAAAACAATACTCAGAGAGGGAGAAAGAGAGAACATAATGGAAGAGAATGAAAGAGAAGGAAGAGAGAGAAAGAAAGATAAGGGTAGAGAGAGGGAAAGGGAGAACAATGGTGTGTGTGTGAGATAGAGAGAGAGAAAAGAAGAGGGGGGGGTAAGAGAGAGAGGAAAGGAGAAGAAAGAAGAGAAAAAGCTAAAGATAGAGAGAGGGAAAGAGAGGAGAGCGAAAGAAAGAGAAGAGAAAGAGAGAAAAAGCAAAGGATCAAGAGAGGGAGAGAATAAGGATAGAGAACGATAGCGAGAGGGAGAGAAGAGGAGGAAGGACAGAGAAAGGGAAAAATAAAACAATACTCAGAGAGAGGAAAAAGATAATGGAAGAGAAAGAAAAAGAAGGGAGAGAGAGAAAGAGAAGGAAAGAAAAGGATAGAGAGAGGGAAAAAGAGAACGAGGGAGAGAGAGAGAAGAGAGGAAAGGAGAAGAAAAAAGGAGAAAAAGCTAAAGATAGAGAGAGGGAAAGAGAGTATGTTAGTGAGAGAGAGAGAAGGAGAAGGAAGAAAAGAGGGAGAGAAAAAGGGATAGAGAAAGACAGAGAGAGGGAGAGAAGAGAAGAGAAAAAGAAAGAGAGAAGAGAGACAGAGAAAAGGACAAGGATAGAGAGAGGGAAAGAGAGAACGTTAGTGAGAGAGAGGAGGAAGGGGGAAGAAAAAGAGAGAGAAAAAAAGGGATCAGGAGAGAATAAGGATAAAGTGAAATATAGAGAGAGGAAGAGAAGAGAAGAGGAGGAAGGACAGAGAAAGGGAAAAAGAAAACAATACTCAGAGAGAGGGAAGATAAGGGAAGAGAAAGGAAGAGAGAGAGAGAGAGAGAGAGAGAAGGATAAAGAGAGGGAAAAAGAGAACAATAGTGAGAGAGAGAAGAGAAGGGGGAGAAAGAAAAAGAAGAGAGAGAAAATGAGAAGAAAGAAGAGAGAGAGAAAAAGCAAAGGATAACGAGAGGGACAGAATAAGGATAGAGAAAGAGAAGGATAGAGAGAGGAAGAGAAAAGATAAGGGAAAGAAAGAGAAGAGGGAAAAGTAAAAATAAGATGAGATAGAGAAAGAAGGGGGGGGAGAGGAAAGGGAGAGAGAGAGAGATGGAAGAGAGAGCTAAATAGATAGACAGATAGATAGATAGATGATAGATAGATACGAAACAGATCGATCGATCGGTTGATGAAGTTATGGGTGGAGTCACCTCCTGTGTTATGAATGTCTCTTGGGGATTTCAGCAGTGAGCCCTCCCCCTCCATAATTCCTAGCTCTGTCTCCGCCCACCCTGGGGTGTTCCCAGCTCCTCCTCCTCCTCCTACATACCCCCTCCGGCAGTGGGACAGTGCACCCACCAATGTCTCTGAGATATAAGAAATTGGTGGTCCCCTTCCCATCACCCTGCATAGAATGAAATGCCAGTTTTGGGCGGAGTGACCCTATAAGGAGGATTTCTCGCACACGTATGGTGGAGGCGGTGCTTAGTGGAGGAGCTCCGCGGTTGGATGATATTCTATAGAATCCGGCTGGAGTTAAAGAGGCGGAACGCTGTCCGGCCGGATTCCAACTCATCAGATGTTTCCAGAATTCCTTCATACAGGAAATATTCTTCTCAGCTGGAAATTCACAACATGGAATATGAGAGGAGCTCAGAAGGATCAATACTCTATATATGAGAAAACATGGAGGACCGAGAATATACACACAGCAAGGCGTATGTGCAGTGTATGTGTGATGTATGTGTGATGTATGTGCAGTGTATGTGCAGTGTATGTGCAGTGTATGTGCAGTGTATGTGTGATGTATGTGCAGTGTATGTGTGATGTATGTGCGGTGTATGTGCAGTGTATGTGCGGTGTATGTGCGGTGTATGTGCGGTGTATGTGTGATGTGTGATGTATGTGCGGTGTATGTGCAGTGTATGTGCAGTGTATGTGCGGTGTATGTGCAGTGTATGTGTGATGTATGTGCAGTGTATGTGCGGTGTATGTGCAGTGTATGTATGATGTATGTGCAGTGTATGTGTGATGTATGTGCGGTGTATGTGCAGTGTATGTGCAGTGTATGTGTGGTGTATGTGCAGTGTATGTGCGATGTATGTGCGGTGTATGTGCAGTGTATGTGTGATGTATGTGCGGTGTATGTGTGATGTATGTGCGGTGTATGTGTGGTGTATGTGTGATGTATGTGCAGTGTATTTGCAGTGTATGTGTGGTGTATGTGCAGTGTATGTGTGATGTATGTGTGATGTATGTGCGGTGTATGTGCAGTGTATGTGTGATGTATGTGCAGTGTATTTGCAGTGTATGTGTGGTGTATGTGCAGTGTATGTGTGATGTATGTGTGATGTATGTGCAGTGTATGTGCAGTGTATGTGCAGTGTATGTGCAGTGTATGTGTGATGTATGTGCAGTGTATGTGTGATGTATGTGCGGTGTATGTGCAGTGTATGTGCGGTGTATGTGCGGTGTATGTGCGGTGTATGTGTGATGTGTGATGTATGTGCGGTGTATGTGCAGTGTATGTGCAGTGTATGTGCGGTGTATGTGCAGTGTATGTGTGATGTATGTGCAGTGTATGTGTGATGTATGTGCAGTGTATGTGTGATGTATGTGCGGTGTATGTGCAGTGTATGTGCGGTGTATGTGCGGTGTATGTGCGGTGTATGTGTGATGTGTGATGTATGTGCGGTGTATGTGCAGTGTATGTGCAGTGTATGTGCGGTGTATGTGCAGTGTATGTGTGATGTATGTGCAGTGTATGTGCGGTGTATGTGCAGTGTATGTATGATGTATGTGCAGTGTATGTGTGATGTATGTGCGGTGTATGTGCAGTGTATGTGCAGTGTATGTGTGGTGTATGTGCAGTGTATGTGCGATGTATGTGCGGTGTATGTGCAGTGTATGTGTGATGTATGTGCGGTGTATGTGTGATGTATGTGCGGTGTATGTGCAGTGTATGTGTGATGTATGTGCAGTGTATTTGCAGTGTATGTGTGGTGTATGTGCAGTGTATGTGTGATGTATGTGCGGTGTATGTGTGATGTATGTGCGGTGTATGTGTGATGTATGTGCGGTGTATGTGCAGTGTATGTGTGGTGTATGTGCAGTGTATGTGTGATGTATGTGCAGCGTATGTGTGATGTATGTGCGGTGTATGTGCGTGTATGTGCAGTGTATTTGCAGTGTATGTGTGGTGTATGTGCAGTGTATGTCCGATGTATGTCCGGTGTATGTCCGGTGTATGTGTGATGTATGTGTGGTGTATGTGCAGTGTATGTGTGAAGTATGTGCGGTGTATGTGTGATGTATGTGCAGTGTATGTGCAATGTATGTGCGGCGTATGTGCGATGTATGTGTGGCGTATGTGCGATGTATGTGCGGCGTATGTGCGATGTATGTGCGATGTATGTGCGATGTATGTGCATAAGGAGAGGGAGCAGAGCGGTGGGAGGAGCCAAGCAGGCTCCACCCACTGCAGGAAGGGCGGAGACAAGACCAGTCCCCCTGCATAAGGAGAGGGAGCAGAGCTGTGGGAGGGGCCAAGCAGGTCCAACCCACTACAAAAAAAGTACAGGAGGAGGGGCGGAGACAAGACCAGTCACCCTGCATAAGGAGAGGGAGCAGAGTCGTGGGAGGGGCGGAGCAGGCTCCACCCACTACAGAAAAATACAGGAGGGGCGGAGACAAGACCAGTCACCCTGCACAAGGAGAGGGTTAGCAGTGATTGGTCTTTATTACAGGAAGTCTCACACGGGACGACTGCACAGATCTGGGAGAAGATTCTAGAAGAAGTCACATGACCGATGGATTTATTATCCCGGATTTCAGATTTAATAAACTTTACACTTTACCCATCATGGCTTCCACCGCCACACCCCTACCCAGAATCCCCGGATCACCTCGCGTCCATCACACACATCACATGGTCAGGGCGGAGGACGCCCGGGGGATAAACACTTTCCGAAGGCCAAACAATGAGCCGATTGTTCTTCACTGTATAAATAAACAGTCTGTCGGGGTGACACCAGAGCCGGCATCACCGGACCGCAACCCGGCGCTGCAACCGCGGGGACAATCCGCTCAAAAGGGACCGCGGCCCCCTCAGTCCGCAGCCTTGTCCTGTGACTTCATATGACAGCGATTGTCAGCTGGGAGACAAGAGCCAGAAAATCCCAGCCAGACACATTCCAGGGAGTTACAGAGCAACTCCTGGAGTCCTCTGAGTAACAGACAAGCTCAGAATGAACAAGGTGCATGCTTTACTTCTGAAGCCCATCTCAAGTCTAAACATTATTCTTATCTTTTTACAGAGCAATATATCATAAAATAGTAATAATAATAATATCTACAAACAGTGCGGGATTTATGACACTTACCGTCCCAGAGCACTGCGCGGGATTCTACATCCGCCCGCGGCCTGACAGATGATGGCATTTTTGTTGGCGGTCATGGTCATCCCCGCCCTCCGTGTAGAGAAGTACCTGCAACCGGGAGAGAGAAAATCAGGAATGAGCTCACAGATCACATGACCAGATTACTATACACCGCAAGTGTCCCCCCCCAATCCCATCCCACCATCCCACCCCCCCCAAATATCACCATCCCATCCCCCCCCCAATCCCATCCCACCCCCCCCCCCAAATATCACCCCTCCCCCCCCCCAATCCCACCCCACCCCCCAAATATCACCATCCCATCCCCCCCCAATCCCATCCCACCCCCAAAATATCACCATCCCATCCCCCCCAATCCCATCCCACCCCCCCCAAATATCACCATCCCATCCCCCCCCAATCCCATCCCACCCCCCAAATATCACCATCCCATCCCACCCCCCCAAATATCACCCCCCAAATATCATCATCCCATCCCCCACAAATATCACCATCTCACCCACCCCCCCCAAATATCATCACCCCATCCCCCACAAATATCACCATCTCACCCCCCCCCAAATATCATCCCATCCTCCCCAAATATCACCATCTCACCCCCCCCCCCAAATATCACCCCCCCAAATATCATCCCCATCCCCCCCAAATATCACCATCCCATCCCCCCCCCCCCAAGAACAGAGTCCTAAAACTGTGTAAAACACCACAGTATATGTCAGAGCAATTATATAATAGTATTCATTATTAATAACAATAATAATAATAATATCTTATTATTCTTATTGTTACTGCCACTGATGAAAGGGGTGGGGCTTTAATATTGTCACTGATGAAAGGGTGGGGCTTAAATATTACTGCCACTGATGAAAGGGGATGGGGCTTTAATATTACTGCCACTGATGAAAGGGGGTGGGGCTTTAATATTACTGCCACTGATGAAAAGGGGTGGGGCTTTAATATTACTGCCACTGATGAAAGGGGGTGGGGCTTTAATATTACTGCCACTGATGAAAGGGGTGGGGCTTTAATATTACTGCCACTGATGAAAGGGGGTGGGGCTTTAATATTACTGCCACTGATGAAAGGGGGTGGGGCTTTAATATTACTGCCACTGATGAAAGGGGTGGGGCTTTAATATTACTGCCACTGATGAAAGGGGTGGGGCTTTAATATTATTGCCACTGATGAAAGGGGATGGGGCTTTAATATTACTTCCACTGATGAAAGGGGTGGGGCTTTAATATTATTGCCACTGATGAAAGGGGATGGGGCTTTAATATTACTTCCACTAATGAAAGGGGGTGGGGCTTTAATATTATTGCCACTGATGAAAGGGGGTGGGGCTTTAATATTACTTCCACTGATGAAAGGGGTGGGGCTTTAATATTATTGCCACTGATGAAAGGGGATGGGGCTTTAATATTACTGCCACTGATGAAAGGGGGTGGGGCTTTAATATTATTGCCACTGATGAAAGGGGTGGGGGCTTTAATATTACTTCCACTGATGAAAGGGGTGGGGCTTTAATATTATTGCCACTGATGAAAGGGGATGGGGCTTTAATATTACTTCCACTAATGAAAGGGGGTGGGGCTTAAATATTACTGCCACTGATGAAAGGGGTGGGGATTTAATATTATTGCCACTGATGAAAGGGGATGGGGCTTTAATATTACTTCCACTAATGAAAGGGGTGGGGCTTTAATATTATTGCCACTGATGAAAGGGGATGGGGCTTTAATATTACTTCCACTAATGAAAGGTGGTGGGGCTTTAATATTACTGCCACTGATGAAAGGGGTGGGGCTTTAATATTATTGCCACTGATGAAAGGGGATGGGGCTTTAATATTACTGCCACTGATGAAAGGGGGTGGGGCTTTAATATTACTGCCACTGATGAAAGGGGTGGGGCTTTAATATTACTGCCACTGATGAAAGGGGGTGGGGCTTTAATATTACTGCCACTGATGAAAGGGGGTGGGGCTTTAATATTAATGCCACTGATGAAAGGGGGTGGGGCTTTAATATTACTTCCACTGATGAAAGGGGTGGGGCTTTAATATTATTGCCACTGATGAAAGGGGTGGGGCTTTAATATTACTTCCACTGATGAAAGGGGTGGGGCTTTAATATTATTGCCACTGATGAAAGGGGATGGGGCTTTAATATTACTGCCACTGATGAAAGGGGGTGGGGCTTTAATATTATTGCCACTGATGAAAGGGGGTGGGGCTTTAATATTACTTCCACTGATGAAAGGGGTGGGGCTTTAATATTATTGCCACTGATGAAAGGGGATGGGGCTTTAATATTACTTCCACTAATGAAAGGGGGGGGGGGGGGGGGGGGGGGGGGGGGGGGGGGGGTGAGGCTTTAATATTACTGCCACTGATGAAAGGGGTGGGGATTTAATATTATTGCCACTGATGAAAGGGGATGGGGCTTTAATATTACTTCCACTAATGAAAGGGGTGGGGCTTTAATATTATTGCCACTGATGAAAGGGGGTGGGGCTTTAATATTACTGCCACTGATGAAAGGGGTGGGGATTTAATATTATTGCCCCTGATGAAAGGGGTGGGGATTTAATATTATTGCCCCTGATGAAAGGGGTGGGGATTTAATATTACTTCCACTAATGAAAGGGGTGGGGCTTTAATATTATTGCTCCTGATGAAAGGGGTGGGGATTTAATATTATTGCCCCTGATGAAAGGGGTGGGGCTTTAATATTACTGCCATTAACTACCAATGTTGGGGGTTACTATTCCTGCCCCCCAGGTATGAGGCTCATTGTACTCCCACTTCCTCCTCAGGGTACCTCCAGACCCCAAACTCTCCAGAATCTAGCAACACTCGGCGCGTTTCTTTGTCCACCCCCCACCATGTTTCTTCTCGATCCCTTCATGTGTCCCTCCTGATTATTCATCACATGGGGGTAAATATGAAGCATTTCCTCCTCTGTACTTTGTGTCTCTCTTCTGGGTGTTCCAGGAAATGTGAGAGTCGGAAAGTGGTCACTGCAGAGGGAGAAGTAACAATGGCGGCCTCCATCGATCGGTTCCCTTTAATTGGCACAGTCCTCGATCGGCGCCATCCAGCCTGAACTTCCTGCGACCTCCTTATTGGATCAGAAGTTAATCATGGAAGCCGGAAGAGTTCTCATTATATTCCAATCAATAAACACTAATCAGATTCATCCTGGAAATCGAATGAACCAGAAAAGCGATCGCTGGGCAGGAGAAGCGCCTGACGCAGAGAGAAGGCCGCCATCGCTGGGACTGTCCTGTCCTCATTCAGTCTGTGAGGGCCAGAGAGAGCGGCCAATCACATCACAAGGAACGGCGCTGAGAAAAAAGCAGAAAATCTGCTCAGGAATGACAGCCGCGATCGATTATCACAGGAATCAGAGAACACAATGTACAGTCTGATCACTGGGGGAGGGGAGACTGAGAAAATGACTCCTCCCCCTTCTACAAAGATACAGTGTACAGTCTGATCACTGGGGGAGGGTAGACTGAGGAAATGACTCCTCCCCCTTCTACAAAGTTACAATGTACTGTCTGATCACTGGGGGAGGGGAGGCTGAGGAAATGACTCCTCCCCCTTCTACAAAGATACAATGTACAGTCTAATCACTGGGGGAGGGGAGACTGAGGAAATGACTCCTCCTCCTTCTACAAAGTTACAATGTACAGTCTGATCACTGGGGGAGGGGAGGCCGAGGAAATGACTCCTCCTCCTTCTACAAAGTTACAATGTACAGTCTGATCTCTGGGGGAGGGGAGACTGAGGAAATGACTCCTCCCCCTTCTACAAAGTTACAATGTACAGTCTGATCACTGGGGGAGGGGAGACTGAGGAAATGACTCCTCCCCCTTCTACAAGGTTACAATGTACAGTCTGATCACTGGGGGAGGGGAGATTGAGGAAATGACAGTCTGATGACATCATCTCAGCCAAGTCACTGATTGGAGCTCAAGGACGGCTCTTTAGTGATAAAAGGCGGAGCTTATCTGAACAATGATCCCGTGGCTGCACACGGTTGGTGACCGGTCAGAATTTACACTTGCAGACTTTTTCAGTTATTGACTTTAAATTATTGTAATCATACAAACTTGAAGAATTTCTGTTTACCCCTTTATCTCACCCAGGGGAGGGGTATGGCGGCAGGAGGCCAGGGGAGGGGCATGGCGGCAGGAGGCCAGGTGAGGGGTATGATGGCGGGAGGCCAGAGGAGGGGCATGGTGGCATAAGGCCAGGGGAGGGGCATGGCGGCAGGAGGCCAGGGGAGGGGCATGGCGGCAGGAGGCCAGGTGAGGGGTATGGTGGTGGGAGGCCAGGAGAGGGGCATGGTGGCAGAAGGCCAGGTGGGGGGGGGCAAGGCAGCAGGAGGCCAGGTGAGGGCCATGGTGGCAGGAGGCCAGGGGAGGGGGCATGGTGGCAGTAGACCAGGTGAGGGCCATGGTGGCAGGAGGCCAGGGGAGGGGCATGGCGGCAGGAGGCCAGGTGAGGGGCATGGTGGCAGGAGGCCAGGTGAGGGGCATGGCGGCAGGAGGCGAGGGGAGGGGCATGGTGGCAGGAGGCCAGGTGAGGGGCATGGTGGCAGGAGGCGAGGGGAGGGGCATGGTGGCAGTAGGCCAGGTGAGGGCCATGGTGGCAGGAGGCCAGGGGAGGGGGCATGGTGGCAGGAGGCCAGGTGAGGGCCATGGTGGCAGGAGGCCAGGTGAGGGGCATGGTGGCAGGAGGCCAGGGGAGGGGCATGGTGGCAGGAGGCCAGGGGAGGGGCATGGTGGCAGTAGGCCAGGTGAGGGGCATGGTGGCAGGAGGCCAGGGGAGGGGCATAGTGGCAGGAGGCCAGGTGAGGGGCATGGTGGCAGTAGGCCAGGGGAGGGGCATGGTGGCAGGAGGCCAGGGGAGGGGCATGGTGGCAGGAGGCCAGGGGAGGGGCATGGTGGCAGTAGGCCAGGGGAGGGGCATGGTGGCAGCAGGCCAGGGGAGGGGCATGGTGGCATTAGGCCAGGGGAGGGGCATGGCGGCAGCAGGCCAGGGGAGGGGCATGGTGGCATTAGGCCAGGTGAGGGGCATGGTGGCATTAGGCCAGGGGAGGGGCATGGTGGCATTGGGCCATTGTTGTTTGCAGATTGGTTATTCCTCCTGACAACAGACTTGCAGATTGTCTGATCCAATCACAATCACTTGTCCTCTCACGGAGAATAATCGGATGGACTGATGGCACCGCCGCACGTCGGGGGTTTGGCTTCCTAGAAGTTTCCTTTTTTTTCTTTTACAGGAATTTTGTGGGCAGAGAATATCCAGATGTGAAATGGAAGGTGTCCCCGGACAGCACCGGCCGGGAACGGGACGTGTCCTTTAAATTTGCTTCCAATTAGACAAAACTTGTCAGATCCTCGTCCTGCCGCGGATTGTGTCCGGGGTGGGGGAGGGTCTCGCTGTGTTTTTCCAGAGGATCCCGGCTGCCAAATGTCCCTATTTGGAGGTGAAAATTCTTTGTTGGGAGAATCACAAAACACACCGAAATGAAGCCGGAGAACCGGTGAGGGGGGGAGGGGGTGGGGGGTTTGGGGTTGAGCAGAACTCCGGACGGAGTCCGAGGACTACACACACTATTAAGGAGAAACTCCGGGCTAATGACCCTATCATACTAATTAAAAGGAGAACTCCGGCCTCCCCTTCAGTCCTGCACATGTGTACCGGCTCCTCTCCTGGCCTCCTCTGATTTCACTGCACACTGTGAGCTTCCCACAATGTGCATTAGAAGCTGCAGAAAGAGCCCCACCCCCCCATATTTCCTGCATCATAGCCCTTTCCTCCCCGGCCTGAATGTCCCTGGCCCCGCCCCTTTCATTCATTGGATTTCAGTTCAATCACGGAGGCTCAGCATCACATGTGGGCGTTACCTATGCAAATACACCTTCGCCTAGGAACACCCACTCCTCCAGATTACTGACTACTCCACCCATCAAGGCCTTTTGATATTTGCATAACTCCTCCCACTGCTTGCATCCCGGGGCTGAGGGCTCTGGAGAGGAGGGCTGAGGGCTCTGGAGAGGAGTACTGAGGCCGGGGGGGGGCTGGGATATTATTATATTATTAGGAAGCTATGTACAGCCCCCGCCCCCTGCCGGCCCCTCCCACCAGTCATGATCTGCCTGCATTGCTTAGAGAAGCACAGAGACACGTTGATGATGTCACTGGGCCTAAAATAAGGTATGTAATAAAAAGGAAAATTTTTACTTTAAAGATGTCGTTAGCATATTCATGAGGGGGAGGGGAAACCAGGGTTGGCAAAATCAGTGCCAGGACAAGATCATCCAGTGCCCAGGGCAAAGATGCCAAATTGTGCCCCCCCCCCCTCATTATGAGCGAGTATATGAGGAGGAGGGGGAGAGGGAGCACAGCCCGCACCTCCTCCCGGCTCTCTCCTCCTCTCCTTGCCGCTTCTAGCGCTGGGCTGACAGAAGTAGTATTGTCGCTGTCACTACTCCTGTCAGCCGTATAGTAGAAGGAGTTTGCGGCGCCCGCATACCTACAATACACGCTGCACCAGGGGCAGCCTCCCCCTTCTGCCCACCCCTTGCCCCCAGACCTGGGCAAGATATAAGCAGATTAAACCTTAGCTCGTAGCAGAATTCTCTCGGAATCCATTTTCTGTACACACATCACATCTCCCCCCCCCCCCCCCAGATTCCTCCGACGTGCTCCAAAAAAACAAGAATTTGTGTGGAATTCCTGGAAGAGGACAATGTGAACCAGAACCGGAGAGGAATGCAGAAAACAAGTAGATGGGCGCTGCAGGCGTCAGCGCCCAAATTGAAGACACACGTTGGACGCGGCGCTGTGAGTCACCGCAGAGGGACGCCGAGCCAGCGCCCGGGAGCCAGCAGATGTGTGACAGAACCCGGACCGCAAGTGACAGGAACCCCCGTTGTCTCTCTTCACACTTTACTACATCAGAGTTCCCCAAATCACACCAATAGGAATCCACGCTCACCCCCCGGGGAGTGAAATATGTCATTTTTACTGCATGTGGCAGGAGCATTAAAGGGCAATGGCAGCTGTACAGATGGAACACACTGTGTGGGAACTAACATACCCGCCAAAAAAAGATTTTCCCAGTCATTTATATACGCAAGCGCGGTCTGCCCCATTGTGCCACCTTCCTGTCACTATTCTCCCTAATGGGGGTATCTGCCCTAAACTGTACCTCCCCTTTCCTCCTCACAGCCTACAAAGAAGTCCCACCCACTGCAAGTCTGATTTTGACTTTCAACTGTTATGTAGCATAAAACTGATTTTCTCATATTGGGCACAGCGGGTGTACAGACCCGGGAACTTAGCACTGGGATGGTGGGAACCCCCAATAATGGGCACAGCAGTGTGCAAACCCAGGAACTCAGCACAGGGATGGGAACCCCTCATAATGGGCACAGCGGGTGTACAGACCCGGGAACTCAGCACAGGGATGGTGGGAACCCCTCATAATGGGGACAGCGGGTGTACAGACCAGGGAACTCAGCACATGGATGGTGGGAACCCCTCATAATGGGCACAGCGGGTGTACAGACCCAGGAACTCAGCACAGGGATGGTGGGAACCCCTCATAATGGGCACAGCGGGTGTACAGACCCGGGAACTCAGCACAGGGATGGTGGGAACCCCTCATAATGGGCACAGCGGGTGTACAGACCCGGGAACTCAGCACAGGGATGGTGGAACCCCTCATAATGGGCACAGCGGGTGTACAGACCTGGGAACTCAGCACAGAGATGGTGAGAACCCCTCATAATGGGCACAGCGGGTGTACAGACCTGGGAACTCAGCACAGGGATGGTGGGAACCCTCATAATGGGCACAGCGGGTGTACAGACCTGGGAACTCAGCACAGGGATGTGAGAATCCCTCATAATGGGCACAGCGGGTGTACAGACCTGGGAACTCAGCACAGGGATGGTGAGACCCACTCATAATGGGCACAGCGAGTGTACAGACCTGGGAACTCAGCACAGGGATGTGAGAATCCCTCATAATGGGCACAGCGGGTGTACAGACCCGGGAACTCAGCACAGGGATGGTGGGAACCCTCATAATGGGCACAGCGGTGTACAGACCTGGGAACTCAGCACAGGGATGGTGGGAACCCCTCATAATGGGCACAGCGGGTGTACAGACCTGGGAACTCAGCACAGGGATGGTGAGAACCCCTCATAATGGGCACAGCGGGTGTACAGACCCGGGAACTCAGCACAGGGATGGTGGGAACCCTCATAATGGGCACAGCGGTGTACAGACCTGGGAACTCAGCACAGGATGGTGGGAACCCCTCATAATGGGCACAGCGGGTGTACAGACCCGGGAACTCAGCACAGGGATGGTGGAACCCTCATAATGGGCACAGCGGGTGTACAGACCTGGGAACTCAGCACAGGGATGTGAGAATCCCTCATAATGGGCACAGCAGGTGTACAGACCCGGGAACTCAGCACAGGGATGGTGGGAACCCCCAATAATGGGCACAGCAGTGTGCAAACCCAGGAACACAGCACAGGGATGATGGGAACCCCTCATAATAGGCACAATGGGAGTACAGACCCGGGAACTCAGCACAGGGATGGTGAGAACCCCTCATAATGGGCACAGCGGGTGTACAGACCCGGGAACTCAGCACAGGGATGGTGGGAACCCCTCATAATGGGCACAGCGGGGTGTACAGACCTGGGAACTCAGCACAGGGATGGTGGGAACCCCTCATAAATGGGCACAGCGGGTGTACAGACCCAGGAACTCAGCACAGGGATGGTGGGAAACCCTCATAATGGGCACAGCGGGTGTACAGACCAGGGAACTCAGCACAGGGATGGTGGGAACCCCTCATAATGGGCACAGCGGGTGTACAGACCCGGGAACTCAGCACAGGGATGGTGGGAACCCTCATAATGGGCACAGCAGTGTGCAAACCCAGGAACACAGCACAGGGATGGCGGGAACCCTCATAATGGGCACAGCAGGGTGTACAGACCTGGGAACTCAGCACAGGGATGTGAGAATCCCTCATAATGGGCACAGCGGGTGTACAGACCCGGGAACTCAGCACAGGGATGGTGGGAACCCCCAATAATGGGCACAGCAGTGTGCAAACCCAGGAACTCAGCACAGGGATGGTGGGAACCCTTCATAATAGGCACAATGGGAGTACAGACCCGGGAACTCAGCACAGGGATGGTGAGAACCCCTCATAATGGGCACAGCAGGTGTACAGACCTGGGAACTCAGCACAGGGATGGTGGAACCCCTCATAATGGGCACAGCGGGTGTACAGACCTCGGGAACTCAGCACAGGGATGGTGAGAACCCCTCATAATGAGCACAGCGGGTGTACGGACCCGGGAACTCAGCACAGGGATGGTGGGAACCCCTCATATTGGGCACAGCGGGTGTACAGACCCGGGAACTCAGCACAGGGATGTGAGAATCCCTCATAATGGGTACAGCGGGGTACAGAGTCGGGAACTCAGTGATCTCACCAATAGAGTCCCTGAGAGATAGAATAGATTGTCAGGTCGGGTCAACACTCAGCATTTAGAGATATTACAGTGAAAAAGAAGCAACTCTGTCCCTCTGTCAGGAAGAAAAAATAAACTGAGAAGATGAAAATCAGAAATCAGAATATATTATGTGGGAGGGATTTGAAGATGAATATAAAATCAAAATAAACAAACATTATTATTACACATTGTGGATATTTGTCACAACAATAAATAAACAAATGAAAAAATCATTTGGCAGAGATACAACGTGATGCAATGTTTAGATAAAATGTATTTTTTTTTTCCAAGTGCTGAAAACAATAAACAGCAACGACAGATGTTAGACAAAGCGCGGCCAAAGAGCGAGAAGATGTGAGTGAGGAGGACGTGATGACAGTTCTGACTAAATCCTGGACGGCGGCCATTGAGGAGCAGATATTTTTGGCAATTAAAAAAAAAAATGATATATATATGTATTTTTTTTAACAACTGGATATTAATATTTATAGGTGAAGTTGATCAAGGGTATATCAACCTATATCTCCCCTGCTGGAGCCAATTGGATCATGCTTTTTTTGGGGGGGGATTTTTTGCATTCCTCTGGATTAACAGTGAGTACAGGATATACTATAAAAAAAATTCTCCCATTCTATTGGTTGAACTGGATAATCTTTTTTTTAAGCAAACTATGTTACATAAACAATATAATAATAATAATAATAATAATAATAATAATAGTAATATAATATTATTGTGTGGTTCTCAAAAATTAGCTAAAAACAGTATATATATATATATATATATATATATATATATATATATATATATATATATATATATTTACTGAATGAAAAAATAATAATTTTTATAATACAAAAAATAATAATTAATATATATATATATATATATATATATATATATATATATATATATATATATATATTACACTGTATATGTGTATTTTTAACAGCAATATAATAATAATAATAATAAATAATAATAAAAAATACATTATCATTATAATTATTATTATACTGTTGTTGTTTAAAAAAATAGATATATATTAGATATTTTTTTCTTATTTTTTGTTTTTATAATAATAATAAGAAGAAGAATATCCAGGTAACAATTTTGCTTCCACTACCGGAAATTAGCGGGCTGCTAACATACAAATTATCCTGTTCCCTTGGGCCACACCCAGAATAATTTGTCACCTGTGCCCCCCTGGGATGAGGCCTTTGCATTTTGCATTTGCACATATACACACAGCATGACTATATATATATATATGTTTGTGTATTTTGTAACATTATAATGATAATTAAAATAATAATACATATTATATCATTATAATTATTATTATTATACTGTTGTTGTTTAAAAAAAAAAAAAAATATATATATATATATATATATATATATATATATATATATATATATATATATTTATTAGATTTTTTTTTATAATAAGAATAATAATAAGAATAGAAGAAATAGAAGAAGAATATCCTGGTAACAATTTTGCTTCCACTATTTGCTACACACAGCATGAATATAATATATATTATTATATATATATATATATATATATATATATATATATATATATATAAATATATACGTTTGTGTATTTTGTAACATTATATTGATAATAAAAATAATAATACATTTTATATTATTATAATTATTATTATACTGTTGTTGTTTAAAAAAATATATATTATATATATATATATATATATATATATATATATATATATATATATATATATATATATATATATATATATAAGATTTTTTTTTTATAATAATAAGAAGAAGAAGAACAGAATAAGAATATCCAGGTAACAATTTTGCTTCCACTACTGGGGAAATTAACAGACTGCTAACATGCAAATTTGCCAGTTCCCTTGGCCACACCCAGAATAATTTGTCACCTGTGCCCCCCCTGGGATGAGGCCTTTGCATTTGCCCCTCCCCCATCACTGACACCTACGCAAGCCTGAGCAGGATTGGTCAATATAAGGGCATGATTTTTTTAGCTGAGCATGTGCAGAACTTCCCATCCTTCACACCGACAGTGAAATCCCAAATATTTCATCCTGGATCCGAGTACACTTGAAGAGCCTGTACTGGCCGTGCAGAGAAACCATTTTCTGGGCTCCTTCTGGAAATGCCCGTTGCCGGGCTGTCTCGGCCTGTAATATTTTGAAAGTTTTTTTTTTTTTTTTACACTGATTGTACTGAATATAAAACAGTGAAGCGGGGTACACCTGCAGCACTCAATCACTTGCCTTGCAAGGAGAATTTAAAGAAAAAAAAATAAAAAAATAATAATATATTTCTTTTGTTGCGTGTGATTGGAGGATTGTGAACAAAGTTTCAAGAAAGTCGTTTGAATATTTAAGATGCCATTCTGGACCCAGCAGTGCCATCGCCCACACGGTGCAAACACCAGAGCGGGTGATGGTCACCCCATTTGACAGCCCCCCCAATAGTCTGACTCACCATAGCCCTCCAGGTGTCACCCCTCTGGGATCCGGGGTCCGCGGTGCCGGGGGGGCGCCAGCAGCGCGCTCTTACGGCTCCCTCGCCAGATGTTAGCACTACACGATGTGAATTTGCCTCTGAGGCCGATTCCGAAATGTTTACTTATTTTCTGTGGAAAACAGCAGAGAGTCCTCCGGACCGATCCTGCCCGGATGGTCATATGTTTTCATTTTAACAATCCTTTTTTTTTTTTTTTTTTCCTTATTTAGTGACGGATTTGAGGTATGGGGGGGGGGGGGATGGGAGGGGGATTGTGCAATCATGACGGATGACTGTTGTGTAAAGGCCTGATTTGGTGACGTTAACCCATTCCTAAGTCTGAATCTTTACATAAACAACTGACAGCAGAAGTAAACTCCAACTGACGACAACAGCTCCGGGTTTACTATAAACCATTGCTTTTTTTTAAATAAAATCCTACTTTCATGTTTTTTTTTTCTACTTTGTTGCGCCTTGATGCTGATCTCCTGCAGCCTCTTTGCAGCCGCTTCCTGTCTACATTGCATTTCTGAGGGCGGGTCTCCTGATGGTGACAACAGCGGGTCATGTCTGTGTGATGTGTGCTGAAATGGCCACTTGTAGTCTCCATCAGAAGCCCATGTGACAGGGTGACAACCAAGGCCAGGACAAGGGGGTGGGCAGGAGGGGTGACTGTCCTGGGCACTGTGGTATCATGTAAGGTGGAGGGGGGCACCGTGAGGAGATTGGGGGGGATTTGTGTTGGAAGGGGGAAATTAGAAGGGTGCAATGGGTAAGAATTTTGCTAGGAGGGGAAAATTGGGGGAGGTGCTAAGAGTGGTGATTTAGGGGGATTTGTGTCGTGAGGGGGGTAGGGGAGAAGATTTGGGCTAGGTGGGGGAAATTGGTGCTGGGAGGAGGGATCTGACTTTGAATATCAAAATTCTTACTTTGAATCTCAGAAATCTGACTTTGAATCTCAGAAATCTGACTTTGAATCTCAGAAATCTGACTTTGAATCTCAGAAATCTGACTTTGAATCTCAGAAATCTGACTTTGAATCTCAGAATTCTTACTTTGAATCTCAGAATTCTGACTTGAAATCTCAGAATTCTGACTTGGAATCTCAGAATTCTGACTTGGAATCTCAGAATTCTGACTTGGAATCTCAGAATTCTGACTTGAAAACTCAGAATTCTGACTTGAAAACTCAGAATTCTGACTTGAAAACTCAGAATTCTGACTTGGAAACTCTTCTGACTTTTAACTTTAGAAATCAGATTCTTAATCTCAGAAAATCTGACTTTGAATCTCAGAAAATCTGACTTTGAATCTCAGGAATTCTGACTTTGAATCTCAGGAATTCTGACTTTGAATCTCAGGAATTCTGACTTTGAATCTCAGGAATTCTGACTTTCAATCTCAGAACTCTGACTTTCAATCTCAGAACTCTGACTTTCAATCTCAGAACTCTGACTTTCAATCTCAGAACTCTGACTTTTAACTTTAGAAATCAGATTTTTAATCTCAGAATTCTGAATTTGAATCTCAGAAAATCTGACTCTTAATCTCATAATTCTGACTTTGGAACTCAGAATTCTAATTTTTAAATCTCAGAATTCTGACTTTCAAACTCAGATTTCTTACTTTTAATTTCATAATTTTAACTTTTAGTCTCAGAATTCTATTTTTTTATCTCAGAATTCAGACTTTTAACTTTAGAAATTGTGCCCCTGGACGACGTCATATGTGACGAAACGCATAGAGAGGAGCGACATGCTGATGTCTCAACGTTTGTGCATGTCCTGATGTGACGGGCTGCTAACTTTGAGCCGGCCGGCTTGTTTTTATGCTGAGATTTACTTGCATAACTGTAAGTGTACTACACTTTTTAACATTAAAATACCCTAAGATTTTATGCTATGGAAGCATGTAAGGTGGAGGGGGGCACCGCAAGGAGATTGGGGGGGGGGTGATTTGTGTTGGAAGGGGGAAATTAGGGGGCTGCAGGGGGTAATAATTTTGCTAGGAGGGGAAATTTGGGGGAGGTGCTAAGAGTGGTGATTTAGGGGGGATTTGTGTTGTGAGGGGGATGGGGGAGAAGATTTGGGCTAGGTGGGGGAAATTGGTGCTGGGAGGAGGGATCTGGCTTTGAATCTCAGAATTCTTACTTTGAATCTCAGAATTCTTACTTTGAATCTCAGAATTTTAACTTTTAATCTCAGAATTCTGACTTTGAATCTCAGAATTCTGACTTTGAATCTCAGAAATCTGACTTGGACTCTCAGAATTCTGACTTTTAACTTTAGAAATCAGATTCTTAATCTCAGAATTCTGACTTTGAATTTCAGAAAATCTGACTTTTAATCTCATAATTCTGACTTTGGAACTCAGAATTCTAATTTTTAAATCTCAGAATTCTGACTTTCAAACTCAGAATTCTGACTTTCAAACTCAGATTTCTGACTTTCAAACTCAGATTTCTGACTTTCAAACTCAGATTTCTGACTTTCAAACTCAGATTTCTGACTTTTAATTTCATAATTTTAACTTTTAATCTCAGAATTCAATTTTTTAATCTCAGAATTCAATTTTTTAATCTCAGAATTCAGACTTTTAACTTTAGAAATTGTGCCCCTGGACGACGTCATATGTGACGAAACGCATAGAGAGGAGCGACGTGCTGACGTCACCACGTTTGTGCATGTCCTGGAGTGACGGGCTGCTAACTTTGAGCCGGCCGGCTTGTTTTTATGCTGAGATTTACTTGCATAACTGTAAGTGTACTAACATTTTTAACATTAAAATACCCTAAGATTTTATGCTATGGAAGCGTTTATTTTTTTCATAGGGACCCTGTTTTATTGTGTCCTCATTGGGTGGTGGAAGTCCGTGAAGATGCTGTTGTGTCCATTCAAGGCCCTGGCTGGGTATAGAGCGGAAAAGCACTTGTGATCTCCGGGAATAGGAGATCATAGGGAGTCAGTAAGAGGCAGTAGGACTAGAGGTGGAAGTAATTTTTCCATATCACTTTTCCTTTGGTGCACTGATATATACTGTCACATTGGCTGTCACTTTATTGGATGGATTTTCATCACCTGTTAACATTTATTCACAATTCTTTACAAGCACAACTTATTTTTAAACTTTAGAAATCTGATTTTTAACTTTAGAAATCTGACTTTTAATCTCAGAATACTGACTGACTCTCAGAATTCTGACTTTGAAACTCAGAATTCTATTTTTTAATCTCAGAATTCAGATTTTGAATCTCAAAACTCTGACTGAATCTTTAACTTTAGAAATCTGATTTTTAATCTCAGAATTCTGACTTTGAAACTCAGAATTCTAATTTTTAATCTCAGAAATCTGACTTTGAAACTCAGAATTCAAATTTTTAATCTCAGAATTCTGACTTTGAATCTCAGAAAATCTGATTTTTAATCTCAGAATTCTGACTTTGAAACTCAGAATTCTAATTTTTAATCTCCGAAATCTAACTTTGAAACTCAGAATTATAATTTTTAATCTCAGAAATCTGACTCTGAATCTCAGAAATCTGACTTTGAAACTCAGAATTCAAATTTTTAATCTCAGAATTCTGACTTTCAAACTCAGAATTCTGACTTTCAAACTCAGAATTCTGACTTTGGAACTCAGATATCTGGCTTTTAATCCCAGAATTCTAGTTTTTAATCTCAGAAATCTGAGTTTCAAACTCAGAATGGTGTTTGAAAAATTTTTTTTTTTTTTGGAGGGCCTCAGAGCTCTTCTGTAGGGTTTAACTTTTATGGGAGATTTCCTAAACATTGGTTGGACTCTGTCCTACTAGAACAAAATATAACGTGGTTACTTATGGTTATAAATATACATATTAGACTGTTGATCTGGGCATTGATCCGCTATGATAAGTCAGGTGGAATTTTTCTTAGCTCTGCTTTTTACTTTCCTTTCTAATAATTCCGGGTTCCGAGGCTTCATCTTTAAAGTCATCACAAAAATGAGCAAATCAATCTGAGACCAAACTGAAGGGGGGGGGGGGGGCGACACCAACAGAGTCACCTAAAAACCACATCAGAGAGACCGGCAGATCCAGGGATGAAGCAGCTGAAGTTATATGGAGATCTCAATCTCTTCTGTCCTGGTCCCTGACGATGGACAGCCTTACTGGCCAATGAAAACTCTCAGGAGGTGGGAGAGGGCGGGACCAAGGTTAGCTTAGACCCCTTGTCCACCGAAGGAATGTTTATAAACCTTCCGATATGCAAAAGCTTAATTCTTGGTATTGATTTTTGGAGCCAGCGATAAGCTTACGGGTATGACTTTTTAGGGCTCGTTCACACTAGCGCAGATCGCTCTTCAGAGAGCATTTGACAGGCGGTGAGGAGGCATTGTATCACCTCCTCACTGCCTGCTTTACCACCTTGCCCCCCCCCCCCACACACACACAAGCACGCACTTGCTGAATGGCCCCCCATTCACTTGAATTGTAGCTTCTGCCAAAGGGGATATGGGGTATAATTCCTGTTATGGATGCTTTGAAGGTGCACCCCCACCCCCCCCCCCCCTCCCCCCACATACACACACAACAAAGCAATGGTTCCCAGGCTCTCCCGTTTTTTCCAAAGAACCTGGGACTGCAGGATTAGGGATCCCTCTACAACGAATGAACCCTGAAGCGATGTGTATTATGGCCCTTCCGGGTTCAGGGCTGTCAGTACCAGGCAACTTTAGCTGAGGATGCAGCTAATCATGCAGGATATGTGCTTGGTTAGCTGCAGTGGGGGGCAAGGGAGACATCAGGGGCTAAATGGATCCCTGATGTGAAGAGGACCTGTCACTGGTCCAATGCAATCACATAGCCACCCTGTGATAGCAATAAAATAAAATAGTAAACAAAATGTATTAAATAATAAATTTCAGATTTTTCACCATTTTTTTTTTTAAATATGGATCTCAACATGTCAAAGTTTTTTAACCACTTGGCAACCAGCCCCCGTCATTATCCTGCAGCAGGTCGGCTCCTTCCCCGATTCGCCGTAGGTGTACGCAGGCTCCTTTAATGCCCCGTACACACGGTCGGAAATTCCGACCACAAAATCCGTCTGATTTTTTTCGCCGGATTTTGTCCGACACTGGTGTTGCATACACACGGTCGGACAAAGTTGTCGCAAAATCCGATCATCCTGAACGTGGCGACGTTCGTTGCGTACGACGGGACTACGTAGAGGCTAGTAGCCAATAGCTTTGGTCTTGTAATGTGATCTGAGCATGCGTGGCACTTTGTCCGTCGGAATTCGCTACACACGATCGGAAAAAGTTCGATAGGACTTTGTTGTCGGAAAATTTGAGAGCAGGAGATAAAACTTTGTCAGTCGGAAAATCCGACGGAAAAAGTCCGATGGAGCCTACACACGGTCGGAATTTCCGACAACATTGCCCGATAGGACATTTTCCATCGGAAAATCCGACCGTGTGTATGGGGCATTAAAGCCATAGTAGGCGCGCGCTCCGCTGCATGGCAGGGGGACTCGATGCGCATGGCCGGCAGACACCCGCGATTGCCGGAAAGATTTATTTTTATTTATTTCAGGTGCTTATATAGCGACATCAATTTATGCAGTGCTTTACATAGACATTGTATATGTAGAAGAATACATATCGGCCTAAACTGATGAAGAAATTTGTTTTTATTTAATTTTTTGTTTGGATATTTATTAAAAAGTAAAAAATATTGTTGTTTTTTTTTCAAAATCGTTGCTCTTTTTTGTTTATAGCCAAAAAAAATAAAAAACGCAGAGATGATCAAATACCGCCAGAAGAAATCTCTATTTGTGGAGGGAAAAAAAAGGATATTTTTTTGGGCACAACGTCGCACGAGCGCGTAATTGTCAGTTAAATCGACGCAGTGCCGTATCGCAAAAAATGGCCTGGTCATTAAGGGGGCAAATCCTTCTGGTCTGTAAGTGGTTAAATCTTAAGAAGATGGGTGGGATTTAGAGAAGTTGATGGTTTTGACGTTCTTTATAATGAGCTCTCAGATCTGTGAATATTATCGGTCACACGTACAAATGTCACCTTCTTCTCTACAAGGATACATTGTATCCCTCCACAAGAACGGGATCATTATATCCCAGTACAGCGCTCTGCACATTACAAAAAGCGCACATCACTCACGAAAAAGAATGACGCCACACTACAGCCATTGTTAGCGCCATGAACGGCGGGAGCGCTTAATCTCCCTTATCTCCTCCAGAGGACGGGAAGTGTCCACTCGGCCTCGTCAACTCTGATTAATTCATCAATTTGTCACGATAAATAAATTTTCACTTCTGAGATCGCTGGCTGGCGCTTTAATTGCTCATTGTTCGGGATTTGGATCTGGTGTCAAAGTGCAGCTAAATGTCGCAATCACGCGCATTCTATGGTTTGCACCGTTTTTGGGGTGCCATGTGCCAGTTGAATAAGCACTTTAGCCCCCCATTCACACCTACAGGTTTTGTCGTCCCGCAAGATGAAGAATCCTTTTATTCTTGACTGGCCCATTCACACCTGAGCGTGGCGTCACCTGTTCACACCTGAGCTTGGCGTCACCTGTTCACACCTGAGCGTGGTGTCACCTGTTCACACCTGAGCGTGGCGTCACCTGTTCACACCTGAGCGTGGCGTCACCTGTTCACACCCGAGCGTGGTGTCACCTGTTCACACCTGAGCGCAGGGCTGGTGCAAGGCTTTTTGACACCCTAGGCGAAACCTAATTTTGCCGGCACCCACCCCTGACTCCACCCCCTTTGCCCTGCCTATGTATACCCCACCTTTTTATTGAAGCACCCATCAAATGCAGCCTCACCAGCACCCATCAATGCAGCCTACCGGCGCCCATCAATGCAGCCTCACCAGCGCCCATCAATGCAGCCTCACCAGCGCCCATCAATGCAGCCTCACCAGCGCTTATCAATGCAGCCTACCAGCGCCTATCAATTAACGTTTGCTTGTTTCTATTCATTCAAGGGTCGGGCCACAGACACAGTCCTCCCCGTCTGCCTGCTGATGCTGAGACTTAGTTGCTTGCTGCAGGGAGAAGAGAGTAGGAAGACCAGTGGCCGGGCGCCCTAGGCTAGCAGTGCGCCCTAGGCGGCTGCCTAGTTTGCCTAGTGGTAGCACCGGCCAAGCCTGAGCATTGCGTCACCTGTCGTGCTAAAATCCAGGAGCTTCTTTGGGGCAAAACTGCATGCTTTTTTGGTGTCGGACTGGAAGGCCAGGCCTTTTCTGGCACTTTTTGTTTACAAGTTTAAAATCACTAATTGTTAGACATGTGCGATTAGTTTCTTACGAATTTCTGGAAATTTGTACACTCATATGAATCCAAAATAAAAAATTTTATGAATTCTGTATGAAATACGAAATTTAATTTATGAATTTCGAATCCAAATTCACAACGAAAATTTGTAATTGTTTCGAAAAGTTAACAAACCTAAAAGTTAAAAACCCAGGAAGTCAGCACAGGGATGGTGGAACTCTATGGGAATTTCTATGCTTACGAATTTTATACAAAATATAAAATTTCGGATCCAAATTAACAGAAACATGACTGGTGTTTTGTTCACCAATCAGAGGAAGTGAGCACAGCACAGGGATGGTGGGAACCCTTCATAATGGGCACAGCGGGTGTACAGACCCGGGAACTCAGCACAGGGATGGTGGGAACCCTTCATAATGGGCACAGCGGGTGTACAGACCCGGAACTCAGCACAGGTATGGTGGGAACCCTTCATAATGGGCACAGCGGGTGTACAGACCCGGGAACTCAGCACAGGGATGGTGGGAATAAATTTATCAAACTTTCGTTATTTTAACGAAAAGATTATGAATCTAACGAAAATTGGTACAAATCCAATTTGAATTTCGGACACGAATTACGAAATACGATTTTTTTTAATACGGAACGGAAAGAAACAAAACTAATTTTTTGACAGCGCACATGTCTACTATTTGTTCCTAGAAAATTACTTAGAACCCCCAAACATTATATATTTTTTAGAAACAAAAGAAAATTGGGGTGGGACTTTATATGAGGTACGTGCAGCAACAGAAACGAAGTCAATATAAAACACAATGTTTATTGCTAAATAATAATTGCATAACAGAAAATTCATTCATAGGGTGGTGTCCATATTGACAACATGTAACAAACACTATGTAGGAAATTGGCTACAGCAATAAATGATACATTGTATTATCTTGATGCAGCAGGTCATATGTTTATTATACATTGTATCATTTACTGTTGTAGCCAGTTTTCTATATACTGTTTGTTACATGTTGTCAAGTTCCTCCACCCCAAACCCTCTCATCCATGTCTTTATGGACCTTGCTTTGTGCACTGGTGGGCAGTCATGTTTGAACAGGAAGGGGCCGTCCCCAAACTGTTCCCACAAAGTTGGGAGCATGAAATTGTCCAACATGTCATGGAATGCCGACGCCTTAAGACTTCCCTTCACTGGAACTAAGGGGCCAAACCCAACCCCTGAAAAACAACCCCACACCATAATCCGCCCTCCCCCCCACACCATAATACCCCCCCCCCCCACACCATAATCCCCCCTCCACCAAATGATTTGGACCAGTGCACAAAGCAAGGTCCATAAAGACATGGATGAGCGAGTTTGGGGTGGAGGAACTTGACTGACCTCTACAGAGTCCCGACCTCAACCCAATAGAAAACCTTTGGGATGAATTAGAGCAGAGACTGAGCCAGGCCTTCTTGTCCAACATCAGTGCCTGACCTCACAAATGCTCTTCTGGAAGAATGGTCAAACATTCACATAGACACCCTCCTAAACCTTGTGGACAGCCTTCCTAGAAGAGTTGAAGCTGTTATAGCTGCAAAGGGTGGGCCAACTCAATATTGAACCCTACGGACTAAAGCCCCATACACACGGTCGGAAAATCCGACCACCAAATCCATCGGATTTGGTCCAACGGATTTAGTCCGACACTGGTGTTGCATACACACGGTCGGACAAAGTTGTCGGAAAATCCGATCATTCTGAACGTGGTGACGTTCGTTGCGTACGACGGGACTACGTAGAGGCTAGTAGCCAATAGCTTTGGTCTTGTAATGTGATCTGAGCATGCGTGGCACTTTGTCCGTCGGAATTCGCTACACACGATCAGAATTGGTGTGATTGGACTTTGTTGTCGGAATATTTATAGAGCAGGAGATACAACTTTGTCCGTCGGACAATCCGATGGAAACTGTCCGATGGTGCCTACACACGGTCGGAATTTCCGACAACATTGTCCGATAGGACAGAATCCATCGGAAAATCCGACCGTGTGTATGGGGCTTAAGACTGGGATGCCATTAAAGTTCATGTGTGTGTAAAGGCAGGTGTCCCAATACTTTTGGTAATATAGTGTGTGTGTGTGTGTATATATATAATGATACACAGCACACACAGAGCAAACTAAATGTCATCCAGTCCCTGACCCCTCAGAGGAGCCAATCATTGCGCACATCTCCGGCACTCCGGAAATCCCGGACACGCCGGCCTGACCTTGAGGAGGGAGTCGGCGGAGTCTCTGGAATGGGATGCAGCAGGTGTTGGATGAGCTCTGCAAACTGATTAACATTTTTGAACGGAATCCATCATGGCACGTCTGAGAATTTCCTGCTATGACTGGATGAGTCTCCACTTTGGGGGAGGGGGGGGGCGCCTGGGGGACCCCTTCACTATGACTGAGATCCCTTCATCGCTATTCACAGATAAATATCTGCAGGTTTCAGATCATTAGAACTCGATGAATGTAAAGCTAAAAGTGGTATTAAATCCAAAAAACTAAAATGTAATATATTGCAAGAGACTTACTGGCCGGACCTAAAAAATCAGACGGACCTAAAAATAGAACATGTTTTAAATCTATCCGACGGACTAAAATTGGGAAAACCGTTCGTCTGAGTGCTGGTCCGACGGACCAAATACGAAGCAAGGGAAGCTATTGGCTACTGGCTATTGAACTTCCTTTTTTAGTCCCGTTTACGTCATCACGTTCAAAACGAACGGACTTAGTCCATTCGTGTGTGGCCAAGTCCGTTTCTTCGGAAAGTCCGGACGTGTGTACGCGGCATTACACTAATGCCACGTACACACGGTCGGAATTCTCGTCGGAAAAAGCTCTGATGGTTTTACCGTCGGAATTCCGACGGAATTTCGCTCAAGCTGTCTTGCCTACACACGATCACACCAAATTCCGACGGTCAATAACACAGCGGCATAAAACACGTTCGACAGCACTATAAGGGAAGTTTAATGCTTCCGAGCATGCGTCAAATTGTTTCTGAGCATGCGTCAAATTGTTTCCGAGCATGCGTCTGAATTTTGCGTGTCGGAATTGCATACACACGATCGGAAAATCCGATAGAAAGGTTTTCCGTCGGAAAAATTGAGAACAGGTTCTCAATCCAAAGTCCGTCGGAAATTCCGACAGAAAAAGCCAGTTGGGCGTACACACGGTTGGAAAATCCGATGACAAGCTCCCATCGGACTGTTTCCATTGGAAATTCCCACCGTGTGTACGCCGCATAACACTTTGTTGAAGCCCCTTTTGATTTTTTTCCAGCACTCAATCTTTTTGGGTGTAAGTCTATTAGCATGGTACATCTTGACTTGGCAATATTTGCTCTTCTCTGCAAAAACACTCGAAATCTGTCAGATTGCAAGGGCATCTCCTGGGCACAGCCCTCTTCACATCACCCCACAGATTTTCATCGGGATTCAGGTCTGGGCTCTGGCTGGGCCATTCCAAAACTCTAATCTTCTTCTGGTGAAGCCGTTCCTTTGTTGATTTGGATGTAGGCTTTGGGGCTTCATGTTCAGCTTTCTAGCAGAAGCCTGAAGGTTTTGTGCCAATATTGACTGGTAATTGGAACTGTTCAGAATTCCATCTACCTTCACAAATGCCCCTGTGACAGCTGACGAAAAACAGCCCCAAAGCAGGATGCTGCCACCACCATGCTTCACAGTGGGTATTGTGTTTTTTTGGAGATGTACAGTGTTGGTTATGCGACAAACATATCTTTTGGAATGATGGCCGAAAAGTTCAGCCTTGGTTTCCTCAGACCAGAACACATTTTCCCACATGATTTTGGGAGACTTCAGATGTGTTTTTGCAAAAATTTAGCCGGGCTTGGGTGTTTTTCTTGGTAAGTAAAGTCTTCTGTCTTGCTCCTCTACCCCATAACCCAGACATATGAAGAATATGGGAGATTGTTGTCACCACACAGCCAGTACTTTGCCAGATATTCCTGCCGCTCCTTTAATGTTGCTGTAGGCCTCTTGGCAGCCTCCCTCACCAGATTTCTTCTCGTCTTTTCATCAGTTTTGGAGGGATGTCCAGTTCTTGGTGATGTCACTGTTGTGCCATATTTCCTCCACTTGATGATGACGGTCTTCATTGTGTTCCATGGTAAATCTAATGGCTTGGAAACTCTTTTGTACCCTTCTCCTAACTGATACCTTCTAACAATGAGATCCCTCTGATGCTTTGGATGCTCTCTGTAGACCAGGGATCCTCAAACTACGGCCCTCCAGCTGTTGCAGAACTACACATCCCATGAGGCATTGTAAAACTCTGACATTCACAGACATGACTAGGCATGATGGGAATTGTAGTTCCTAAACAACTGGAGGGCCGTAGTTTGAAGACCCCTGCTGTAGACCATGGCTTTTGATGTAGTCCTCACAATCTGTCAGATTGCGAGGGCATCTCCTGGGCACAGCCCTCTTCAGATCACTCCACATGCAAATATTGGGTGGGTGTCAATCTGGAGGAGTGGGTGTTCCTGGATTCAGTTATTTGCATGCAGACCACCCAAGGTGATGCCCATATACATAAGTGAAATAAATCCAATGAATGAAAGGGGCGGGCCAGTCAGGCTGGGGGGCTGCGCTGGCTGATACAAGCAGTGGGAAGAGTTATGCAAATATCAAAAGCCATTGATGGGTGGGAATTAGTCTGGAGGAGTGGGCGTTCCTGGATACAGTTTTTTGCAAGCAGACTGCCCCTAGGTAATGCCCACATCCATAAGTGAAAGAAATCCAATGAATGAAAGGGGTGGCCCAGGGAGGAAAGAGCTTGATGATGCAAGCAGTGGGAGGAGTTATGCAAATCTCAAAAGCCCTTGCTAGGTGGGCGTTCCTAGATATGGTTACTTGCAAGAAGACCGCCCCTAGGTCACGCCCACATCCATAACTGAAAGTAATTCAATGAATGAAAAGGGAGTGGCCCAGGGAGGAAAGAGCTTGATGATGCAAGCAGTGGGAGGAGTTATGCAAATCTCAAAAGCCCTTGCTAGGTGGGCGTTCCTAGATATGGTTACTTGCAAGAAGACCGCCCCTAGGTCACGCCCACATCCATAACTGAAAGTAATTCAATGAATGAAAAGGGAGTGGCCCGGGGAAGTAGAGCTAGATGATGCAAGCAGTGGGAGGAGTTATGCCAATATTAAAAAGGCTTTTGATGGGTGGGATTCTGTCTGCAGGAGTGGGCGTTCCTAAGCAGGCTGTATTTGCATAGGTAATGCCCACATATAAATGTTGAGCCTCCATGATTCAAAGAACTGACCATTCAATGAATGAAAGGGGCGGGCCGTTCTTTAATAGATAATAAAATGCCCGGATCCTCCTGCAGGGGTCGCTCACTCCAGCTCTCCGACTCCTCTTCCAATTCAGAAAGGTACTGCTACAGATCCAAAACCCCAGGTGGTGTGCAGAGGAGGAGGAGGAGGAGGAGGAGGGGAAATAATATGAAGAAGGATTACGGGGGAATAATCAGATACAAATAAAAATTTTTTTTGAAAAAAATAAATAAATAAATACAGAGCAGACGGATGTCTTTTTTTTTTAAAGGGCCGGTTACAATCAGCTGTGTTGCTCCTCTCCGGCTGGAACACGCTGCCTGTTTTCCTGACACCCATCAGATGCTCCCATCACACCTGGTTATCACAGAGGTCACTTTCTACCTGTCTAAACAGCTGCTTGTGACGGGGACGGGTCCCAACATTCCTCCTCTGATGCCTTACAAAGACCCTCGGCAGGTCAAGGTCAGGGGTCAGAGGTCAAAAGTAAACAAGACAGGAGGTGGAGGTGTGTACACAGGCGAGGACCGAGACGAGATATACGGCTGATTAGACATAAGGGTGATGGGGGAACACGCAGGTGCCAGGAAATCGGCATTCTCTCTGTCTATCTCCATCTCTATGTGTGAACGTTTTCCCCTTTCAACCCAGTATTATCTTATTTATAAAGCTGACATTTAATCTGCTTATATTACCCCCCCCCCCATTACATTTCTGTTTTCATTATATACCTTATTTTAGACCCAGTGACATCATCAACGGGTATCTGCTCTTCTCTATGCAATGCAGACAGATCATGGCTAGTGGGAGGGGCTGGCAGGGGGCTGTACATAGCTACCTGATTACATCACAGCCCCTGGTGTCCTGTCGAATACTGTCCCCCGTCAGATAGTGTCCTCCCTGTACTGCGCTTGCGCAGTACGGACGACAAGGAGATGCCGAAAGTGTCCGAAGATGAACGGCGCCTGCGCACTAAGTCCAGGTTCAAGCCCCACCATCCAAGTGGACACAGAGGTAGAATAAAAATTTGCCGAGCGAAGCGAGGCCGTGCCCGAAGCGTGGTGAGCGAAGCGAGGCCGTGCCCGAAGCATTGTGAGCGAAGCGAGGCCGTGCCCGAAGCGCTGGGAGCGAAGCGAGGCCGTGCCCGAAGCGTTGGGAGTGAAGCGAGGCCGTGCCCGAAGCGTTGGGAGCGAAGCGAGGCCGTGCCCGAAGCGTTGGGAGCGAAGCGAGGCCGTGCCCGAAGCGTTGGGAGCGAAGCGAGGCCGTGCCCGAAGCGTTGTGAGCGAAGCGAGGCCGTGCTCGAAGCGTTGTGAGCGAAGCGAGGCCGTGCCCGAAGCGTGGTGAGCGAAGCGAGGCCGTGCCCGAAGCGTTGTGAGCGAAGCGAGGCCGTGCTCGAAGCGTTGGGAGCGAAGCGAGGCCGTGCCCGAAGCATGGTGAGCGAAGCGAGGCCGTGCCCGAAGCGTTGTGAGCGAAGCGAGGCCGTGCCCGAAGCGTTGGGAGCGAAGCGAGGCCGTGCCCGAAGCGTTGGGAGCGAAGCGAGGCCGTGCCCGAAGCGTTGGGAGCGAAGCGAGGCCGTGCCCGAAGCGTTGTGAGCGAAGCGAGGCCGTGCTCGAAGCGTTGTGAGCGAAGCGAGGCCGTGCTCGAAGCGTTGGGAGCGAAGCGAGGCCGTGCCCGAAGCGTGGTGAGCGAAGCGAGGCTGTGCCCGAAGCGTTGTGAGCGAAGCGAGGCCGTGCTCGAAGCGTTGGGAGCGAAGCGAGGCCGTGCCCGAAGCATGGTGAGCGAAGCGAGGCCGTGCCCGAAGCGTTGGGAGCGAAGCGAGGCCGTGCCCGAAGCGTTGGGAGCGAAGCAAGGCCGTGCCCGAAGCGTGGCGAGCGAAGCGAGGCCGTGCCTGAAGCGTGGCGAGCAAAGCGAGGCTGTGCCCGAAGCGTGGCGAGCAAAGCAAGCCCGCGAGGGGCCCTGTTACTATGTACTACCGTATGTCCACTTGGATGGTGGGGCTTGAACCTGGACTCAGTGCGCAGTTGCCGTTCGTCTTCGGAGACTTTCGGTGTCTTCTTGTGCTCCGTGTTGCGCCTGCGCAGTACGGGGCAGACACTGTCCGATGGGGGGGGACACTTTTTGGCAAAACACCGGCCTCAGTACTCCTCTCCAGAGCCCCCAGCCCTGATGCAAGCAGTGGGAGGAGTTATGCAAATATCAAAATGCCTTGATGGGTAGGCAGGAGTGGGCGTTACTAGGCAGACTACAATTGCATGCAGAACTCCCACAATTATAATTAAAAGAACTGAACAAAAAAAACCAAAACGTTCATATGTACGAAGCCTTCCAGCGCCATCATGGTCTCCTGGGTGTACGTTGTGGTAGGAGTCACTCGCCATATCAATATCAATATCAGATTAAGAGATATCAGCGAATCCACCTTTCCTCCCCTCCCCCCCCTCCCTGAGCAGGGCGCGGAAGCGCGGTCGCTGTAATCCGTGTTTGTGTTGTCGCAGTGCCAGCGAGGTGTCGGGTGCCCGCTCCCGCTATAGAAATACTCCGGGAACACATTCCAGTCCTGAAAGAGCCGGTATTCACAATGAAGAGCGTTGCCATGGCGGGGCGAGTCGTCTGACCTGATCTGAAGTGGTGGCGGGTTATGAACTGCCCCGTCTATAAAAAGACAACTCCGTCGAATCCACAAAGGAGGGAGGGCCTAAAAACGCACTCCGCAACAAGCAAAAAAATAAAACCCCGGCCCAGAGTCTGAGAGTTACAGAAACAGATTTGTTACAAAAAAAAAGTACAAAGTTACAAAAAGATAAAATAAATAAATAACTTGTGTAACATAAAAACCACGAGTCCCAGGTCCATTCCAAACCCCGCCCACACAGATCTAAGTTCCTTGATCAGTTCTAAAGCCCACCCATGCAGTTCTCAGAACTTGGATCTGTTTTAAACTCCACCCACACAATTCTCAGGTCCCTGGTCCATTCCAAACTCCGCCCACACAGATCTAAGATCCTTGATATGTTCTAAAACCCCACCCATGCAGTTCTCAGAACTCTGATCTGTTGTAAGAGCAACCCCTACAGTTCTCAGATGCCCGGTCTATTCCAAACCCCGCCCACACAGTTCTGAGACCCCTGGACTATTCCAAAGTCCACCCACACAGATCTAAGTTCCTTGATCAGTTCTAAAGCCCACCCATGCAGTTCTCAGAACTTTGATCTGTTCTAAATTCCACCCACACAATTCTCAGATCCCAGGTCTATTCCAAACCACGCCCACACAGTTCTCAGACCCCTGGACTATTCCAATGTCCACCCACACAGATATAAGTTCCTTGATCAGTTCTAAACCACACCCATGCAGTTCCGAGGACTTTTATCTGTTCTTAACTCCACCCACACAATTCTTAGACCCCTGGTCTATTCTAAACCCCACCTACACAGATCTAAGGTTCTTGATCTGTTCTAAACCCCACCCATTCCATTCTCAGAACTCTAATCCAGTGTTTCTCAACTCCAGTCCTCAAGGCGCCCCAACAGGCCATGTTTTCAGGATTTCTCTCAGATGAAACAGCTGTGGTAAATACTAAGGCAATGAAACTGATCAAATCACCTGTGCAAAATAATGGATAGCCTGAAAACATGACCTGTTGGTGCGCCTTGAGGACTGGAGTTGAGAAACACTGCTCTAATCTGTTCTAAACACAACCCACACAGTTCTCAGGTTCCTGGTCTATTCCAAACCACGCCCCCACACAGTTCTCAGGTTCCTGGTCTATTCCAAACCACGCCCCCACACAGTTCCCAGACGCCTGGTCTATTCCAAACCACGCCCCCACACAGTTCCCAGACGCCTGGTCTATTACAAACTCCACCGACACAGAAAAGGTCCTTGATCAGTTCTAAAGCCCACCCATGCAGTTCTTAGAACTTTGATCTGTTCTAAACTCCACCCACACAATTCTCAGATTCCTGGTCCATTCCATACCCCACCCACACAGTTCTAAACTCCCTGGTCTAATTCAATACCTTTTCACACAGTTCTCAGACCCCTGGTCTATTCTAAACCCCACCTACACAAATATAAGGTATTTGGTCTGTTCTAAACCCCACCCATGCAGTTTTCAGAACTCTGATCTGTTCTAAATAGAACACACACAATTCTCAGATTCCTGGTCTATTCCAAACCCGGCCCACACAGTACTCAGGTTCCTGGTCTATTCCAAACCCCACCCACACAGTACTCAGGTTCCTGGTCTATTCCAAACCCCACCCACACAGTACTCAGGTTCCTGGTCTATTCCAAACCCCACCACACAGTTCTCAGATTCTTGGTCTATTCCAAACCCCACCCACACAGTACTTAGGTTCCTGGTACATTCCAAACCCCACCCACACAGTTCTCAGATTCCTGGTCTATTCCAAACCCCACCCACACAGTACACATAATTCTGGTCTATTCCAAACCCCACCCACACAGTACTCAGGTTCCTGGTCTATTCCAAACCCCACCCATACAGTACTCAGATTCCTGGTCCATTCCAAACCCCACCCACACAGTACTCAGGTTCCTGGTCTATTCCAAACCCGGCCCACACAGTTCTCAGATTCCTGGTCTATTCCACCCCCCCCCCCCCCCCACACACAGTACTCAGATTCCTGGTCTATTACAAACCCCACCCACACAGTACTCAGATTCCTGGTCCATTCCAAATCCCACCCACACAGTACTCCGATTCCTGGTCCATTGCAAACCCCACCCACACAGTACTCAGGTTCCTGGTCTATTCCAAACCCCACCCATACAGTACTCAGGTTCCTGGTCTATTCCAAACCCCACCCATACAGTACTCAGATTCCTGGTCCATTCCAAACCCCACCCATACAGTACTCAGATTCCTGGTCTATTCCAAACCCCAGCCATACAGTACTTGGATTCCTGGTCCATTCCAAACCCCACCTACACAGTACTCAGGTTCCTGGTCTATTCCAAACCCGGCCCACACAGTTCTCAGATTCCTGGTCTATTCTAAATCCCACCCACACAGTACTCAGATGCCTGGTCTATTCCAAACCTCACCCATACAGAACTCAGATTCCTGGTCCATTCCAAACCCCACCCACACAGTTCGCAGGTTCCTGGTCTATTCCAAACCCGGCCCACACAGTTCTCAGATTCCTGGTCTATTCCAAACCCCACCCACACAGTACTCAGACTCCTGGTCCATTCCAAGCCCCACCCACACAGTACTCAGATTCCTGGTCTATTCCAAACCCCACCCACACAGTACTCAGGTTCCTGGTCTATTCCAAACCCGGCCCACACAGTTCTCAGGGTCCTGGTCTATTCCAAACCCCACCCACACAGTACTCAGATTCCTGGTCTATTCCAAACCCCACCCACACAGTACTCAGATTCCTGGTCCATTCCAAGCCCCACCCACACAGTACTCAGATTCCTGGTCTATTCCAAACCCCACCCACACAGTACTCAGGTTCCTGGTCTATTCCAAACCCGGCCCACACAGTTCTCAGGGTCCTGGTCTATTCCAAACCCCACCCACACAGTACTCAGATTCCTGGTCTATTCCAAACCCCAGCCATACAGTCCTGAGTTTCTCGATCTGTTCTAACCCCCACCTACAAAGGTCTATTTCAAACCCTGCATACATAGTTCCAAGGTCCATTCCAAACTCCACCCACAAAGTTCTCATGTCCCTGGTTTATTCCAAACCCCACCCCCACAGATCTCTGGTCTGTTTCAAATCCGGCCCACATAGTTCTCTGATCTAAGGTGCATACGTTAGATCAGATTTGAAGCGTGAAGTGCACCAGGTAATAAATGTCTGCACTCCTAGCTGTACTGCCAATAGCAATTTGCACTCACTAATTATTACATAATTAGCAGTACATCTAGTAGCACAAAAATAAAAAACAAAGACTACAGTGTGCTATTGTTCAAAGTCATGCCGGATGTTTGAACATGAAGCTTAGGGGTCTAGTTATAAATTCATTAACACCACTTTCTCACAGGATTCGCACATTTTCACGTGTTTGTGGCCCGAAAATAAGCTCCTGCTCCTTTTTTGGACAAGTTTCACATGATTTTCAAAGGAGTGGTTTTCCTGCGATTTCCGCACGATCCTCTTGTGGCAGAGTTGCATCACGTGTGAGGACAATGGCACCCAAATGTGCATCCCTCGTTGTGCAGCCATTTTGAATCGCGGGCGGAATCGTGGCAATTCTATCCACGATCCCAAGTCACAAGATGTGAACGAGTCTAATGCCGCGTACACACGATCGGAATTCTCGTCGGAAAAAACTCTGACGGAATTCCGCTCAAGCTGTGTTGCCTACACACGATCACACCAAATTCCGACAGTCAATAACACAGCGGCATAAAACACGTTCGACAGCACTATAAAAGGGAAGTTTAATGCTTCCGAGCATGCGCCGAATTGTTTCCGAGCATGCGTCGGAATTTTGCGTGTCGGAATTGCATACACACGATCGGAAAATCCGATTAGAAAGGTTTTCCGTCGGAAAAATTGAGAACAGGTTCTCAATTCAAAGTCCATCGGAAATTCCGACAGAAAAAGACCGTTGGGCATACACACGGTCGGAAAATCCGATGAAAAGCTCCCATCGGACTGTTTCCATCGGAAATTCCGACCGTGTGTACGCCGCATTAGGCTGCATGCAGACCTGAGCTTCGTGTTTGTGAGCATTTTTTGGGGGGGGAGTTTCTTTGGGTGATTGTATGTGCGTTTTTGTACAGCGTTTTTAGAGCCACTAGAGAGAAATATAATTTGTTTCATAATTTGCTGCTAGGTTTTTTCAGCTTTTTCATCCATTTTTATGTATTTATTTTTATCAAAGGGTTAAGAGTTAGTGGTTAAAGGTTATAGTTAGGGGTTCATTTATTTATTTTATTTATTTATTGACTTAATTTTTTGTAATTTATGTTTAGCGGCTAGAATATAGGGGTCAATATTAGGGGTTATTATTAGGGTTAGGATTAGGGGTCAATATTAGGATTAGAGGTAATGATTAGGGGTTAATATTCAGATTAGGGGTTAATATTAGTTAGGGGTCAATATTAGGATTAGGGGTAAGGATTTGGGGTTAATATTAGGGTTAGGGGTTAATTTTAGGGTTAGGGTTAGGATTATGGGGTTAATATTAGGATTAGGGGTAAGGGATCAGGGTTGTTAGAAGTTAATATTAGGGTTATGGGTTAGGATTAGGGGTTAATATTAGGGTTAGGATTAGGGGTTAAAATTAGGGTTAGGGGTCAATATTAGAATTGGTAAGGATTAAGGGTTAATATTAGTGTTAGGGGTTAATATTAGGGTTAGTGGATAATATTAAAGGGGTTGTAAAGGTAAATGTATTTATTTATTTAAATAAAAAACATGTTATACTTACCTCCACTGTGCAGCTCGTTTTGCACAGAGTGGCCCCGAACCTGGTCTTCTGGGGTCCCTCTGCGGCCGTTTCAGCTCCTCCCCGCAAGAAATAACCACCGTCATGCGAGCTCTCTCGCATGGTGGTTAGTTCTTGCAGGCGCGCTCCCGTGATACAGCCGGCGGCTATAGCCACTCACTATATCACTCGGCACCGCCCCCCCCCCCCTAGCGCGCCGCGTCATTGGATGTGATTGACAGCAGCGCGAGCCGATGGCTGCGCTGCTTTCCATCGATCCACTCTAGCCAATCAATTGCCAGGCTGAGCGGCGAAGAGGACATCGGGGGCGAGCGCAGCAGGTAAACGGGCTCAGGTAAGTAAAACGGGGGCGGTATTGTCGGATGTTTTTTCACCTTAATGCACAGGATGCATTAAGGTGAAAAAACACGAAATTTTAATTTTCAATCGTTTTTTATTGAGTTTCAAAACATATAGGTAAGATACAAAGTGTACATTGTATGTCAGTAAATATGTCAACACAGAAGAATACATATACACTGTTGACGTAATCACCAATTAAATGATATATATCATATAATACTATTGTCAAAGTAAGATACTACGCAAATTCAGTCAGTACATTAACATAAGATTATATAAAAGTGTGTATCTTCTAGACACCCCACTGGGGACTCAACTGTGTCTAGGAGGAGAGCGTCGCTGTAATAATGGAGAATATCCAGAAACCCAGTAGTATACTTCAAAACCCAAGGACAAAGGAGTACATCATAAAACACAACATTTTAATGCTAGGGGTTAGGATTAGGGTTAATATTAGGGTTAATTGGTTAATATTAGGGTTAGGGGTTAATATTAAGGGCTATTACAGTTAGGGGTTAGGATTAGAGGTTAATATTAAAGTTAGAGGTCAATATCAGGGTAATGGGTTCGAAAAAGGGGTTATTATGGTTAGGATTAGGGTTAGAAGTCAATATTAGGGTTAGGGGGTTAATAGTAATTAGGGGTGCAACGGATCAAAAAACTCACGGATCGGATCGTTCCTCGGATCAGAGTCACGGATCGGATCATTTTTCGGATCAGCAAATAATAATTGAATTTGCAAAAACCTGTGAAATTCCGCCACCATATAGTCCCCACTGTAATATCCACGTCATCTCCCCCACTAATATCCACGTCATCTCCCCCACTGTAATATTGTCTGTGAGTATGGCCGAGTATTGTCTGGGTATCGCCGAGTATTGGCAGGGTATAGCAGAGTATTGGCAGGGTATAGCAGAGTATTGGCAGGGTATTGGCAGGGTATTGGCAGGGTATTGGCAGGGTAATGCAGAGTATTGGCAGAGTATTGGCAGAGTATTGGCAGGGTAATGCAGAGTATTGGCAGGGTATTGGCAGGGTATTGGCAGAGTATTGGCAGAGTATTGGCTGGGTAATGCAGAGTATTGGCTGGGTAATGCAGAGTTTGTTTACAAGTGATCGCTCCGTCATTTGACGGAGCGATCACATTGTAAACAGCGGCTGGGTGTACCAAGATGGCCGCCGCTCCGGAGCTAGGCCGAAGCTGCGGCCTTTCCTAAGGCCGAGGCCGCGGAGCGGGGTGTGCCGATCATTCTCTATGGAGACAGTTCACATCTCACATCTGCTGTCAATCACATCCAATGACGCGGCGCGCTGGGGGGCGGGGCCAAGTGATACAGTGAGTGGCTATAGCCGCCGGCTGTATCACGGGAGTGTGCCCGCAAGAACTAACCACCATGCGAGGGAGCTCGCGGATTGCGGGGTGTGCCGATCCGAACAGGGTGAGCCGTCCGAATCACGGATCGGCGACGATCCGTTGCACCCCTAGTTAGGATTAGGGTTAATATTAGGGTTAAGATTAGAGATAGGGGTTACTTGTTAGGGATTGATATTAGAATTAGGGGTAAATATTAGGGTTAGGGATTTTGAATTTATTTATTATTATTTATGTATTTTATTTATTTATTTTTTTATTATTATTTTTATTTATTTAATTATTGCATTTGAGCAGAAAATGCTCCAAAAAGCCCAAATCAAACATTTCAATGGAGCAAAAAACGCATTACTCAAATTCCACAATCTGCCCTATTCACGCTACAAAAAAAAAAAACGTTTTTGAGCTCCGGGCGTTTGGTGTCAGGTGACTTGGAGTGGAGATGTGAACCGTCTCCATAGAGAATAATTGATTTTTTTTTCTCCTGCAGCGTATCGGAGCTTCGAGCTGCAAATCGCTGAGCTGTGAATGGGGCCCAATACATGGATAAATCTGCTGACCCCCTTCCTTAGAAAGAAATGCAACATTGTATTATTATTATTATTATTATTGGTATTAATATAAATAATAATATTTACTTCTGAAGGCCAATGCAACATTGTATCAATAATAATATTTCCTTCCTTAGGCCCCTTTCACACTGGGGCGGTTTTCAGGCGGTACGGCGCTAAAAATAGCGCCTGTACACCGCCTGAAAAAACCGGCCCCATTCACTCCAGTGTGAAAGCCGGCGGGCTTTCACACTGGAGCGGTGCGCTAGCAGGACCGCAACAAAAGTCCTGCTAGCAGCATCTTTGGAGCGGTGAAGGAGCGGTGTGTTCACCGCTCCTATACCGCTCCTTCCCATTGAAATCAATGGGAAACCGCGGGGATACCGCCCGCAAACCGCCGCTGCAGCGGCGCTTTGCGGAGGTTTTTAACCCTTTTGCGGCCGCTAGCGGGGGTTAAAACCACCCCGCTAGCGGCCGCATACCGCGGGTAAAACGAAGGTAAAGCAGCGCTAAATATAGCGCTGCTTTACCGTCGCCGCCCCGCACCGCCCCAGTGTGAAAGGGGCCTTAGATGGAATGCCAAAGCAATTATATTGTATTCATTTTAAAGTGAAAACGTTGTGAGAATCTTGTATGAAAATTCCTATATAAGTATAACTAAAAGGCAAAACTTTTTTTTTTTTTTAGTTTTGGATAGAGAGGAGAGGGATTAGAACCCCTGTCAGTTTTTATTGCTGTCTGTGTTCCCGTTTATGGAGATTTACTCTCTCTCTCTATTTGTCCTGTTTTTCCATTATCATTAAAAGAAAATCCCAAATTTTGGGTTGTCCCCGGGAAAGTAATAGAAGGGAAATCCTCCAATGGGGACACTAGTTCTGGTGACCTGGGGGGGGGGGGGGGGTCCCCAAGTAATTCCCTTAATTTCACAGGGATTTCCTCTCACTTCCTGTTTGGCTATGGGACAGGAAGTGAAGGGAAATCTCCACAATGGGACACAGATGGTGAAAAAAAAAATCTGATAGGGGTTATATCCCTTCCTTACTCTTATCTAAAATTAAAAAAAAAAAAAACTTTTCCCTTCAGTTCTAATTTAACAATAGATAAAAAAAAGTTGCTGATCCTTCCTTACAGAGGAAGCCAATGCAACATTGTATTCATATTTATTATTATTGATGATAATAATAACAACAACTCCTTTCTTAGATGGAATGTAAACAATAATAAGCATAATAAATATTATAATTATGCATTCAGTTAGTTGGTGGCAGTGGCGGCCCGTGCATTAAGGGCGCCGCCCCCTCTCTCCTGCCACCCCCTTTGTCACCAATAGATAGATTCATGCATTGCATTGCCACCCCCCATTCAGGTTCCCACCCCTTTTCGGGCGCAGGGCTCCTGAATTACAGCGGGGGGTGTTTTTGAAGCACTTGATTAGAGCCATAGGCTCTAATAGGCATCAAAAAAGGTGACCTGCGAGCGCCATGCTGGTCGCTCGCAGGGCACTCAACTGTGTTAGAAAAGTGAATGAATATTCGCTTTCCTAACAATAAACCACCTCTCCGCCAATCAGGTGCTCGGGTCTGTTACCTGTCACCTGATTGGCTGAAACGACAGGCACTGCTATTGGACGCCTATCAGGAGGAGAGGACGGGAGATGAGGATAGCAGGAGACGCACGAAGGACTCCACGCGTCAGACGGCGAGCGGGCGGGGGGGTCACACTGGGGGCATTCAAGGGCACACTGGCAGCATTTAATGAGAACAGTGGCAGCATTTGATGGGCACAGTGGCAGCATTTGATGGCACAGTAGTAGCGTTTGATGGGCACAGTGGCAGCGTTTGAGGGCACAGTGGCAGCGTTTAATGGGCACACTGGCAGCATTTAATGGGCACACTGGCAGCATTTAATGGGCACAGTGGCAGCATTTGATGGCACAGCAGTAGCGTTTAATGGGCATAGTGGCAGCGTTTGAGGGCACAGTGGCTGCAATTGATGACACAGTGGCAGCGTTTGAGGGCACAGTGGCAGCGTTTGAGGGCACAGTGGCAGTATTTGAGGGCACACTGGCAGCATTTGATGGCACAGTAGCAGCGTTTGATGGGCACAGTGGCAGCGTTTGAGGGCACAGTGGCAGCATTTGAGGGCACACTGGCAGCATTTGAGGGCACACTGGCAGCATTTGATGGGCACACTGGCAGCATTTAATGAGCACAGTGGCAGCATTTGATGGCACAGTAGTAGCGTTTGATGGGCACAGTGGCTGCAATTGATGACACAGTGGCAGCGTTTTAGGGCACAGTGGCAGCATTTGAGGGCACAGTGGCAGCGTTTGAGGGCACAGTGGCAGCGTTTGAGGGCACAGTGGCAGCGTTTGAGGGCACAGTGGGTGATTGATGATTTTTTTTTCAAAATTTATTTTCGCCCCCCCCCCCCAGTAGTATGAGCACCAGCCGCCACTGGTTGGTGGTGTCACTGGCAGTGTTCTGGGTTTGGCGGAGTTCTTCCCGCCGTACCGCAGAAGTTCCATTCCTGATAAGGCGAATGAAGTTCCTTTTTGTTATTTTGTATCCAGCATCGCCCCCCCCCCCCCCCCCCCCCCCCCCCCCCCCCCCCCCCCCCCCCCCCCCCCCCCGACAGATCATCTCCTCGTCTTGTGTTTGGGTCCTTCCTGGCCACATTCTGGAAAGCAGCGGAAACAAGTTTCCAGGCCGCCGTCAGCCAATCCCGTGGAGGCCTCATTGTCCCAGGAAGACAAAGGCGCCTCTGTTTGGCCTCTAATCTGTCCCCTTCTCTTCCACCACAGGCTGACAGACAAGCAGCTAAAAGATAAAAGCCACAAACGACAATCCCCACCACCAGCATGACCCCCCCCCCCCCACAATGGCAGAGGCGGACATTTTTTCTATATGTTCCCCTTTAAATGTCGGCGTTGCAGTTTATTTGTTTACAAGCAAAGCAGCCCTGAGCAAAATTCCTGCCGTGCCGATCATTAGCAGATGCAGCGCACAGAATACAGAACAGAGGAGGCTCAAGTCACATTCTTATCGCCGGCTATTTCTAAACTGTCATATTTATTTTTTAGACTTTGCGACGTATTAACTCCTTAAAAACCACCGAAGCCCGGCGGCGAAAATCTGCGAACCCCCCAATGGGGGGATTTCATAAAGTATCATAAAGTATCATAAAGTATCGGGGTTCAGAGAAAACTATTTTGGCCCATTGAAAAGTTTTACTGAAATCTCACGTGAGGCGATTGTGATTGAAATTCAGCGCAACGATCGCACAACATTCCCCGCGCCAAATCCAATCTGGAATATTCTGACCCGCAGACCGCCATTTACAGAAATGTTATCAATACAAAAGATTATTGTGCATACGTCACAGGTACCACCTAGAACCTTGGTGTCTGACCAGCGTCTCCTGTAGTATGTCTGCAGTCTCTGATCATCTCCTGTACTATGTCTGCAGTCTCTGATCATCTCCTGTACTATGTCTGCAGTCTCTGATCATCTCCTGTACCATGTCTGCAGTCTCTGATCATCTCCTGTACTATGTCTGCAGTCTCTGATCATCTCCTGTACTATGTCTACAGTCTCTGATCATCTCCTGTACTAAGTCTGCAGTCTCTGATCATCTCCTGTAATATGTCTGCAGTCTCTGATCATCTCCTGTACTATGTCTGCAGTCTCTGATCATCTCCTGTACTATGTCTACAGTCTCTGATCATCTCCTGTACTAAGTCTGCAGTCTCTGATCATCTCCTGTACTATGTCTGCAGTCTCTGATCATCTCCTGTAATATGTCTGCAGTCTCTGATCATCTCCTGTACTATGTCTGCAGTCTCTGATCATCTCCTGTAATATGTCTGCAGTCTCTGATCATCTCCTGTACTATGTCTGCAGTCTCTGATCATCTCCTGTACTATGTCTGCAGTCTCTGATCATCTCCTGTACTATGTCTGCAGTCTCCGATCATCTCCTGTACTATGTCTGCAGTCTCTGATCATCTCCTGTACTATGTCTACAGTCTCTGACCATCTTCTGTAATATGTCTGCAGTCTCTGATCATCTCCTGTACTATGTCTACAGTCTCTGACCATCTCCTGTACTATGTCTGCAGTCTCTAACCGTCTCCTGTAGCATGTCTGCAGTCTCTGATCATCTCCTGTAGCATGTCTGCAGTCTCTTAACCAACTCCTGTAGTATGTCTGTAGTCTCTGACCGTCTCCTGAAGTATGTCTGCAGTCTCTGACCATCTCCTGTACTATCTTTGCAGTCTCTGACCATCTCCTGTAATATGTCTGCAGTCTCTGACCATCTCCTGTAGTATGTCTGCAGTCTCTGACCTTCTCCTGTACTATGTCTGCAGTCTCTGACCGTCTCCTGTAGCATGTCTGCCGTCTCTTAACCAACTCCTGTAGTATGTCTGCAGTCTCTGACCACCTCTTGCAGTATGTCTGCAGTCTCTGATCATCTCCTGTACTATGTCTGCAGTCTCTGACCATCTCCTGTAGTATGTCTGCAGTCTCTGACCACATCTTGCAGTATGTCTGCAGTCTCTGATCATCTCCTGTACTATGTCTGCAGTCTCTGACCATCTCCTGTACTATGTCTGCAGTCTCTGACCATCTCCTGTACTAAGTCTGCAGTCTCTGACCATCTCCTGTACTATGTCTGCAGTCTCTGACTGTCTCCTGTACTATGTCTGCAGTCTCGGACCATCTCCTGTACTATGTCTGCAGTCTCTGACCATCTCCTGTAGTATGTCTGCAGTCTCTGACCATCTCCTGTAGTATGTCTGCAGTCTCTGACCTTCTCCTGTACTATGTCTGCAGTCTCTGACCATCTCCTGTAGCATGTCTGCCGTCTCTTAACCAACTCCTGTACTATGTCTGCAGTCTCTGGCCACCTCTTGCAGTATGTCTGCAGTCTCTGATCATCTCCTGTACTATGTCTGCAGTCTCTGATCATCTCCTGTAGTATGTCTGCAGTCTCTGATCATCTCCTGTAGTATGTCTGCAGTCTCTGACCATCTCCTGTACTAAGTCTGCAGTCTCTGACCATCTCATGTACTATGTCTGCAGTCTCTGACCATCTCCTGTACTATGTCTGCAGTCTCTGACCATCTCCTGTACTATGTCTGCAGTCTCTGACCATCTCCTGTACTATGTCTGCAGTCTCTGATCATCTCCTGTACTATGTCTGCAGTCTCTGACCATCTCCTGTAGTATGTCTGCAGTCTCTGACATCTCTCTTGTCAGTTAACCCTTCACTGAATCTCTTGGAAATCTGTCCCGGTGTTCAGATCCAGACATAAAAATCACATGAACTGATTGTCAGGAGAACTCCATCTGCCCGCACCATGGCATCGTACGCAGCGCCCCCCTGTGTCTGCGAATGTGGCACTAAGCCCGCCGCTCTGCTACAAGGGGGACCTGCCAGGAAAGGAAAACATCAAACTTTCTGACTTTTGCTGACTGAGCCATTCCGCCTGGTTCGCCATTTCCAGCCCTGTGATTGGAGGACACTGAGCTGGCAAAATGAAAACATGCCGAACGCCACCTGCTAAAACCACAGATAACCAACACAGCTGTCCCCAGATACAGGGGGCATCAAAAAAAATTAGGATCTCATCAAAAAGTTCATTTATTTCAGTAATTCAAAAAGTGAAACTCAGATATTTTATATAGATGCGTTACATACAGAGTGATCGATTTCAAGAATTTTTCTTTTAATTTTGATGACTGTGATTTACAGCGAGTGACACCCCAAACTTCTGTATCTCAGAAAATGAGAATATTGTGAAAAGTTGAATATTGTAGACTCGCGAGGTCACACTCTATTCTAGACTCGTGAGGTCACACTCTATTCTAGACTCGCGAGGTCACACTCTATTCTAGACTCGCGAGGTCACACTCTAATCTAGACTCGTGAGGTCACACTCTATTCTAGACTTGCGAGGTCACACTCTATTCTAGACTCGTGAGGTCACACTCTAATCTAGACTCGCGAGGTCACTCTATTCTAGACTCGCGAGGTCACACTCTATTCTAGACTCGCGAGGTCACATTCTTTTCTAGACTCGTGAGGTCACACTTTTCTAGACTCGTGAGGTCACATTCTTTTCTAGACTCGCGAGGTCACACTCTATTCTAGATTAGTGAGGTCACACTGTAATCTAGACTCGTGAGGTCACACTCTATTCTAGACTCGTGAGGTCACACTCTATTCTAGACTCGTGAGGTCACACTCTATTCTAGACTCGTGAGGTCACACTCTATTCTAGACTTGCGAGGTCACACTCTATTCTGGACTCGTGAGGTCACACTCTATTCTAGACTCGCGAAGTCACACTCTATTCTAGACTTGCGAGGTCACACTCTATTCTAGACTCGTGAGGTCACACTCTATTCTAGACTCGCGAGGTCACACTCTAATCCGCTAATTAACTCCAAACACCTGTAAAGGTTTCCTCAGCCTTCACATGGTCTGTCAGTCTGGTTCAGTACATTACACCAGCTCTCAAATGTTCCGGGTACTTTGATAGATAGATCACCCGTCCAATGCCAGGAAGTGTGGTGTATATCTAAGTACCTGGGCCAGGAGGCGGGGCTGTATGTGACAGCGAGTGGCGAGAACACACGGCAATTCAAATGAAAGCTGTTACAGCGATGTTCCCCGCTCTTTGATGATCCGGCCGGCAACCCTATTCCTCTCCTCTCTTTCCCTGCACAGGTGAGGCTGCATTGATGGGCACAGGTAGGCTGCATTGATGGGCACAGGTAGGCTGCATTTATGGGCACAGGTGAGGCAGCATTGATGGGCACAGGTGAGGCAGCATTGATGGGCACAGGTGAGGCTGCATTGATGGGCACAGGTGAGGCTGCATTGATGGGCACAGGTGAGGCTGCATTGTTGGACACAGGCGAGGCTGCGTTGTTGGACACAGGTAGGCTGCATTGATGGACACAGGTAGGCTGCGTTGATGGACACAGGTAGGCTGCATTGATGGACACAGTAGGCTGCATTGATGGACACAGGTAGGCTGCATTGATGGACACAGGTAGGCTGCGTTGATGGACACAGGTAGGCTGCGTTGTTGGACACAGGTAGGCTGCATTGATGGACACAGGTAGGCTGCATTGATGGACACAGGTAGGCTGCATTGATGGACACAAGTAGGCTGTATTGATGGCCACAGGTAGGCTGCATTGATGGACACAGGTAGGCTGCATTGATGGACACAGGTAGGCAGCATTGTTGGGCACAGGGGAGGCAGCATTGTTGGGCACAGGGGAGGCAGCATTGTTGGGCACAGGTGAGGCTGCATGGTTGGGCACAGGTGAGGCTGCATTGATGGACACAGGTAGGCTGCATTGATGGACACAGGTAGGCTGCATTGATGGACACAGGCTGCATTGATGGACACAGGTAGGCTGCATTGATTGGGCACAGGTGAGACTGCATTGATGGGCACAGGTGAGGCTGCATTGTTTGGCAAATGTGAGGCTGCATTGTTGGGCACAGGTGAGGCTCCACTGATAAAGTTGTTAATATTTATTTTTGTAACTTAATTCTACATAAAACATTTAAGTGCCATTTCATGAGATAACTTATGAGGGCGTGTTTAGGGGCAGAATTAGGGGCGGCGCAGGGTAGGGGTTGGGTGGGGCAACTGGTGGCGAGTAACCCTTAAGGCCTGGCTAGTAGCTCAGGACTTGAAGTTTTGAGCCCTGGGTTACACAATCATGGGGAAGACTGCTGACTTGATAGTTGTCCAGAAGACAGTCATTGACACCCTCTACAAGGAGGGAAAGTCATAAAAGGTCTTTGCTAAAGAAGCTGGCTGTTCACAGAGTGCTGTATCCAAGCCTATTAATGGAAAGTTGAGTTAAAAGGAAAAAAGAGTGGTTGAAAAAGGTGCACAAGCAACTGGGATAACCGCAGCCTTGAGAGGACTGTGAAGCAAAGCCCATTCAAGAGTTTGGGGGGGATTCACAAGGAGTGCACCACGGCTGCTGTCAGTGTTTCAAGAGCCACCGGCGTATCCAGGACACGGGCTACAACTGTCGCATTCCTTGTGTCAAGCCACTCCTGAGCCAGAGACAACGTCAGAAGCGTCCTACCTGGGCTAAGGAGAAGAAAAAGGACTGGACTGTTCCTCGGTGGTCCAAATCCTCTTTTCGGATGAAAGTGAAAATTGCGTTTAATTTGGAAATCGCGGTCCCAGAGTCTGGAGGAGGAGCAGAGAGGCACAGAATCCAAGTTGCATGAGGTCCGGTGTGAAGTTTCCAGTCAGTGATGATTTGGGGCGCCGTGTCATCTGCTGGTGTTGGTCCTCCGTGTTTTATCAAGTCCAAAGTCTATCAGGAAATTCTAGAGCACTTCATACTTCCAGCTTTATGGAGATGCCGATTTAATTTTCCAGCAGAACTTGGCACCTCCCACACTGCCAAAACTACCAATAGCTGGTCACATGATCATGGGATCACTGGGCTTGATTGGCCAGCAAACTCGCCTGACCCAAATCCCATAGAGGATCTGTGGGGGATTGTCAAGAGGAAGATGAGAGACATCAGACCCAACAATGCAGACGAGGTGAAGGCCGATATCAGAGGAACCCGACCTTCCATACCACCTCAGCAGTGCCACCGGCTGATCTCCTCCATGCCACGCCGCATTGATGCCGTAATTGATACCAAAGGAGCCCAGACCAAGTATTGGGTGTATACTATATACTGTACATGGACAGACTTCTCACCGAGACATTTCTGGATTATAAATACTTCTTTTATTGGTCTTCTATTCTCATTTTCTGAGATAATGAATTTTGGGGTGTCAATCGCTGTAATCCATAATCAATCGATCACTCTGTGTGTAACACATCTATATAGATACACCCCATCCCCCCCTCTATATACACCCCACCCCCCCTCTATATACACCCCACCCCCCTCTATATACACCCCATCCCCCCTTCTATATACACCCCACCCCCTTTATATACACCCCATCCCCCACTATATATATATATATATATATATATATATATATATATATATATATATATATATATATATATATATATGACTCTGTGTGTAACACATCTATATAGATACACCCCACCCCCACCCCCTCTATATACACCCCACCCCCCCTCTATATACACCCCACCCACCACCCCCTCTATATACACCCCCTCTATATACACCCCCCCACCCCCTCTATATACACCCCCACCCCCTCTATATACACCCCCACCCCCTCTATATACACCCCATCCCCTCTATATACACCCCATCCCCCCCTATATACACCCCATCCCCCCCTCTATATACACCCCACCCCCCTTCTATATACACCCCACCCCCTCTATATACACCCCATCCCCCCTCTATATACACCCCACCCCCCCTTCTATATACACCCCATCCCCCCTTCTATATACACCCCACCCCCTCTATATACACCCCATCCCCCACTATATATAGATATATATGACTCTGTGTGTAACACATCTATGTAGATACACCCCACCCCCCTCTATATACACCCCCACCCCCTATATACACCCCCACCCCCACCCCCTCTATATACACTCCATCCCCCCTCTATATACACCCCACCCCCACTATATATACACCCCATCACCTCTATATACAACCTCCACCCCATCCCCCCCACCCCCTCTATATACACCCCCACCCCCTCTATATACACCCCATCCCCCTCTATATACGCCCCATCCCCCCTCTATATACACCCCCCTATATACGCCCCATCCCCGCCTCTATATATATATCACTCTGTGTGTAACACGTCTATATAAAATATCTGAGTTTCACTTTTTGAATTGAATTACTGAAATAAATGAACTTTTTGATGATATTTACATTTTTTGCGATGCCCCTGTATACGTTGTTCTAAGTACAGCGCAGTGCAGATCGCAGCACCCCCCCCCCCCCCCCCTGAAAATCCCTTCATCTGCCTTTCTCTCCAGTACGATGCCACCGTCATGGTGGCTCAGAGATGACACAATCTTCTTTCCCGAGCAGTTCTTGGCTCACAAACGTCTCACACAGATCAGCCCCCTGCTGCCACCTCTCACGTTGTGACTTGCTTCAAAGTTACAATGTACAGTCTGATCACTGGGGGAGGAAGACTGAGGGAATGCCTCCTCCTCCTTCTACAAAGTTACAATGTACAGTCTGATCACTGGGGGAGGAGAGATGTTATGAGCGGTTCCCACCATCCCTGTGCTGAGTTCCCGGGTCTGTACACCCGCTGTGCCCGTTATGAGGGGTTCCCCACCATCCCTGTGCTGAGTTCCTGGATCTGTATACCCGCTGTGCCCATTATGAGGGGTTCCCACCATCCCTGTGCTGAGTTCCCAGGTCTGTACACCCGCTGTGCCCATTATGAGGGGTTCCCCATTATGGGGGGTTCCCACCATCCCTGTACTGAGTTCCCGGGTCTGTACACCCGCTGTGCCCGTTATGAGGGGTTCCCACCATCCCTGTGCTGAGTTCCCGGGTCTGTACACCCGCTGTGCCCGTTATGAGGGGTTCCCACCATCCCTGTGCTGAGTTCCCGGTCTGTACACCCGCTGGGCCCATTATGAGGGTTCCCACCATCCCTGTGCTGAGTTCCCGGGTCTGTACACCCGCTGTGCCCATTATGAGGGGTTCTCACCATCCCTGTGCTGAGTTCCCGGGTCTGTACACCCGCTGTGCCCATTATGAGGGGTTCCCACCATCCCTGTGCTGAGTTCCCGGGTCTGTACACCCGCTGTGCCCGTTATGAGGGGTTCCCACCATCCCTGTGCTGAGTTCCCGGGTCTGTACACCCGCTGTGCCTGTTATGAGGGGTTCCCACCATCCCTGTGCTGAGTTCCCGGTCTGTACACCTGCTGTGCCCGTTATGAGGGTTCCCACCATCCCTGTGCTGAGTTCCCGGGTCTGTACACCCGCTGTGCCCATTATGAGGGGTTCCCACCATCCCTGTGCTGAGTTCCCGGGTCTGTACACCTGCTGTGCCCATTATGAGGGGTTCCCACCATCCCTGTGCTGAGTTCCCGGGTCTGTACACCCGCTGTGCCCATTATGAGGGGTTCCCACCATCCCTGGGCTGAGTTCCCGGGTCTGTACACCTGCTGTGCCCATTATGAGGGGTTCCCACCATCCCTGTGCTGAGTTCCTGGATCTGTATACCCGCTGTGCCCATTATGAGGGGTTCCCACCATCCCTGTGCTGAGTTCCTGGGTCTGTACACCCGCTGTGCCCATTATGAGGGGTTCCCACCCTCCCTGTGCTGAGTTCCCGGGTCTGTACACCCGCTGTGCCCGTTATGAGGGGTTCCCACCATAAATGATTAATTCTTTGTGAATTGAATACAATGTAACCAAAGTTTGGCAGAACGGGACGTGGATAAAAGTCAGGAACGAATTGTTGGGAATCTTCAAGAAACTCGGAGAAGTGAATGATGACCCAGAAAACGGGTCCCGGGGACTGACCCTTTAGGCTCCATTCACACTTGTGCGACTTGTCATGTGGTTTTGACCATCAAAGTCACATGACAAGTCGCACCTCATGTTTTCCAATGAGTACCGTTCATCTCTATGCGACTTAAAGGAGAAGCGACTTCAAAAAGTAGTTCCTGCACTGCTTGGGTCCGTCTTCCATGAGACTTGGGGGCCATAAACTTCAATGTTAACCCTCAAAAGTCGCATGAAAGTTGCACCTGAATGTTATTCATGTGACAGTTGTCCATTATCAGTGGTCAAAGCCAAAGTCGCATTCAAGTCATCCCCATCCAGAGTTACATTGCACTCCAAAGTAGCTCAAAGTGTGAGGACTTGTTGCTGTCATTAACCCCCCCGCACAGCGCGATCCTTGCATGAGAAGCACAGAGACTGATGTGACTGTGGGGGAGGGGACATTAGAGTGTAAGCTCTTCTGTACAGAGACTGATGTGACTTGGGGGAGGGGACATTAGAGTGTAAGCCCCTCTGTACAGAGACTGATGTGACTGTGGGGGAGGGGACATTAGAGTGCAAGCTCCTCTGTGCAGAGACTGATGTGACTGTGGGGGAGGGGGACATTAGAGTGTAAGCTCTTCTGTACAGAGACTGATGTGACTTGGGGGAGGGGACATTAGAGTGTAAGCTCCTCTGTACAGAGACTGATGTGACTGTGGGGGGGGAGGGGGGATTAGAGTGTAAGCTCCTCTGTACAGAGACTGATGTGACTGTGGGGGGAGGGGGGATTAGAGTGTAAGCTCCTCTGTACAGAGACTGATGTGACTGTGGGGGAGGGGACATTAGAGTGTAAGCTCCTCTGTACAGAGACTGATGTGACTGTGGGGGGGGGGCATTAGAGTGTAAGCTCCTCTGTACAGAGACTGATGTGACTGTGGGGGGGGGGGGGGGATTAGAGTGTAAGCTCCTCTGTACAGAGACTGATGTGACTGTGTGGGGGAGGGGACATTAGAGTGTAAGCTCCTCTGTACAGAGACTGATGTGACTGTAGGGAGAGGGGGGACATTAGAGTGTAAGCTCCTCTGTACAGAGACTGATGTGACTGTGGGGGAGGGGACATTAGAGTGTAAGCTCCTCTGTACAGAGACTGATGTGACTGTGGGGGAAGGGACATTAGAGTGTAAGCTCCTCTGTACAGAGACTGATGTGACTGTGGGGGAAGGGACATTAGAGTGTAAGCTCCTCTGTACAGAGACTGATGTGACTGTGGGGGGGGGACATTAGAGTGTAAGCTCCTCTGTACAGAGACTGATGTGACTGTGGGGGGAGGGGGGATTAGAGTGTAAGCTCCTCTGTACAGAGACTGATGTGACTGGCTCAGTGATTTCTGTACAGCGCTGTGGTATATGTCAGAGCTATATAAATGTATAATAATAATAGAGCCCCCGGCTCCAGCGCTCAGCCATTCCACCCCCTAGGAAGGTCCCGGCACTCAGGGAGTTAATCCCGAGCCATGTGGAGCCTTCACAGTCCTCATCCCCTCCTGGAGACATTTTTCTTTAAAGGGAAAGACGTACAAAACACAGGAACTTGACTGTCACAAAGCTCATGTATCAAAAGGAGGAAATTCTCCCTCCCCCCAAAAAAAAGGGCCCCCAGACGTTGCGGCGCGCGTCCTTTGTACGCAGACCCCCCGCTCCGTCTCCGAATACAAAAATAGACTTTCTCCCTCTATGCAGACAAAGGCCAAACTCCTCCAATCAATACAAATTGTTTCCTGAATCACACGGCGAGTTCGATACTTCGGAAACCACCAAAGACAAGAATAGCGCTCCGGGTCACCTGAGGAGCGAATTCCAGAAAACTCGCCGACCACAAAGCCGAACCCAAGCGCAAAGTTTAAGGAACTTTTCTAAAAAAATAAAAAATCAAAACAATAAACAACGGTCCAATAAAAGGGAAGCCGGCTGCCTTCACTGGCAACTTGCTGATCTGGTTCAATTTGTCGCACCAAATCCAATCCTGTTCTGCGTTTTTATTTGCTTACAAGGGGCGATCGCTCCAAAAAAAAAAAAAAAAAGATCCCAACCAGCCAGCGATGACATCACTGCACGATGTGTAACCGGCTCAGACGTTAACCCTCTCTGCACGCCGACTGCGATCCGTCACACATAAGAACTTCGAAAACGCGACAAGAGCGCCCCGGCGGGGCGTCACAAAGCGCCAGGAGTCGGCGAAAAGATGCAAAAGTTACATTTTCTGGAAGTTTGTTAGAAAAGAAGAGAAAAGAAAGGAAAGTTGTGGGGTGAGGAGGGCGGAATTCATTACCTCCGGGAGGTGGATCCATCGTCTGCGACCCATCTTTGTATTTCCCACACAAAATGCTGCGTCCTATGGCTGAGGGCAGCGGGGGCTCAGCCGCATGGGGTGTGTTGGGCCCCCACCATGTGTGACCCTCCCAGCGGTGGACGGTTCCCAGGCTGAGCCGGGCACAGAGCTGGGGGTGGGGGGGGGGGGACCGTGTGCCGTGTGAGCTTTGTATTCTGTGTGTCGTCAGCTCCCACCCCGAGCAGCACAGCGATTGTTCCTGACTCTCATCTCCGCCCTCTCTGGATCCTCCAGTGTGGAGAGAAGGATGGGGGGTCACTGCCTGCCGGGGCCGGACAACAGGAGCTCACCCACAGGCATTGCGTCATCGGCCCCGGGGCCACAAAGAGTGTCAGCTCCTCTGACTGGTGTGACCGGCTCAGTGTTCTCTGTACAGCACTGCGGTATATGTCAGAGCTATATAAATGTATAATAATAATAGTGTGTGACTGTGGGGGGAGGGGGCATTAGAGTGTAAGCTCCTCTGTACAGAGACTGATGTGACTGTGGGGGAGGGGACATTAGAGTGTAAGCTTCTCTGTACAGAGACTGATGTGACTGTGGGGGGAGGGGACATTAGAGTGTAAGCTTCTCTGTACAGAGACTGATGTGACTGTGGGGGGAGGGGACATTAGAGTGTAAGCTCCTCTGTACAGAGACTGATGTGACTGTGGGGGAGGGGACATTAGAGTGTAAGCTCCTCTGTACAGAGACTGATGTGACTGTGGGGGGAGGGGACATTAGAGTGTAAGCTCCTCTGTACAGAGACTGATGTGACTGTGGGGGGAGGGGACATTAGAGTGTAAGCTCCTCTGTACAGAGACTGATGTGACTGTGGGGGGAGGGGACATTAGAGTGTAAGCTCCTCTGTACAGAGACTGATGTGACTGTGGGGGAGGGGACATTAGAGTGTAAGCTCCTCTGTACAGAGACTGATGTGACTGTGGGGGAGGGGGGATTAGAGTGTAAGCTCCTCTGTACAGAGACTGATGTGACTGTGGGGAGAGGGGACATTAGAGTGTAAGCTCCTCTGTACAGAGACTGATGTGACGGTGGGGGGAGGGGACATTAGAGTGTAAGCTCCTCTGTACAGACACTGATGTGACTGTGGGGGGAGGGGACATTAGAGTGTAAGCTCCTCTGTACAGAGACTGATGTGATTGGCTCAGTGTTCTCTGTACAGCACTGCGGTATATGTCAGAGCTATATAAATGTATAATAATATTAGTGTGTGACTGTGGGGGGGGGGGACATTAGAGTGTAAGCTCCTCTGGTTCAGTGTTCTCTACAAATATAATGATGTCATAGTGGATATGGACAGGCCTTCTGCGCTCCCCCAGTAACTGTCAGGCACATGTTCAGTCATTCCTGCCATTCCCAGAGGTTTTCCCATCCCTCTGCTTTGGTCCTATCAGAGAAGATCTGATTCAGAAAATAATTGAATGGAAATAGACTATAAAGCCACAACTGATTGTATTTGGTCATCTAAAAATCTCCTCATTTTATAACAATGGACATTTTATTATAACATTGTCTATGATAAGCCCCCCCCCTCCCCCCACATGCGGGGTACGCGGGGTATGCGGGGTACGCGGGGTCCTCACCTTGATGTCGGTTCCGCAGGAAACCAAATTAACGGTCACGTGGATTCTGTGGAGCTGAGCTTCTATTCCCGGATCTTTTCATCTTTTCATCTTTTCATCCTTCTGTCCCTAAAAGGGAGATATGAGAAGTCACCACATTGATACATGTCTAGTCTGATCACTATGGGAAGGGGAGACTGAGGAAATGCTTCCTCCATCTGAGCTTAGGCAAAAGCACTGGGGGTAGGGGGACTGCAGAAATGCTTACTCCTACCTGCAGTAGACTGATGACATCATCTCAGCTTAGGAAAAGTCACTGGGGGAGGGGGGCTGGGGAAATGATCCCATCTACCTGCAGCAGACTGATGACACCATCTCAGCCTAGGCAAAGTCACTGGGGGAGGGGTGACTGAGGAAATGCTTTCACCTGCCTGCAGCAGACTGATGACATCATCTCAGCCTAGGCAAAGTCACTGACTGGAGCTCAAGGATGACTTTTTAATAATAAAAGGTGGAGTTTTTCTGAACAGTGATGCTGTAGATTGTGACAGGTCAGGATTGCCTCATTCAATAAACAGGTCCCCCCTAATAAGATCTCCATTACAGAGATTTCCCCCGACTTCCTGTCCTTCTTATGATACATTTACCAGCCAAAAAGTGAGAAATAATCTACAATATCGACAGAAATGAAAATATAAGCAGTTTAAACTTCAGCCAAAACCAGACTAGAGCTCCGCTGTACATGAGATATCGGGGAGGAATATTCACAACCTCAGTATTGACTCTTCCATTGGTTACATTGTAGAGGGAAGGGGAAATAAAATGATACAATTCTTGTGGAAGGGACAATAAAATGATCTACATGTAACAAACATTAAAAATAAATAAAAGTCTGGATGTGAAACAATTTTTCATCTGAAAAGTTTAGAAGAAAACAAAACCATAATGATGCAGAAAACAAATGTAATATATGTTGTCATCACAGTGTTTTCTGATCTTAGAAGGTACGCTCCACTCCAAACTGGAAATAAAACCTTGGGGGGTATAGAGAGGGGGTAGCTTTCCCACTGCAGTGCACTTGTCCACCCTAATCTGACTATAATCTGATGATCCTGGACCCGGCTTGCTTGTGATCCTGAAATGCCAACTGTGGGCTTCAGATTTTTTTCTCAGACATTGCTGCAGTGTACCCTTCCACCCTAATCCGCCTATAATCTGATGATCCTGGACCTGGCCTGTTTGTGATCCTATAACACCCACTGCAGATTTATGATTTTTTTCCCCTCAGATATTGCTGCAGTTCACCCATCCACCCCAATCTGTCTGTACTCTGGTGATCCTGGACCCCGCCTGCTTGTGAACCTGGAACACCTACTGAAGGCTTCAGATTTTCCCTCAGATATTGGTGCAGTTCATCTGTCCACCCAATCCATCTATACTCTGATGATCCTGGACCTGGCCTGTTTGTGATCCTATAACACCCACTGCAGATTTATGATTTTTTTCCCTCAGATATTGCTGCAGTTCACCCGTCCACCCCAATCTGTCTGTACTCTGGTGATCCTGGACCCCGTCTGCTTGTGAACCTGGAACACCTACTGAAGGCTTCAGATTTTCCCTCAGATATTGGTGCAGTGCATCTGTCCACCCAATCCGTATATACTCTGGTGATCCTTGACCAGGCCTGCATATGATCCTGGAACATCTACTGTAGGCTTCAGATTTTCCCTCAGATATTGGTGCAGTGCACCCACCACCCTAATCTGTCTGTACTCTGGTGATCCTGGACCAGGCCTGCTTGTGATCCTGGAAAACTTAATGCAGGCTTCAGATTTTCCACCAGACATTACTGCAGTGCACCCATACAGCCCAATCCATCTGTACTCTGGTGATCCTGAACCCCGCCTGCTTTTGATCCTGGAACACTTACTGCAGGCTTCAGATTTTCCATCAGACATTACTGCAGTGCACCCATACAGCCCAATCCATCTGTACTCTGGTGATCCTGGACCAGGCCTGCTTATGACCCTGGAACACCTACTGTAGGTTTCAGATTTTCCCTCAGACATTGCTGCAGTGCACCTGTCTAACCCAATCTGTCTATACTCTGGTGATTTTGGACCCCGCCTGCTTGTGATCTTGGAACACCTACTGTAGGTTTCAGATTTTTGCACCCATCCACCCCAATCTGTCTGTACTCTGGTGATCCTGGACCCCGCCTGCTTGTGATCTTGGAACACCTACTGTAGGTTTCAGATTTTTGCACCCATCCACCCCAATCTATCTGTACTCTAGTGATCCTGGACCAGGCCTGCTTGTGATCCTGGAACACCTACTCCAGGCTTCAAATTTTCCCTCAGACATTGCTGCAATGCACCTGTACACCCCAATCTGTACTCTGGTGATCCTGAACCCCGCCTGCTTGTGATCCTGGAACACTTACTGCAGGCTTCAGATTTCCCATCAGACATTACTGCAGTGCACCCATACAGCCCAATCCATCTGTACTCTGGTGATCCTGGACCAGGCCTGCTTATGACCCTGGAACACCTACTGTAGGCTTCAGATTTCCCCCCAGACATTGCTGCAATGCGCTTGTACACTCCAATCTGTACTCTGGTGATCCTGGATCAGGCCTGCTTGTGATCCTGGAACACCCACTGCATGCATAATACTGCCAAAATAATGACAGCAATAGGATTCGATTTATACACCTGTTTTAGAAATCTGAATATGATTGGTAATGGAGAAAGCTAATTATTTTGGGGAGGAGCACTGACTGAGGGTGCAGGACTCTACGAGGAGAAGACATCAAAAGGGAGCTGAAGTACTCTAGTAACAATTGAGGAGGGACTCCCCGTAGTAGCTGGGTCTTCCCGAGAAGTTTCATACTATTTCACAACCAGTAACCCCCTTCAACAACCAACAACCCCCCCCCCCCCAACAAACAGCAACCTCTGCAACAACCAGCATCTCCCTACAACAACCATCAACTTTATGCAACTACTGGCAACCTTCTGCAACAACCAACACCTCCTAGCAACAACCAGCAAACCCCCCCCCCCCCTCCAACAACCAGCAACCTTCTGCAGCAACCAACATCTCCCTGCAACAACCAGCAACCCCCCCCCCCCTCCAACAACCAGCAATCCCCCCCCTCCAACAACCAGCAATCCCCCCCCTCCAACAACCAGCAATCCCCCCCCTCCAACAACCAGCAACCTTCAGCAACAACCAACATCTCCCTGCAACAACCACCCCCCCTCCTTCCCAACAACCTTTTGCAACAACCAACATCTCCTTGCAACAACCAACATCTCCCTGCAACAACCAGCAACCCCCCCTCCAACAACCAGCAACCTTCTGCAACAACCAACATCTCCCTGCAACAACCAACCGGCAACCCCCCCCCCACCCCAACCCCCCCTCCAACAACCAGCAACCTTCTGCAGCAACCAACATCTCCCTGCAACAACCAGCAACCCCCCCCCTCCAACAACCAGCAATCCCCCCCCCTCCAACAACCAGCAACCTTCAGCAACAACCAACATCTCCCTGCAACAACCACCCCCCCTCCTTCCCAACAACCTTTTGCAACAACCAACATCTCCTTGCAACAACCAACATCTCCCTGCAACAACCAGCAACCCCCCCTCCAACAACCAGCAACCTTCTGCAACAACCAGCAACCCCCCCCCCACCCTCCAACAACCTTCGGCAGCAACCAACATCTCCCTGCAACAACCACCCCCCCTCCTTCCCAACAACCTTTTGCAACAACCAACATCTCCTTGCAACAACCAACATCTCCCTGCAACAACCAGCAACCCCCCCCCCCCCCCTCCAACAACCAACAACCTTCTGCAACAACCAGCAACCCCCCCCCTCCAACAACCTTTGGCAGCAACCAACATCTCCCTGCAACAACCACCCCCCCTCCTTCCCAACAACCTTTTGCAACAACCAACATCTCCTTGCAACAACCAACATCTCCCTGCAACAACCAGCAACCCCCCCCCCCTCCAACAACCAGCAACCTTCTGCAACAACCAGCAACCCCCCCCCTCCAACAACCAGCAACCTTCTGCAACAACCAGCAACCCCCCCCCCCCCCTCCAACAACCTTCGGCAGCAACCAACATCTCCCTGCAACAACCAGCAACCCCCCCCCCCTCCAACAACCAGCAACCTTCTGCAACAACCAACATTTCCCTGCAACAACCAGCAACCCCCCCCCCCTCCAACAACCAGCAACCTTCTGCAACAACCAGCAACCCCCCCCCCCCCCCTCCAACAACCTTCGGCAGCAACCAACATCTCCCTGCAACAACCAGCAACCCCCCCCCCCCCTCCAACAACCAGCAACCTTCTGCAACAACCTTCTGCAACAACCAGCAACCCCCTTCAACAACCAACATCTCCCTGCAACAACCAGCAACCCCCCCCCCCCCAAACAACCAACATCTCCCTGCAACAACTAGCATCCCCCGGCAACATCAACATCTCCCTGCAACAAGTAGCATCCCCCGGCAACATCAACATCTCCCTGCAACAAGTAGCATCCCCTGGAAACAACCAACATCCCCCTGCAACAACCAACATCTCCCTGCAACAACCAACATCTCCCTGCAACAACCAACATCTCCCTGCAACAACCAGCTCCATGCCTGCCAATGTTGCTTACATCAATTTGATAATTGCAATGATACTTGGATCCAAAAGGTTGTGCCCACATGACCACTATATGAACTTGTTGGACATCCAATTCCAAAACCATGGGCATTAAAATAGACTTGCCCTCCTTTGGGGCTACAATATCCTCCACTCTTGTGGGAGCAACTGGACAAACAGACCAGCAATGGTGCTTTTTTTATTTTTTATTAATCGATCGCATTTTATTAAATTTGAAGGTGCATAACGAGTATTATCAATACAATTACACCACCGATAAGTAAAGAACATCGATTTCAAATAGTAACATTCCAAGAGTTGGTGGCCAATCTTGGACATATGGTAGCAATGGTGCTCTTTGTATGCTTGACAAATAATAAAGATTTCCCTGGCACCAGCACGCTACTTCATAAAGCCAACAGTTCGTGGACCCCTGACCATCACACCCGTGTGAGTTTGTACCTCTGATTTCTAATGGCCATTCATATGGAGTTGCCCCCTTCATGGTAATAGAATCCTCATTGGGCGGCTTGGAATCAAAGTTCCAATTCATTTCAAAGGTGTTCAGCAGGGATGAGGTCAGGGCTCTTTGTTGGACACTCGACTTCCTCCACACCAACCTGGTCACACCATGTGGCACTGTCTTTGTACACAGAGGGCAGTCATGGTGGGACAGAAAAGGGTCTTCACCAAACTGTCACCACAAGGTTGTAAGGGCACAATTGCCTACAATGTCTTGTATGAAGGAGTATTACCAGCACCCTTCACTGGAGGCACCGGAACGTCATCATTGGAAAGAGGGGTTCACATACCTTTGGCCATATAGTGGATTATAAAAGCACAAAAATTGTGATATGAGAAGTTGAATAAAAAAAATGAATGTCTGCTGTTCTCAGTTGTTAAAGTATCAGCAGGGCCCAGGTGCAAGAAACAATGAAGGGCCTCCCTGACCCACTGGTCCCAGGGCCCTTTCCATTGGCCCTGGGGCCCTTCCCTCCAAGCCCTGGGTCCTTCCCACTGACCTTGGGTCCCTTTTAGACATGTGCGATTAGTTTCGTACGAATTCGTAATTCGTACGAATTTACGAATCCGTAGTACGAATTTTTTCAAATACGAATTCCGTACGGAATACGAAATTCCGTTTACGTATTTCAGCTCCAAATTATTCGAATCAAACTACCAATATCGAATTTCAACTAATTCGAAAGAAATTATTATAGCGGATATAACGAATGATTCGAATGAAATCGAATGATTAGAATGACAAAGTGTCATTTTTGCAGGAAAAAAAGCTATTTAAAATCACTCGCGGCTATTGCCGGCTAATGAATTGTCGACTCCGTAACATAGAGAACATCATTCATTGATAAAAAATAAAAAAAAGCGTGGGGGTCCCCCCAAATTCAATAACCAGGCCCTTCAGGTCTGGGATGGATTTTAAGGGGAACCCCGGCCCAAAAAAAAAATGGCGTGGGGTCCCCCTCAAAATCCATACCAGACCCTTTATCCGAGCACGCAATCTGGCAGGCCGCAGGAAAAGAGAGGGGGACGAGAGCGCCCCCCCCCCTCCTGAACCTTACCAGGCCACATGCCCTCAACATTGTTGATGAGGACAAGGGCCTCATCCCCACAACCCTGGCCATTGGTTGTGGGGGTCTGCGGGCGGGGGGCTTATCGGAATCTGGAAGCCCCCTTTAACAATGGGACCCCCAGATCCTGCCCCCCCCCCTGTGTGAAATGGTAAGGGGGTACTTTTGTACCCCTACCATTTCACCAAAAAAGTGACAAAAATGGTAAAAATGACAGGAGACGGTCTTTGACAATTCCTTTATTAAAATCTTCTTTTTTCTGGTCTTCCTTTCTTCATCCTTCGGTTTTCTTCATCTTCTCCTTCCGGCATCTTCTTCCATCTTCTTCTTCCTCCGATCCGCTTCTTCTTGCTCCGGTCTTCTCGTCCTTTTCGACTGGCATCTTCTTCCATGGCGTCGGCGTCTCTTCTCGGGCCGCTCCTCGCAATGGGAGGCTCCCGCTGTGTGAGGCTTCGCTCCGTCTGACAGGTCTTTTATAACGGAGGGCACCTGGTGACCCCGCCCCCCTCTGACGCACGGGGATGTCATGGGGACTTCCCTATGGCTTTTCCCATGACGTCAGAGGGGGGCGGGGTCACCAGGTGCCCTCTGTTATAAAAGACCTGTCAGACGGAGCGAAGCCTCACACAGCGGGAGCCTCCCATTGCGAGGAGCGGCCCGACAGAAGAACAGACGCCGACGCCATGGAAGAAGATGCCGGACGAGAAGGACGAGAAGACCGGAGGAAGAAGAAGCGGATCGGAGGAAGAAGAAGATGGAAGAAGATGGAAGAAGATGACGGAAGGAGAAGGTGAAGAAACCGAAGGATGAAGAAAGAAGAAAGAAGATTTTAATAAAGGAATTGTCAAAGACCGTCTCCTGTCAGTTTTACAATTTTTGTCACCTTTTTTGGTGAAATGGTAGGGGTACATTTGTACCCCCTTACCATTTCACACAGGGGGGGGCCGGGATCTGGGGGTCCCCTTTGTTAAAGGGGGCTTCCAGATTCCGATAAGCCCCCCGCCCGCAGACCCCCACAACCAATGGCCAGGGTTGTGGGGATGAGGCCCTTGTCCCCATCAACATGGGGACAAGGTGCTTTGGGAGTCTCAGACCCCCAAAGCACCCTCCCAATGTTGAGGGCATGTGGCCTGGTACGGTTCAGGAGGGGGGGGGCGCTCTCGTCCGGTATGGATTTTGAGGGGGACCCCACGCCATTTTTTTGGCCATGGGTTCCCCTTAAAATCCATCCCAGACCTGAAGGGTCTGGGATGGATATTTAGGGGGACCCCACGTCATTTTTTTTTTAAATTTGAAGCGGGGGTTCCCCTTAATATCCATAGCAGACCTGAAGGGCCTGTTATTGAATTTGGGGGGACCCCCACGCTTTTTTTATCAATGACTTTCAATGAATGACTGTTCTCTGTGATACGGATCCGACAATTCATTTCCCGGCAATAGCCGCAAGTGATTTTAAATAGCTTTTTTTCCTGCAAAAATGACATTGTGCAGGAACAGTTCTCTATATTAGATATACTGAATCTCAAATTCATTCGAATCATTCGTTATATCCGCTATAATAATTTCTTTCATATTAGTTGAAATTAGATATTTGGTAGTAGTTGGATTCGAATTGTTCTCTGTGTTACGGGAACCGGCAATTAGCCGCGAGTGATTTAAATAGCTTTTTTTTTCCTGCAAAAATTACACTTTGTACAGAGACAGTTCTAAGCACGGGAAACCTGCGCCCCTTCACAGTCGTACTATAGAGTAGTATGCCTGTGAAGGGGCACATGTTGTGCAGCTCTAGTAAATCATGATGTCAAAGAGTAAGCCCCCGTACACAGGGTCGGAAATTCCGACCACAAAATCCGTCTGATTTTTACCGACGGATTTTGTCCGACACTGGTGTTGCATACACACGGTCGGACAAAGTTTTTGGAAAATCCGATCATTCTGAACGTGGTGACGTTCGTTGCGTATGACGGAACTACGTAGAGGCTAGTAGCCAATAGCTTTGGTCTCGTGATTTGATCTGAGCATGCGTGGCACTTTGTCCGTCGGAATTCTCGACACACGATTGGAAAAAGTCTGATTGGATTTTGTTGTGGGAAAATTTGAGAGCAGGATCTCAAATTTTTTCCGTCGAAAATTCCGACGGAAAAAGTCCGATGGAGCCCACACACAGGCGGATTTTCCGACAACATGGTCCGATTGGACTTTTTCCGTCGGATTTTCCGACCGTGTGTACGGGGCATAAGAAAGGCCAACAACGCAAGTGGAGGACCTCAAAACATCAATAGATTGTGTTTTCCTTGTTTGTTGTCTTATGCCCCATACACACGGTCGGATTCTCCGATGGAAAATGTCCTATCGGACAATGTTGTCGGAAATTCCGACCATGTGTAGGCTCCATGTGACTTTTTCCGTCGGATTTTCCGACGGACAAAGTTTTATCTCCTGCTCACAAATTTTCCGACAACAAAGTCCTATCGGACTTTTTCCGATCGTGTGTAGCGAATTCCGACGGACAAAGTGCCACCCATGCTCAGATCACATTACAAGACCAAAGCTATTGGCTACTAGCCTCTACGCAGTTCCGTCGTACGCAACAAACGGCACCACGTTCAGGATGATCGGATTTTTCGACAACTTTGTCCGACCGTGTGTATGCAACACCAGTGTCGGACTAAATCCGTCGGAAAAAATCAGACGGATTTTGTGGTCGGAATTTCCGACCGTGTGTACGGGGCATTATAATGTATGTAAGGGCAGCACTTCATCTTTTTCATTTTGAATAGAGTAAGGAGGGGTTAGGCCCCTGTAAGGTTTTCATTGCCGTCTTTTTGAGATTCTCCCTCCCTACTTGGCCTGAAGATCGCTATCGCCGCGTCATAATCCGATCGGCCGTACTTCCACTTTAAATGGGATACTAAGAAAGTATAGGAAGAACGTCCTTTCCTTGGCGGTATAAGATGATAAGCGCTACACAGCGGAGGGCAGACAGGGAACGACAGTTGATGGGCCATTAATAAGACGGTTTAATAGAAAGCAGACGCACAGCACTGAGAAATACATTAAAATGACATTCTAAATATACATCGATATATTTCCAAAGCAACGTTCTTAAATACACCCGGGACGCGTTTTTCAGAGCGATGGGAGAGACGAGGATGATATACAGAATTGCTAAGATGCCAAGCGCATTACGCAGCCATCGGCCGGCCCCGGGCCCCATCTAAGGACGCGAATAAGCCACGTAGCCCAAGCAAAATCTGGCACCATAGGGGGCGCCGGGCAGATTCTGCCTGCCATTGGGGTAAAACAAGTCTTTAAAGGCTGAACTCCGAGGACAGAAACCTTCATGTAATTATATTCCATGATAGTCACAAAGGATAAAAATCAGCTTTGTGTGCACTAAATGCCTTTACAAACCCAGATATCACCTCGTAAAAGTAGCAGTGACATCATTAATGTGCCCGTGCAGAGGGCGGAGCTGTGGGTGGGTGGGCGGTGTCAGCAGGCCCCACCCTGCCTATCTAAATGCTTACTGTTTATTTGACCTGTGGTTACCTTTAATTAAATTGCCTCTACAATGTCCCATCTTAAGTTAGACAGGAAACAGAAAACTTTCAGGCATAATCAATGGCCAACAGTTCCAAATACTCTGCTATTGCCAGTGCCACCAATAGGGGGGGGGGCATAGGCAGTGCTCTTCTGGTGGGCCCAGGCCACCCTTTCTGGTGCTGCTTCCCTTCTCAGCCCTGCTCCCCTTTCAGATAATCTTCGGGCCGCTACGACATTCTTTCCACTACAATGTAACAAGAAAACAATAAGATGGGAACAATGAGCGAGCTTCCCCATCTTGGCTAGAAGCATGCCAGGATGCCAGCTCCAGCACCACCAATAGGAGGGTATTGGTAGTATTTACCACACTGGGCTTAGGCCCTTTTAGGTCAGCAGGGTGCCCGGGTCCAGCTGTCACCCTGGTGGTGCTGCCGTGCCCCCTCTCTGCACTGCTCCCCTCTGACATCATCCTCGGGCCGCTCCGAGAGATGGGGGGGAAGAGAAGCGGGCATCCCCAACTTGGCCAGCAGTATGCCAGGAACCCAGCTCCTCTACTGTCAGGGCTATCAATAGGGGGGTATAGGCAGTACTCCTGTACTGGGCCCGGGCCCTATTGGGTCAGCAGAAGGTCCCAGCTATCTTCCTGTTGCTAGTGCACTACCGGGTCCCCTTTCTGTGATGCTCCCCTCTCACATCATCCTCAGGCCCCTGTGATATTCTTTCCGCTACAATGTAACAAGAATGTGATGAGATGGGGGACTCCTGTACAGGGCCACCAATAGGGGGTATAGGCAGTACTCCTGTACAGGGCCACCATTAGAGGGGTATAGACCGTACTCCTGTACTGGGCCACCAAGAGGGGGGTATAGATCGTACTCCTGTACAGGGCCACCAATGGGGGGGTATAGACCGTACTCCTGTACTGGGCCACCAATAGGGGATATAGTCAGTACTCCTGTACAGGGCCACCAATAGGAGGTGTAGGCAGTACTCCTGTACAGGGCCACCAATAGGAGGTATAGGCAGTACTCCTGTACAGGGCCACCAATGGGGGGGTATAGGCAGTACTCCTGTACTGGGCCACCAATAGGGGGTATAGGCAGTACTCCTGTACAGGGCCACCAATAGGGGGTATAGACCGTACTCCTGTACTGGGCCACCAAGAGGGGGGTATAGATCGTACTCCTGTACAGGGCCACCAATAGGGGGTATAGACAGTACTCCTGTACTGGGCCACCAATAGGAGGTGTAGGCAGTACTCCTGTACAGGGCCACCAATAGGAGGGGTAGGCAGTACTCCTGTACTGGGCCACCAATAGGGGGGTATAGGCAGTACTCCTGTACAGGGCCACCAATAGGAGGTATAGGCAGTACTCCTGTACAGGGCCACCAATAGGGAGGTATAGGCAGTACTCCTGTACAGGGCCACCAATAGGGGGGTATAGGCAGTACTCCTGTACAGGGCCACCAATAGGGGGGTATAGGCAGTACTCCTGTACAGGGCCACCAATAGGGGGGTATAGGCAGTACTCCTGTACTGGGCCACCAATAGGGGGTATAGGCAGTACTCCTGTACTGGGCCACCAATAGGGGGGTATAGGCAGTACTCCTGTACAGGGCCACCAATAAGGAGGTATAGGCAGTACTCCTGTACTGGGCCACCAATAGGGGGGTATAGGCAGTACACCTGCACAGGGCCACCAATAAGGAGGTATAGGCAGTACTCCTGTACTGGGCCACCAATAGGGGGGTATAGGCAGCACTCATGTACAGGGCCACCAATAAGGAGGTATAGGCAGTACTCCTGTACTGGGCCACCAATAGGGGGGTATAGGCAGTACTCCTGTACAGGGCCACCAATAGGGGGTATAGGCAGTACTCATGTACAGGGCCACCAATAGAGGGGTATAGGCAGTACTCATGTACAGGGCCACCAATAGGAGGTATAGGCAGTACTCATGTACTGGGCCACCAATAGGGGGGTATAGGCAGTACTCATGTACAGGGCCACCAATAGGAGGTATAGGCAGTACTCATGTACTGGGCCACCAATAGGGGGGTATAGGCAGTACTCCTGTACAGGGCCACCAATAGGGGGGTATAGGCAGTACTCCTGTACAGGGCCACCAATAGGGGGGTATAGGCAGTACTCCTGTACTGGGCCACCAATAGGGGGGTATAGGCAGTACTCCTGTACTGGGCCACCAATAGGGGGGTATAGGCAGTACTCCTGTACTGGGCCACCAATAGGGGGGTATAGGCAGTACTCATGTACAGGGCCACCAATAGGAGGTATAGGCAGTACTCATGTACTGGGCCACCAATAGGGGGTATAGGCAGAACTCCTGTACTGGGCCACCAATAGGGGGGTATAGGCAGTACTCCTGTACAGGGCCACCAATAGGGGGGTATAGGCAGTACTCCTGTACAGGGCCACCAATAGGGGGGTATAGGCAGTACTCCTGTACTGGGCCACCGATAGGAGGTATAGGCAGTACTCCTGTACAGGGCCACCAATAGGAGGTATAGGCAGTACTCCTGTACAGGGCCACCAATAGGAGGTATAGGCAGTACTCCTGTACTGGGCCACCAATAGGAGGTATAGGCAGTACTCCTGTACAGGGCCACCAATAGGAGGTATAGGCAGTACTCCTGTACTGGGCCACCAATAGGGGGGTATAGGCAGTACTCCTGTACTGGGCCACCAATAGGAGGTATAGGCAGTACTCCTGTACTGGGCCACCAATAGGGGGTACAGGCAGTACTCCTGTACAGGGCCACCAATAGGGGGTATAGGCAGTACTCCTGTACAGGGCCACCAATAGGGGGTATAGGCAGTACTCCTGTACTGGGCCACCAATAGGGGGTATAGGCAGTACTCCTGTACAGGGCCACCAATAGGGGGTATAGGCAGTACTCCTGTACAGGGCCACCAATAGGGAGGTATAGGCAGTACTCCTGTACAGGGCCACCAATAGGGGGTATAGGCAGTACTCCTGTACAGCGCCACCAATAGGGGGGTATAGGCAGTACTCATGTACAGGGCCACCAATAAGGAGGTATAGGCAGTAATCCTGTACTGGGCCACCAATAGGGGGGTATAGGCAGTACTCATGTACAGGGCCACCAATAAGGAGGTATAGGCAGTACTCCTGTACAGGGCCACCAATAGGGGGGTATAGGCAGTACTCCTGTACTGGGCCACCATTAGAGGGGTATAGGCAGTACTCCTGTACTGGGCCACCAATAGGGGGTATAGGCAGTACTCCTGTACAGGGCCACCAATAGGGGTTATAGGCAGTACTCCTGTACAGGGCCACCAATAGGGGGTATAGGCAGTACTCCTGTACAGGGCCACCAATAGGGGGTATAGGCAGTACTCCTGTACTGGGCCACCAATAGGGGGGTATAGGCAGTACTCCTGTACAGGGCCACCAATAGGGGGTATAGGCCGTACTCCAGTACTCCTGTACTGGGCCACCATTAGAGGGGTATAGGCAGTACTCCTGTACTGGGCCACCAATAGGGGGTATAGACCGTACTCCTGTACTGGGCCACCAATAGGGGGGTATAGGCAGTACTCCTGTACAGGGCCACCATTAGGGGAGTAGGCAGTATCCTGTACTGGCCACCAATAGGTGGTAATAGGCAGTACTCCTGTACTGGGCCACCAATAGGAGGTATAGGCAGTACTCCTGTACTGGGCCACCAATAGGGGGTATAGGCAGTACTCCTGTACTGGGCCACCATTAGGGGGGTATAGGCAGTACTCCTGTACTGGGCCACCAATAGGGGGTATAGGCAGTACTCCTGGACTGGGCCACCAATAGGGGGTATAGGCAGTACTCCTGTACAGGGCCACCTATAGGGGGTATAGGCAGTACTCCTGTACAGGGCCACCAATAGGGGGGTATAGGCAGTACTCCTGTACAGGGCCACCAATAGGGGGGTATAGGCCGTACTCCTGTACTGTAATGGCGGCCATGACTATTTCAAATCCAGTTCCCCGAATCATTGACTCGGCTCCCTGTAAAATCCGGAGATGCCTCTCTCGGTGGAGGACAACAGACTGTTATCTGCACAGTATGGGGGCAAAGTTTACCGGTGCCAGGATCCACACAACGAGCCGTGTACAGAAGTTCAGGACGGAGGTCCTTGACCCATCACATGTACATATGGATGGGGGGGGGGAGGGGATGAAATCTTTTACATTCTTAAAATGATTTTTGGAAAACAAAATGCTGCAAAAAAAATTGAACCTGTACAATAAATGGTCCAATATGGAGGGCTTGTGTTCAATCGATATAAAACCTGAACCTCAGCAGAGGCCGTCCCATACAAGCCAGAGATCCGCTATAATTCATTACGAGGCTCCACATGAGAGCCGTCTAAGTTCAGCGATGTGATGGATTGCGATGCGCTCAGCCTGATCTCATACACATGGAATTTTATATCTATATGTTGATCCCGAGCATAATATTCACCACTCCCAATCTCTGCGATGACACCAGACCTCGGCTCTCACCCCGGGGGGGGGGGGGGGGGGGGGGACAAGGATTACTGCTCAGATGGATATCTGTTAAAGGGAAAGTTTATATTGAGTGCATCTCGGGGTCAATGTTGCTGCGTAGATCGGATGTAATCTTAGATGTGACTTTTTATCACATTTTTAATAACTTGCGCTAGTTAAAGAGATTAACCATTAGGGGGTGCTCTCCGTGATTCAATATTTTTCTAATAAATATAAAGATCAGCCACTAGAGGGCGCTCTCAGTGATTCCTTATCTTTGTAATAAATACAGAGATTAGTCACTAGCTTGCCTTTATTCGGCCCTTAGGGCACTACTCCTCCCACTGACACCAATGATGGGGCACTATTCCTCCCACTGACACCAATGATGGGCACTATTCCTCCCACTGACACCAATGATGGGGGGCACTACTCCTCCCACTGATACCAATGATGGGGCACTATTCCTCCCACTGACACCAATGATGGGGCATTATTCTCCCACTGATACCAACGATGGGGCACTATTCCTCCCACTGACACCAACAATGAGACACTATTCCTCCCACTGACACTATCGATGGGGCACTATTCCTTCCACTGACACCAACAATGGCACACTATTCCTCCCACTGACACCAACAATGAGACACTATTCCTCCCACTGACACTATCGATGGGGCACTATTCCTCCCACTGACACCAACAATGGGGCACTATTCCTCCCACTGGCACCAACAATGGGGCACTATTCCTCCCACTGACACCAACAATGGGGCACTATTCCTCCCACTGACACCATCGAGAAGACACTATTCCTCCCACTGACACCATTAATGGGGCACTATTCCTCCCACTGACACCAACAATGGGGCACTATTCCTCCCACTGGCACCAACAATGGGGCACTATTCCTCCCACTGACACCAACAATGGGGCACTATTCCTCCCACTGACACCATCGAGAAGACACTATTCCTCCCACTGACACCATTAATGGGGCACTATTCCTCCCACTGACACCAACAATGGGGCACTATTCCTCCCTCTGACACCAACAATGACACACTATTCCTCCCACTGACACCAACAATGAGGGCACTATTCCTCCCACTGACCCCAACAATGGGGCACTATTCCTCCACTAACACCAACAATGGGGCACTATTCCTCCCACTGACACTATCAATGGGACACTATTCCTCCCACGGACACCAACAATGGGGCACTATTCCTCCCACTGACACCAACAATGAGGCACTATTCCTCCCACTGACACCATCGATGGGACACTATTCCTCCCACTGATACGCATGATGGGGCACTTTTCCTCCCACAGACACCAATGATGGGGCGCTATTCCTCCCACTGACACCAATGATGAGCACTATTCCTCCCACTGACACCAATAATGGGGCACTATTCCTCCCACTGACACCAATGATGGGACTTGTTTACTCCCACTGGCAAGAGACCGCCCCCCTAAAACCTGAAGGACAGTACACTGGCCCTTTGTTTAGATAGTTTGGAGACCCCGACACTGGAGGGAGCTCTGGATGCAACAACGGCTTTGGAAGGATATTAGCTGCACGGGGTGTGCATTGTTTTTAGCGGTGTCATTGAACTTGTAATGTGAGACAAAGCAGTAAATTGCAGCCATTATTTGGTGCCGCAAAGCAGGAAGACACTTCACACAAGAATGAAGTGCGAATTCGTTTTTATTTTTAATAAATTTTCAAAGATTTCAAACAAAAAAAATGTTGACGTTGTGATTATGGCGGATCGATTGTAGAATTCTGAGGAAAATAATAAATTGAATCCATTTTGGAAAAATGTAACATAACAAAATGTGGAAATATGAAGCGCTGTGAATACTTTTCCGGATGTACTGTATATATATATATATACGTTGTGTATACTCTCTCTCTATGTATACAGTATATATATATATACGTTGTGTATACTCTCTCTCTATGTATACAGTATATATATATATATGTTGTGTATACTCTCTCTATATATACAGTATATATCAGTATATATATACATTGTGTATACTCTCTCTATATATATACAGTATATATCAGTATATATATACGTTGTGTATATTCTTCTCTCTATATATATACAGTATATATATATATACGTTGTGTATACTCTCTCTATATATATACAGTATATATATATATATATACGTTGTGTATACTCTCTATATATATACAGTATATATATATATACTTTGTTTATACTCTCTCTATATATACAGTATATATATATATATACGTTGTGTATACTCTCTCTCTATATATACAGTATATATATATATATACATTGTGTATACTCTCTCTATATATATATACAGTATATTTCAGTATATATATACGTTGTGTATACTCTCTCTCTATATATATACAGTATATATCAGTATATATATACGTTGTGTATACTCTCTCTATATATATACAATATATATATATACAATATATATATATACGTTGTGTATACTCTCTCTATATATACAGTATATATATATATATATACGTTGTGTATACTCTCTCTCTCTATATATATATACGTTGTGTATACTCTCTCTCTATATACAGTATATATATATATATACGTTGTGTATACTCTCTCTCTATATATATATATATACAGTATATATATATATACGTTGTGTATACTCTCTATATATATATATACAGTATATATATATGTTGTGTATACTCTCTCTATATATATATACAGTATATATATATATATATATACGTTGTGTATACTCTCTCTATATATACAGTATATATATATATATACGTTGTGTATACTCTCTCTCTATATATACAGTATATATATATAAGACTTTCCAATAGTCATGTAATATTCCGGCAGACACAAACCCTGTGATGCAGAATTTGGGGAATTTTAAGCCGCAGAGAAATAAACTATGTGGAGTCGGGGTGATGGGAGCCCCCCGGCCGTCTCTCCGGGATATTATCTCAGTCCGGGGAGTCTGAGAACCGAAACAACAACCCCCCCCCCCCCCCCAAAAAACTGAATGTGTCGCCAATGTGTGAGATCCCGGATCAACCTTTCCAGGCAGAAGACAGCCGGATCAGCACAAAACGGAGACAGAAGATCCCCCCGGAGACGATCGTGACGCGTCGCAGCGAACAAACAATCCGGGAAAACATTTGGAAGAGAGAACTTCGAATGTCGCCTGCAGTGACGGAGCGTTGTCCAGGCTTACTGACGATCGGCAGCGAGAAAGAAATAATATTTCTACTGTTAGCAGAAAACCAAGATGGGAAATGTATCTATATATACAATGTATACAATGTAACTACTATATATACTATACATGTAGAAAATGTATCCTTAACCACTTCAGCCCCGGACCAATTGGCAGCCAAAAGGACCAGGCCCCTTTTTGCGATTCGGCACTGCGTCGCTTTAACTGACAATTGCGCGGTCGTGCGGCGTGGCTCCCAAACTAAATCGGCGTCCTTTTTTCCCCACAAATAGAGCTTTCTTTTGGTGGTATTTGATCGCCCCTGCGGTTTTTATTTTTTGCGCTATAAACAAAAATAGAGCGATTTTGAAAAAAATTCAATATTTTTTTACTTTTCGCTATAATAAATATCCCCAAAAAATATATAAAAAAATTTTTTTTCCTCAGTTTAGGCCGATACGTATTCTTCTACATATTTTTGGTAAAAAAAAATTGCAATTAGCGATTATTGATTGGTTTGCGCAGAAGTTATAGCGTTTACAAAATAGGGGATAGTTTTATAGCATTTTTATTAAATTATTTTTTTTTTACTAGTAATGGCGGCGATCAGCGATTTTTATTGTGACTGCGACATTATGGCGGACACATCGGACATTTTTCACACATTTTTGGGACCATTCACATTTATACAGAAATCAATGCTATTTAAATGCACTGATTCCTGTATAAATGACACTGGCAGTGAAGGTGTTAACCACTAGGGGGCGGGGAGGAGTAAGTGTGATGTGTTGTTTTTTTTTTTAGAGGGGGTGAGAGAGAGAGAAGGGGTGAGAGAGAAAGAGGGGGCTGGAGAGAGAGAGGGGGTGAGAGAGAGAGGGGGTGAGAAAGAAAGGGGGTGAGAGAGAGGGGGGGGTGGGAGAGAGAGAGAGAGGGGGGGGTGAGAGAGAAGGGTGTGAGAGAGAGAGAGTGGGCGAGAAAGAGAGGGGCTGAGAGAGAGGGGGGGTAAGAGAGAGAGGGGGGGTTAAAGAAAGAGGGGGTGAAAGAGAGGGGGTGAGAAAGAGGGGGTGAGAGGGGGTGGGGGAGGTGGGTAGAGAGAGAGAGAGAAAGGGGGGGTGAGAGAGAAGAGGGGGGGGGGTGAGAGAGAAGGGGGTGCGAGAAAGAGAGGGGCTGAGAGAGAGGGGGGGGAGTAAGAGAGAGAGGGGGGGGTGAAAGAAAGAGGGGGTGAAAGAGAGGGGGTGAGAGAGAGAGAGGGGGGGTGAGAGAAAGAGAGGGGTAAGAGAGAGGGGGAGAGAGAGAGAGAGAGAGAGAGAGAGAGAGGGGGTGAGAGAGAGAAGGGGGATGAGAGAGAGAGAAGGGGGCGAGAGAGAGAGTGGGCGAGAAAGAGAGGGGCTGAGAGAGAGGGGGGGTAAGAGAGAGAGAGAGAGGGGGGTGAAAGAAAGAGGGGGTGAAAGAGAGAGGGGGGGTGAGAGAGAGAGAGGGGGTGAGAAAGAGAGGGTAAGAGAGAGGGGTGAGAGAGAGAGAGAGAGAGAGAGGGGGTGAGAGAGAGAAGGGGGATGAGAGAGAGAAAGGGGGTGCGAGAGAGAGAGAGTGGGCGAGAAAGAGAGGGGCTGAGAGAGAGGGGGGTAAGAGAGAGGGGGCAGAGAGAGGGGTGAAAGAGAGGGGGTGAGAGAAAGAGAGGGGAGGTGAAAGAATGGGGATGGGAGCGGAGGGTGAGAGAGAACCGGGGTGAGAGAGAGGGAACGGAACAAGTCAGGGGGAAGGAAGAGAGAGAGAGGGGGGAAAAGGTGGGGGGAGGGAGAGGGGGTGAGAGAGGGGTAAAGGTGGAGGGAGAGAGAGGAGGGTTGACACCATGGTAGTGTCAGGTGATTTTTTTTCTCTGGATTTTTGGGGTCTACTTACAAAAGTAGTTTGCCACGCAAAAGTCTCAGCATTGGTACATCCATCTTGAATAATCACCATAATGTGTCCAATATATTTATTTCCTATGATTGTCAGCTGCCTCTAGTGGCCATATTATGTTACTTTCCTGATTGAGCTATTTCAGGAAAACACAGCATTTTGCCACTAGATGGAGCTGCTGAACATAAGAAATAAACATATTAGACAAATTGTGGGGAATAATTGAGACGGCTGTGTGAAAGTTTGAGACATTTGCTAAGTGATTTTTTTTATAAATACTGTAGACCTCTTTATGTTAGGATCAATGACACCATTGTGATCAATGACACCATTGTGATCAATGACATTACAGTTTTTCAGGATTTTCTAAGTAAAAAAACAAATTATAATTGAAAAAATCTTCAATAACCCTTTTTGGGGATTTTTGGACTTTTTAGCCTTCAGCTAGAAAAAAAAAGTTGGCAAGAATGTTAAAAATTCCGGCAAAACTAAAATTAAAAAAGGGAATTGTTTTCGGTTGCCCCAGAAATGGGACTTCTCCGGGGCGACAAAAGGCCAAAACTTTCCAACCCGACATGGATGTGGACGTTGTTTGTTCTCATTTGTTATACAATAAAAAAGGCAACAAAGTGATAAAAAATAAAATACATTTTTGGCGCTCATTGCAGCCGCAGGGGGGGGGGGGGGGGGCGACGGATCTATAAAGGCGAATATGAAACGCTTTAACAAAGAACATCATTGGACGGTTGATGGTGGGAACAGAAAATCTTCACTCAGTATATATAATATATCCGCATTGTACGACAGCTCGGGATCATCGCACTTTGTTACGGCTCGCAGCGATTTCTGAGTCAGCAGATGAGTAAAGGGGGGGGATGGGGCCCGGCGCGCTCCTTGTAAGGAATCCGAATTTTCTGTGCAAAAATATTCTGAGTCATTACCGTAAAATCTGCAAGAAAGGATTTTTGGATATAACATTGTAACAAGAATGTCTTTATAGACTCCCCCTAGTGGATGTTCTGGGTGTCAGCATCCTAAGTGTATCTTTCACTTCTCTCTTTTTATATATATATGTACCGTATTTATCGGCGTATAACACGCACCCCAAGTTTAGGAGGGCATTTTAAGGAAAAAAAGTTTTAGGGAGGGAAGTTTAGGGAAAAAAAAAACGTATATTTAAGCGTCATTTGCAGCCTTGCCCAGTGTCATTTGCAGCCTTGCCCAGTGTCTTTGTAGCTTGCCCAGTGTCATTGCAGCTTGCCCAGCATCATTGCAGCTTGCCCAGCGTCATTGCAGCTTGCCCAGTGTCATTGTAGCTTGCCAGCGTCATTGCAGCTTGCCCAGTGTCATTGTAGCTTGCCCAGTGTCATTGCAGCATTGCCCAGCATCATTGCAGCTTGCCCAGCGTCATTGCAGCTTGCCCAGTGTCATTTGTAGCTTGCCCAGCGTCATTGCAGCTTGCCCAGCGTCATTGCAGCTTGCCCAGCGTCATTTGCAGCTTGCCCAGTGTCATTGTAGCTTGCCAGTGTCATTGTAGCTTGCCAGTGTCATTGTAGCTTGCCCAGCGTCATTGCAGCCTTGCCCAGCGTCATTGCAGCTTGCCCAGTGTCATTGCAGCCTTGCCAGCGTCATTTGCAGCCTTGCCCAGTGTCATTGTAGCTTGCCAGTGTCATTGTAGCTTGCCCAGCGTCATTGCAGCCTTGCCCAGTGTCATTGTAGCTTGCCCAGCGTCATTGCAGCCTTGCCCAGCGTCATTGCAGCTTGCCCAGCGTCATTGTAGCTTGCCCTGTGTCATTGCAGCCTTGCCCAGCTTCATTGCAGCCTTGCCCAGCGTCATTGGTAGCCTTGCTCAGCGTCATTGGTAGCCTTGCCCAGCGTCATTGTAGCTTGCCCAGTGTCATTGGTAGCTTGCCCAGCGTCATTGCAGCCTTGCCCAGCGTCCTTGCAGCTTGCCCAGTGTCATTGCAGCCTTGCCCAGCGTCCATTGCAGCCTTGCCCAGTGTCAGCTTGCCCAGCGTCATTGCCCAGTGTCATTGTAGCTTGCCCAGCGTCATTGGTAGCTTGCCCAGCGTCATTGTAGCTTGCCCAGCGTCATTGTAGCTTGCCCATTGTCATTGCAGCCTTGCCCAGCTTCATTGCAGCCTTGCACAGCGTCATTGGTAGCCTTGCTCAGCGTCATTGGTAGCCTTGCCCAGTGTCATTGTAGCTTGCTAGCGTTTAAATTTCCCGCCGCCGAGACGCTCTGTCGCATGCGCCGCCGAAAAAGACCGAAGCGCGGCCGAAAAAGACCGAAGCGCGCCCGGAAAAAGCCGAGCCGACTGTTCGGCTCCGCTGGCGGTCCCGCCTCCCTGCTGTTTCCGGAGCGAGCGCAGGGAGGCGGGACTACGAGCAGAGCCGAACAGTCTGCTCTGTCTTTTCCGGCCCCGCTTCGGTTTTTTCCGGCCGCGATTCGGTCTTTTTTGGCAGCGCTCTCTATTTTTCGGCGGCGCTTGCCATTTTTTGGGGGGGATATCGGCGTATAACACGCACCCACGACTTTCCCCCGATTTTAAGGGGGAAAAGTGCGTGTTATAGGCCAATAAATACGGTATATATATATATATATATATATATATATATATATATATATATATACACACACTATATGTATGGGCAGTTCTCCTTTTACCATCCAAGCAGGAACATATGCCAAGTTTGAGAACCGATTACCCGGCTCATCGATTGAACTCTGATCATTAATCTGGACATTATTTGCGAGTATTCTTCCTTCCCGAATCTACCTTATTTCTTTGTGGCTGTATATTGTCTCTTTGAAACATCTTTTCCTGTAAACATTTTATTGCACCAACTTTTCCCTTTTTATAATAAACCCCTTATGTCTCTAAAGCTCTTAATGCCAGCTATAAACGGACCTGCCTCTTGAAGGGGGCGCTACTGTAGTAGGGTGAGGCCTCTGAGCCAGGGGCGGACTGACCATTCGGCAACTCGGGCACTGCCCGAGGGCCCCCGGGCCACTAGGGGGCCCCATCAGGGTTGCCAGCCTCAGTAAAACCAGGGACAGTATGTAAAAATCTGTATTTTTTTTTTTTTACATCTGTCTCTGAAATGTCCCTTACCGACATCCTATTGGTCTAAAAATCCTGAGATTATAGCTGCCCCGCCTCTCCAGTACCGTCTCAGCCAATAGAAACATGTCTGTGTATACTGTGTGGCCCCATAATCTCTGATTGCCTGGGGGCCCCATAATCTTCTATTGCCCGGGGGCCCCCATGAGTTGTCAGTCCGCCCCCTGCTCTGAGCAGACCCGTCTGTGGTGGCGGCGGGTGTGTGTGTGGCAGACGCTTATTCTAAAAATTATAATTGGTATTGCTAACCTTACAAGTCTCCCCCGGCTCGGCCTTTTAACCACTTCAGCCCCGGACCAATCGGCAGCCAAAGGACCAGGCCCCTTTTTGCGATTCGGCACTGCGTCGCTTTAACTGACAATTGCGCGGTCGTGCGACGTGGCTCCCAAACAAAATTGGCGTCCTTTTTTCCCCACAAATAGAGCTTTCTTTTGGTGGTATTTGATCGCCCCTGCGGTGTTTATTTTTTGCGCTATAAACCAAAAAGAGCGACAATTTTGAAAAAAACGCATTCTTTTTTATTTTTTGCTATAATAAATATCCCCCAAAAAATATATAAAAAAACATTATTTTTCCTCAGTTTAGACGATACGTATTCTTCTACATATTTTTATGGTAAAAAAAATCGCAATAAGCGATTTTGATTGGTTTGCGCAGAAGTTATAGCGTTTACAAGATAGGGGATAGTTTTATAGCATTTTTATTAATCATTTTTTTTTTTATAAGTAATGGCGGCGATCAGCGATTTTTATTGTGACTGCGACATTATGGCGGAACATCGGACATTTTTGACAACATTTTTGGGACCATTGTCATTTATACAGCGATCAGTGCTATTTAAATGCATTGATTCCTGTAATTGACACTGGCAGTGAAGGGGTTAACCACTAGGTGGCAGTGTAGGGGTTAAGTATGCCTAGGGGCGTGTTTCTTACTGTGGGGGGGGCGTGGCTGTCAGCTAGTGAATGCTGATCTCTGCTCCAATCACAGGGAGCAGAGATCGGCGTCACTAGTTGCTAGGCAGAACGGGGAGATGCTGTTTATTTGGGCTTCTCCCCGTTCAGCCTCCCCGTGAGACGATCGCGGGTGTCCCCGCAGCGATCGAGTCCGCGGGACCCGCGACCGGCCTCACGGTGATCCCGACTGGCGCGAGCGCGCGCTGCTCGCGCCCGATGGCACCGCGACATATTAAAGAGGGACTTATATATACGCCCTTATGCCTGTCCGTGCCATTCTGTCGACGTATATCGTCGTGCGCCGGTCGAGAAGCGGTTAAAATGGGGGTGGTGGCAGTTAAAGGGTTAATCGCATAATTAGCCCAGCGACAATCGCTCTCAGGCGGCTCGCAAACCTAGATTGTGGTCCTGCCAGCTGGAAAACCTTTGTGCCGGGCGCAGCTGAGAGTGGCATCGTTACGTAAGTGACAGCGTGGTGTGAGGTTGGCCCAGTCCTACGTCGTGAGTTAGCGAGGAGGGCGGGGATCTGACACCCGCGTTCGTCACATATTGGCCCTCCCTTCTAGATTGTCAGCTCTCAGGATCAGGGCCCCCTGATCCCTCCTGTATTGATTTGTATTGTAATTGTACTGCCTGCCCTCATGTTGTAAAGCGCTGCGCAAACTGTTGGCGCCATATAAATCCTGTATAATAATAATAATAATATATATATCTATATGTATATATATAGCCATCAGAAATGATTCCTTTAATATATCTAATATATTTATTTCCTATGATCGTCAGCGCCATCTAGTGTCCATAATGCAATATGTGTATATATATATATATATATATATATATATATATACACATAAATAAATATATATATATATATATATTACACACATAAATAAATATATATATATATATATATATATATATATATCATATATATATACACACATAAATAAATATATATTATAATATATATACACACACATATATATATTGCATTATGGCCACTAGATGGCGCTGACGATCATAGGAAATAAATATATTAGATATATTAAAGGAATCATTTGTGATGGCTAGGCACCTAAGTGAAAGATATTTATAAATAATATAATTATAATAATATATGTTTTTTTTTTTATTATTACTGGGCTCAATGTATATATATATTTTATGTATATGTAAGTATTATAAGTATACAACTACACTTACAAGTATATTCCCTTTTAGGGGACTTAGGGGCCATTGCAAATGATCCCTGTAATGTGTTTAATATATATATACATTTCCTATGATTGTCAGCTCCATCTAGTGGCCATAATGCAGTACTTTCCTGATTGAATTATTTCAGGAAATTACTGCATTATGGCCACTAGTAGTGAGCAGTGGCAGCCCGTCCACACGGGGGCAAGGGGGCACCGCCCCCCCTAATCCATGTGCCCGGCCCCTAATCTACATGCAGGGCGCCGGATGCATGGATTCCAATGTTTTTCTTTTTTTATAGCACATGATTAGAGCCTGAGGCTCTAATTGGCTTAAAGAGGAGTGCCCACAAAAAAAAAAATTAAAAGTCAGCAGCTACAAATACTGCAGCTGCTGACTTTTAATAATCGGACATTACCTGTCCCAGGGTCCAGCGATGCGGGGGAACGAGACCCCCCCCCCTCGTTCCGCGCTCCGCTCGTGGCGCCGACATTCTCAATGTGGGAACCCGGCTGTGGCTTCACAGCCGGGCACCCGCTGCGCATGCGCGAGCGGCGCCGTGCGCCGTGATTCGACGCTCACTCCTCTGGGACACATGACAGGTCCCAGATGACTGTGCGGCGCATAGGGGAAGTGACGTTTAGCCCGGGCAATGAAGGTGGCAGACTACGAGGGACCCCCTAGCAACAGGCATTTAGGAGGTGAGTAAAAAATTTTTTTTTTTCCAATTATTTTTTTTTTATTTTTTTTATGTTTTTTAAGCCACATTTTTTTTTTTAGGTCGCAACCCCACTTTAAGCAGTATAATAGCTGGGTATGTATCTATCCATACTGTATATATATATATATATTACTGTAATATATGTATATACAGTGGAACCTCGGATTACAAGCATAATCCGTTCCAAGAGAATGCTTGTAATCCAAAGCACTCGCATATCAAAGCGAGTTTCCCATAGAAGTCAATGGAAATGGAAGATAATTAGTTCCGCATTGACTTCTATTACATGCAATACCGCATGTGGCCAGAGGTGGGGGGGGGGGCGCGGAGAGCCTCGGAAATACTTGGGAACAGTTCGGCTGAACTCGGAAAGCCTCTGAAACACTCCGGAACTGAGTATTTCCGAGTGTTTCCGAGTATTTCTGAATGGCTCCGAAGTGTCCCCAGGGGGGGGCGCCCCCGCACCTCTGGCCAAATGCGGTACTGCACACCCCATTAGCTTGAATTCTGCTCCTTTTGCGAGACAAACACTCGCAAACCGAGTCAGAATTAAAAAAAAAAAAAAGTTGCTCGTTTTTCAAAACGCGCGTTACTCGTAAACCAAGGTTCCACTGTGTATATCATAGTAATAATAATAATAATAATAATAATAATATATATTTAGATTATTTATATTAAAAAAACTTGCTGTGCAAACATCTCAGCCATCTGGAAAATTCCCCATAATGTGTCTACTATGTTTCTTTCCTATGAGCGCCACCTAGTGGCCATAATGTGGTATTTTTTCTGAAAATAACTCAATCGGGTAAACAGCACATTATGGACACTAGATGGCGCCTATCATAGGAAATAATACATATTAGACACGTTATGGTGATTATTTGCGATGGCTGAGATATTCACGCAGCAAATGTTTTATAATATACCCCGGCCCGCGGGACCAGCGGAGCGGCGCGATCGCCGCTGGAATCCCGCGATCCCGCGATCGGGTTACGGAGCTGAAGAACGGGGAGAGGTCTATGTAAACCAAACCTCTCCCCGCGCTTCCTACACTGACTGTCTGTGATCGGCGGTTCCCTGTCATCGGGAACGCCGATCAATGACGTCAGACGTACAGCCACGCCCCCCTACTGTAAAAAAAATCACAACACGTCACACTGACTCATCCCGCCCCCTAGTGGTTAACCCCCTAAATACAACTGTCATTTACATAGGAATCAGTGCTATTTAAAATATCATCTGATTGCTGTATAAATGACAAAGGTCCCAAAATTGTGTCAAATATGTCCGATGTGTCAGCCATAATGTCGCAGTCACAAATAAAAATCGCTGATCGCCGCCAATTCTAATAAAAAAAAAAAATTATTAATAAAAATGCTATCAAAACTATCCCCTATTTTGTAATCAATAATCGCTTATTGCGATTTTTTTTTAAACAAAAAATAAGAATATAAATATATAATAATATATATACAGCGGGTAACATAAGTATTGAACACGTCACCATTTTTCTAGGTAAATTTATTGGTAAAGCTGCGATTGACATGAAATTGTCCCCACAAACACTCCAATCCAATCCAACCGATCCAATCCATACAAAGACACCAAAACAAATCCGTTCAGAAATGAAGTTCTGTGTAATAAAATGGAAGGACACCGGGGAAGAAGTATTGGACACAAGAAGAAAGGGAGGTGCAAAACGGACACGGAAAGCCAAGTCACCGGCTGAAATCTATCAGTAGTAAGAAAGCAGTCCCGCCCCTTGTCAGGGCAAATTAATACCTATAAAAAGGTGTCTCATTACCGAGGTGTCACACAAGAGACGTCTCATGATGGGGAAAAGCAAAGAGCTCTCTCAGGACCTTCCCAACCTCATTGCTGCAAAACATACGGAAAGGCTTTGGTTACAGAAGGATTTCTAAACTTCTGACTCTTCCAGTGAGCACTGTTGGGGCCATAATCTGGAAGTGGAAAGAATATAATTTCACCATTACCCGGCCACTACCAGGTGCTCCTCACAACATATATGGGGCCAGGCACTGATGTTGGACGAGAAGGCCTGGCTCGCAGTCTTCGCTCTAATTCATATCAAAGGTTTTCTATCGGGTTGAGGTCAGGACTCTGTGCAGGCCAGTCAAATTCCTCCACCCCAAACTCACTCATCCATGTCTTTATGGACCTTGCTATGTGCACTGGTGCAAATCATTTGGTGGAGGGGGGATTATGGTGGTGGTGGGGGGGGGGGGGATTATGGTGTGGGGGGGAGGGGGGATTATGGTGTGGGGGGAGGGGGGATTATGATGTGGGGGGAGGGGGGATTATGGTGTGGGGGGAGGGGGGATTATGATGTGGGGGGAGGGGGGATTATGGTGTGGGGTTGTTTTATAAAATAATAATAAAAAAAAATAAAAAAAAATAATAATAATAATAATAATAATAATAATAATAAAAAAATAATATATTAAAAATAAAAAAAAATAATAATAATAAAAAAAAAATAATCATACAAATAAAAAATAAAATAATAATAAAATAATAATAATAATAATAAAAATAAATAATAATATTAAAAATAAAAATAAATAATAATAATAACAATAAGATAAAAAATAAGGAGCCCATTAAAAGATTAAACAACATAAAACAGCTTTGCCTGCTAATATTTAGCTTCAGTCCAGAGATTTCCTGCCTAGTCTGCCACTAGATGTCCTCAGTCTGATGGCCAGCATCGTTCAACCCCACTTCCTCTGAGCCCAGGTCATCCCGGACTCCGTCGTAGACAGTGAAAAAGAGAAGCAGCAGTGATGAGCTCATCTCTCTGTCGCTTTGCTCTCTCCTCCTAGCAGCGTGCAGTCAGCAGATGAGCTGATTGGTTCCTTGTGCGGCTTCTTCCAGTCACACTCCAGCTCTGCTGTACAGGGAGGGCAGGGCTGACACCAGGTCACATTTAGATACTTATACTGCTTGTAGTGATGTGGTAATGATTACAGAAGATGGGGGTCCTTGTCCCCCCCCCCTGTCCCCGGGTCGGTCAGCTTGGAGCAGCACAGGAAAGCAGGCTGGTAATGTGATAGGGGACGGATGAAGCTCCATGTCTCACCAACTGAAAAAATTCCATATTCCGGTCGTAAATTTACGGTATGGGGTGGGGGAGGGGTCACAGGTCACCCATCCAAAGTGACCCGGAACACTGCAAAGGTCATCCCTCCAGCTGCCCCTTTATTGGGAGGCCATGACCCCCCCACCCCCCCCCCCCCACCACACACACCCCCCCCCAGCACCCCCCCCCGCACCCCCTGGGGGCTGAGGGGGAATTCCAGGAAAAAGGAAAACAAAAGGAAAGCCGGATTCCAGACAAACAGATGTAATACAAATATGGGGGATGGTTTGAAATTCTGTCCATCCAGTCCTGAATGTAACCCAGCTCTGCCACCCACCATCATAGCCCTCCAGGGAAAGAGATCTCATTTTACTCCACTGCACTTCAGTAACAATAACAGATCTTGTCCCTCCCCCCCCCCCCCCAGTCTGTGATTGGACAGTGAGAGGAGAAGCAGCAGACCGATCTCTCATCTCTCCATCACTCTGCTCTCTCCTCCAATCCGCACTGTGCAATGCACAACAACTGACTGCCTCCTTGTGCTGCCTGCTGGTCGGCTCCATCTAGTGGCCACACAGCGGTACTTCCCTCATCCACACTGGTTTGTTTCAATGAGTAATATTCCATCTCCCGAGGAAAAAGCCTGAGAACATTCCGGACAGCTGTGTATGACACCCTCACTGGGGGGAGGGGAGACTGAGGAAATGACTCCTCCTCCTTCTACAAAGTTACAATGTACAGTCTGATCACTGGGGGAGGGGAGACTGAGGAAATGACTCCTCCCCCTTCTACAAAGTTACAATGTTACAGTCTGATCACTGGGGGAGGGGAGACTGAGGAAATGACTCCTCCTCCTTCTACAAACTTACAAGCTAGATGATGCTGGACGTCCTCCAGCCAGGAAATGAGGGCGGGGCTCTGTCTGACTTGCGGCTTCTAATGCACATGGTGAGAAGCTCACAGTGTGCAGTGATATCATTGGAAGCCGTTTCAGTCCAGGGGGAGGAGCCGGTACACCTGGAGGAGGGAGGTCAGATTTAAAGGGACGGCTTCACACAGACATCTCTAGGGGGTCATTGTAAATCTAAAATTATTTCAAATAAGACGGTTTCCCTTTAAGATTCTGAACAGTGAGGGACGTATCTGGCGCCCCCGGAGGGCGCGGTCTGTGTTGGCGGCCTTGGTGGGTGTGATAAGAGGATCCGAGGTCATCGGTGAGCGCTACACCTCCCCCGCCTGAGACCTTCAGACTGTCTGTTCTCCACGTCTGATCTGTACAATGTGACCAACCAGATCCGTTACATCGTGTCACCTCCACACCAGAGAATCACCGACATTCACCCGACAATCCGCCTCCTACCCACCGACATTCACCAGACAATCCACCTCCTACCCACCGACAATCCGCCTCCTACCCACCGACATTCACCCGACAATCCGCCTCCTACCCACCGACATTCACCCGACAATCCACCTCCTACCCACCGACATTCACCCGACATTCACCCGACAATCCGCCTCCTACCCACCGACATTCACCCGACAATCCACCTCCTACCCACCGACATTCACCCGACATTCACCCGACAATCCACCTCCTACCCACCAACATTCACCCGACAATCCACCTCCTACCCACCGACATTCACCCAACAATCCACCTCCTACCCACCGACATTCACCCGACATTCACCCGACAATCCGCCTCCTACCCACCGACATTCACCCGACAATCTCCTACCCACCGACAATCACCCGACAATCCACCTCCTACCCACCGACATTCACCCGACAATCCACCTCCTACCCACCGACATTCACCCGACAATCCACCTCCTACCCACCGACATTCACCCGACATTCACCCAACAATCCACCTCCTACCCACCGACATTCACCCGACAATCCACCTCCTACCCACCGACATTCACCCGACAATCCACCTCCTACCCACGACATTCCCCCAACATTCACCCGACAATCCACCTCCTACCCACTGACATTCACCGGACAATCCACCTCCTACCCACCGACATTCACCCGACAATCCACATCCTACCCACCGACATTCACCCGACAATCCACCTCCTACCCACCGACATTCACCCGACAATCCACCTCCTATCCACCTCCTACCCACCGACATTCACCGGACAATCCGCCTCCTACCCACCGACATTCACCCGACAATCCACCTCCTACCCACCGACATTCACCCGACAATCCACCTCCTATCCACCTCCTACCCACCGACATTCATCGGACAATCCGCCACTTACCCACCGACATTCACCCGACAATCCACCTCCTACCCACCGACATTCACCCGACAATCCACCTCCTACCCACCGACATTCACCCGACAATCCACCTCCTACCCACGACATTCCCCCGACATTCACCCGACAATCCACCTCCTACCCACTGACATTCACCGGACAATCCACCTCCTACCCACCGACATTCACCCGACAATCCACCTCCTACCCACCGACATTCACCCGACAATCCACCTCCTACCCACCGACATTCACCCGACAATCCACCTCCTATCCACCTCCTACCCACCGACATTCACCGGACAATCCGCCTCCTACCCACCGACATTCACCCGACAATCCACCTCCTACCCACCGACATTCACCCGACAATCCACCTCCTATCCACCTCCTACCCACCGACATTCACCGGACAATCCGCCACTTACCCACCGACATTCACCCGACAATCCACCTCCTACCCACCGACATTCACCCGACAATCCACCTCCTATCCACCTCCTACCCACCGACATTCACCGGACAATCCGCCTCCTACCCACCGACATTCACCCGACAATCCACCTCCTACCCACCGACATTCACCCGACAATCCGCCTCCTACCCACCGACATTCACCCGACAATCAACCTCCTACCCACAGACATTCACCCGACAAACCGCCTCCTACCCACCGACATTCACCCGACAAACCGCCTCCTACCCACCGACATTCACCCGACAATCCACCTCCTACCCACCGACATTCACCCGACAATCCGCCTCCTACCCACCGACATTCACCCAACAATCCCCCTCCTACCAACCGACATTTACCCGACAATCCACCTCCTACCCACCGACATTCACCTGACAATCCACCTCCTACCCACCGACATTCACCCGACAATCCCCCTCCTACCAACCGACATTTACCCGACAATCCACCTCCTATCCACCGACATTCACCCGACAATCAACCTCCTACCCACCGACATTCACCCGACAATCCACCTCCTACCCACCGACATTCACCCGACAATCCCCCTCCTACCAACCGACATTTACCCGACAATCCACCTCCTATCCACCGACATTCACCCGACAATCCAACTCCTACCCACCGACATTCACCTGACAATCCCCCTCCTACCAACCGACATTCACCCGACAATCCCCCCTCCTACCAACCGACATTTACCCGACAATCCACCTCCTATCCACCGACATTCACCAGACAATCCACCTCCTACCCACCGACATTCACCCGACAATCCACCTCCTACCCACCGACATTCACCCGACAATCCACCTCCTACCCACCGACATTCACCCGACAATCCCCCTCCTACCAACCGACATTCACCCAACAATCCCCCTCCTACCAACCGACATTTACCCGACAATCCACCTCCTACCACCGACATTCACCTGACAATCCACCTCCTACCCACCGACATTCACCCGACAATCCCCCTCCTACCAACCGACATTTACCCGACAATCCACCTCCTACCCACCGACATTTACCCGACAATCCCCCTCCTACCAACCGACATTCACCGGACAATCCCCCTCCTACCAACCGACATTTACCCGACAATCCACCTCCTACCCACCGACATTCACCCGACAATCCACCTCCTACCCACCGACATTCACCCGACAATCCCCCTCCTACCAACCGACATTTACCCGACAATCCACCTCCTATCCACCGACATTCACCGGACAATCCACCTCCTACCCACCGACATTCACCCCGACAATCCCCCTCCTACCAACCGACATTCACCCGACAATCCCCCTCCTACCAACCGACATTTACCCGACAATCCACCTCCTATCCACCGACATTCACCCGACAATCCACCTCCTACCCACCGACATTCAACCGACAATCCACCTCCTACCCACCGACATTCACCCGACAATCCAACTCCTACCCACCGACATTCACCCGACAATCCCCCTCCTACCAACCGACATTCACCCGACAATCCACCTCCTACCCACCGACATTTACCCGACAATCCACCTCCTATCCACCGACATTCACCCGACAATCCACCTCCTACCCACCGACATTCACCCGACAATCCACCTCCTACCCACCGACATTCACCTGACAATCCACCGACATTCACCCGACAATCCACCTCCTACCCACCGACATTCACCCGACAATCCACCTCCTACCCACCGACATTCACCTGACAATCCACCTCCTACCCACCGACATTCACCCGACAATCCACCTCCTACCCACCGACATTCACCTGACAATCCACCTCCTACCCACCGACATTCACCCGACAATCCACCTCCTACCCACCGACATTCACCCGACAATCCCCCTCCTACCAACCGACATTTACCCGACAATCCACCTCCTATCCACCGACATTCACCGGACAATCCACCTCCTACCCACCGACATTCACCCGACAATCCCCCTCCTACCAACCGACATTCACCCGACAATCCCCCTCCTACCAACCGACATTTACCCGACAATCCACCTCCTATCCACCGACATTCACCCGACAATCCACCTCCTACCCACCGACATTCACCCGACAATCCACCTCCTACCCACCGACATTCACCCGACAATCCACCTCCTACCCACCGACATTCACCCGACAATCCCCCTCCTACCAACCGACATTCACCCGACAATCCACCTCCTACCCACCGACATTTACCCGACAATCCACCTCCTATCCACCGACATTCACCCGACAATCCACCTCCTACCCACCGACATTCACCCGACAATCCACCTCCTACCCACCGACATTCACCTGACAATCCACCTCCTACCCACCGACATTCACCCGACAATCCACCTCCTACCCACCGACATTCACCCGACAATCCACCTCCTACCCACCGACATTCACCTGACAATCCACCTCCTACCCACCGACATTCACCCGACAATCCACCTCCTACCCACCGACATTCACCCGACAATCCACCTCCTACCCACCGACATTCACCCGACAATCCACCTCCTACCCACAGACATTCACCCGACAATCCGCCAAATATTTGTATTGTATTCGCTGTCTATAAACAACATGTCATGGTGGACAGGAAACGCCGGGGGGCGTCCCGTCATCTTAGGGCCCCATCGCTGCCGTCTGTCTACAGAGAGTCCCTTGTTTGTATGTCCTGTTGTCATGGTGACCTCCTACGGGGGGACCCTCGCCTTCAATCGGCATCCTCAGACCTCCCACTTAAAGGAGAACTCCACCTTCTCACACCTCTGCGGCCAATCAGACAGGACAGCTGACTGTCAGTCCTGTCACTATCTCTGTACTGGCTCTTGAAGTGTCCAGTTTATATAATGGGGGAGATTCATCGTCTGCTTCTACAGAACATTCCTAAAGTATTCACACCCCCTTCACTGTCTTCAATGTCATTACAGTGTATACTCTCTATATATATATATATATATATACAGTGTATACTCTCTCTCTATATATATACAGGGCCATGAAAAAGTATTCATACTCCTTGAAATTTCCCACATTTTGTTACAACCAAAAACATAAATGTATTTTATTGGGATTTTATGTGATGGACCAACACAAAGTGTCACATAATTGTGAAGTGGAAGGAAAATGATACAAATAAATATGTGAAAAGTGTGGGGGGGGGGGGCATTTGTATGGCGCCCCCCGGAGTCAATACTTTGTAGAACCCCCTTTCTCTACAAGTCTTTTTGGGGATGTCTCTACCAGCTTTACCCATCTAGAGAGGACATTTCTGCCCCATTCTTCTTCTTTGTAAAATATCTCAAGCTCTGTCAGATTGGATGGAGAGCGTCTGTGAACAGCAATTTTCAAGTCTTTCCACAGATTCTCAATGTGATTTAGGTCTGGACTGTGACTGGGCCATTCTAACACATGAATATGCTTTGATCTAATCCATTCCATTGTAGCTCTGGCTGTATGTTTCGGGTCGTTGTCCTGCTGGAAGGTGACCCTCCCCCCCGGTCTCAAGTCTTTTGCCGACTCTAACAGGTTTTCTTCTAAGATTGTCCTGTATTTGTCTCCATCCATCTTCCCATCAACTCTGACCAGCTTCCCTGTCCCTACTGAAGAAAACCATCCCCACCACATGATGCTGCCACCACCATGTTTCACGGTGGGGATGGTGTGTTCAGGGGGATGGGCAGTGTTAGTTTCCCCCACACATAGCGTTTTGCTTTTAGGCCATAAAGTTGAATTTTGGTGTCATGTGACCAGATCACCTTCTTCCACATGTTTGCTCCCCTCCCCCACATGGCTTCTCACAAACTACAAACAGGACTTCTTATGACTTTCTTTCTCCAATGTCTTTCTTCTTGTCACTCTTCCATAAAGGGCAGATTTGTGGAGAACACGACTAATAGTTGTCCTGTGGACAGACTCTCCCCCTGAGCTGTGGATCTCTGCAGCTCCTCCAGAGTTACCATGGACCTCTTGGCTCTTCTCTGATGAATGCTCTCCTTGCCCGGCCCGGTCAGTTTAGGTGGACGGCCATGTCTTGGTAGGTTTGCAGTTGACACACTGGATTCTGAATTTAGGAACACACCGGATTCTCAATCTAAGGACACACCAGACCCTCAACCCAAAAACACATCAGATCCTCAATCTAAGGACACACCGGAACCTCAATCTAAGGACATACCAGATCCTCAATCTAAGGACACACCAGATCCGCAACCCAAAAACACATCAGATCCTCAATCTAAGGACACACCAGATCCTCAACCCAAAAACACATCAGATCCTCAATCTAAGGACACACCAGATCCTCAATCTAAGGACACACCAGATCCTCAACCCAAAAACACATCAGATCCTCAATCTAAGGACACACCGGACCCTCAACCCAAAAACACATCAGGTCCTCAATCTAAGGACACACCAGATCCTCAATCTAAGGACACACCAGATCCTCAATCTAAGGACACACCGGACCCTCAACCCAAAAACACATCAGATCCTCAATCTAAGGACACACCAGATCCTCAAACCAAAAACACACCAGATCCTCAATCTAAGGACACACCAGATCCTCAACCCAAAAACACACCAGATCCTCAATCTAAGGACACACCAGATCCTCAACCCAAAAACACATCAGATCCTCAATCTAAGGACACACCAGATCCTCAACCCAAAAACACACCAGATCCTCAATCTAAGGACACACCAGATCCGCAACCCAAAAACACATCAGATCCTCAATCTAAGGACACACCAGATCCTCAACCCAAAAACACATCAGATCCTCAATCTAAGGACACACCAGATCCTCAATCTAAGGACACACCAGATCCTCAACCCAAAAACACATCAGATCCTCAATCTAAGGACACACCGGACCCTCAACCCAAAAACACATCAGGTCCTCAATCTAAGGACACACCAGATCCTCAATCTAAGGACACACCAGATCCTCAATCTAAGGACACACCGGACCCTCAACCCAAAAACACATCAGATCCTCAATCTAAGGACACACCAGATCCTCAACCCAAAAACACACCAGATCCTCAATCTAAGGACACACCAGATCCTCAACCCAAAAACACACCAGATCCTCAATCTAAGGACACACCAGATCCTCAATCTAAGGACACACCAGATCCTCAACCCAAAAACACACCAGATCCTCAATCTAAGGACACATCAGATCCTCAATCTAAGGACACACCGGAACCTCAATCTAAGGACACACCGGACCCTCAACCCAAAAACACATCAGATCCTCAATCTAAAGACACACCGGAACCTCAATCTAAGGACACACTGGACCCTCAACCCAAAAACCCATCAGATCCTAAATCTAAGGACACACCAGATCCTCAATCTAAGGACACACCGGACCCTCAACCCAAAAACCCATCAGATCCTAAATCTAAGGACACACCAGATCCTCAATCTAAGGACACACCGGAACCTCAATCTAAGGAGACACCGGACCCTCAACCCAAAAACACATCAGATCCTAAATCTAAGGACACACCAGATCCTCAATCTAAGGACACACCGGACCCTCAACCCAAAAACATAGCAGACCTCAATCTAAGGACACACCAGATCGTCAACCCAAAAACATAGCAGACCTCAATCTAAGGACACACCAGATCCTCAACCCAAAAACATAGCATACCTCAATCTAAGAACACACCGGACCCTCAACCCAAAAACACATCAGATCCTCAATCTAAGGACACACCGGACCCTCAACCCCAAAACACATCAGATCCTCAATCTAAGGACACACCAGACCCTCAACCCAAAAACATAGCAGACCTCAATCTAAGGACACACCGGATCCTCAACCCAAAAACATAGCAGACCTCAATCTAAGGACACACCAGATCCTCAATCTAAGGACACACCAGACCCTCAACCCAAAAACATAGCAGACCTCAATCTAAGGACACACCAGACCCTCAACCCAAAAACACATCAGATCCTTAATCCAAGGACACACCAGATCCTCAATCTAAGGACACACCAGATCCTCAATCTAAGGACACACCAGATCCTCAATCTAAGGACACACCGGACCCTCAACCCAAAAACACATCAGATCCTCAATCTAAGGACACACCAGATCCTCAACCCAAAAACACACCAGATCCTCAATCTAAGGACACACCAGATCCTCAATCTAAGGACACACCAGATCCTCAACCCAAAAACACACCAGATCCTCAATCTAAGGACACACCAGATCCTCAACCCAAGAACACATCAGATCCTCAATCTAAGGACACACCGGAACCTCAATCTAAGGACACACCGGACCCTCAACCCAAAAACACATCAGATCCTCAATCTAAAGACACACTGGAACCTCAATCTAAGGACACACTGGACCCTCAACCCAAAAACCCATCAGATCCTAAATCTAAGGACACACCAGATCCTCAATCTAAGGACACACCGGACCCTCAACCCAAAAACACATCAGATCCTCAATCTAAGGACACACCAGATCCTCAATCTAAGGACACACAGGACACTCAACCCAAAAACACATCAGATCCTAAATCTAAGGACACACCAGATCCTCAATCTAAGGACACACAGGACACTCAACCCAAAAACACATCAGATCCTAAATCTAAGGACACACCAGATCCTCAATCTAAGGACACACCGGACCCTCAACCCAAAAACACATCAGATCCTCAATCTAAGGACACACCGGAACTTCAATCTAAGGACACACCAGATCCTCAATCTAAGGACACACTGGACCCTCAACCCAAAAACACATCAGATCCTAAATCTAAGGACACACCAGATCCTCAATCTAAGGACACACAGGACACTCAACCCAAAAACATAGCAGACCTCAATCTAAGGACACACCAGATCCTCAACCCAAAAACATAGCAGACCTCAATCTAAGGACACACCAGATCCTCAACCCAAAAACATAGCAGACCTCAATCTAAGGACACACCGGATCCTCAAACCAAAAACATAGCAGACCTCAATCTAAGGACATACCAGATCCTCAATCTAAGGACACACCGGACCCTCAACCCAAAAACACATCAGATCCTCAATCTAAGGACACACCAGATCCTCAACCCAAAAACATAGCAGACCTCAATCTAAGAAAACACCGGACCCTCAACCCAAAAACACATCAGATCCTCAATCTAAGGACACACCAGATCCTCAACCCAAAAACATAGCAGACCTCAATCTAAGGACACACCAGACCCTCAACCCAAAAACATAGCAGACCTCAATCTAAGGACACACCGGATCCTCAAACCAAAAACATAGCAGACCTCAATCTAAGGACATACCAGATCCTCAATCTAAGGACACACCGGACCCTCAACCCAAAAACACATCAGATCCTCAATCTAAGGACACACCAGATCCTCAATCTAAGGACACACCAGATCCTCAATCTAAGGACACACCAGATCCTCAATCTAAGGACACACCAGATCCTCAATCTAAAGACACACCAGATCCTCAATCTAAGGACACATCAGATCCTCAATCTAAGGACACACCAGACCCTCAACCCAAAAACATAGCAGACCTCAATCTAAGGACACACCGGATCCTCAAACCAAAAACATAGCAGACCTCAATCTAAGGACATACCAGATCCTCAATCTAAGGACACACCGGACCCTCAACCCAAAAACACATCAGATCCTCAATCTAAGGACACACCAGATCCTCAATCTAAGGACACACCGGACCCTCAACCCAAAAACACATCAGATCCTCAATCTAAGGACACACCAGATCCTCAATCTAAGGACACACCAGATCCTCAATCTAAGGACACACCAGATCCTCAATCTAAGGACACACCGGACCCTCAACCCAAAAACATAGCAGACCTCTAAGGACTGAATGAGATTGAGGATCTGGTGTGCTTTTGGACTTAAGTGTCCAGTAACTTCAGATCTGAGTCCAAGAACACAGCATGTCCTCAATCAAAAAACCACAGCGGACCCTCAATCGAAAACCCTATATATCCCCCATCAGCAACACCCCCCCCCCCCCATCCCCCCAACACTCTCATCTGCTTCTTCAAGCCTTCTGCGGCCACAAAAATGTGACTTTTCCCCCCGGCTGTTAAGTTTATGGAGTTCGGGGGACTTCCTGCCATCAGGAGAAATATGAGAAGTGCTCAGAGCTGTCAGAAGATGGAGATAGAAGGGCCCGACATGGGGTAAGTGCTGCGCTCACCCCTCACCCCGAGCATTCAGAGACCCATAACAGACACAGAGAGTTCCGAGAACACAATTCCAAAAATGTCCCCAGCAAAGAGTTTCCATCCCGTTGCAAGGAGGCCTCTGATAAGACGGGACCCCGGAGAGAACAGATTGTGGGATTCGTACCGTCTTCAACCGTCTTATCATTCCGAAGCTGAAACACCACCCTTCCCCCCATGTCGGTAGGAACTTTTTGTTTATAAATTTAAATCAGTATTTTTTGCTCTAAAATTACTAAGAACCCCCCAAACATTATATATATTTTTTAGCAGAGACCCCAGAGAATAAAATGGTGATCGTTGCTATATTTTATGTCACGCGGTGTTAGCACAGCTGTCTTTCGTATGCGTTACGCATGCGTTCGCTTCTGCGCATGAGCATGGAGCGATGGGGCGCTTTACATTTTATTTTTCCTTATTTTTTTTTTTTTTACATCGTCCCTTTATTTTTTTTTATTTTTTATCACTTTTATTCCTATTACATTATTACTATGTAAACATCCCTTGTAATAGAAATAGGCATGACAGGTCCTCTTTATGGAGAGATCTGGGGGGTCAAAATTACCCCAAATCCCTTCTTTAACCGGGTTCCCGAGCGGCGCACGACGATGTACGGGCAGGCAAAATGGCGTACAGGTAAGTCCCCTTTTAGATTGCCGCTGTGCCATCGCGTGCGCCTGCTGGTCGGGACCCCCGTGAGTCCGGTCGCGGGTCCCGCGGACTCGATTGCCGTGGGGATACCCGCGATCATCTCACAGGGAGGCTGAACGGGGAGATGCGGAAGTAAACAGCATCGCCCCGTTCTGCCTAGCAACTAGTGACACTGATCTCTGCTCCCTGTGATTGGAGCAGAGATCAGTGTTCACTAAATCACAGCCACGCCCCCCCCACAGTTAGTAACACGCCCCTAGGACACACTTAACCCCTACACGGCCACCCCCTGGTTAACCCCATCACTGCCAGTGTCATTTATACAGGAATCAGTGCATTTAAATAGCATTGATTGCTGTATAAATGACGATGGTCCCAAAAATGTGTCAAAAATGTCCGATGTGTCCGCCATAATGTCGCAATCACAATAAAAATCGATGATTGCCGCCATTACTAGTAAAAAAAAAAAATTATTAATAAAAATGCTATAAATCTATCCCCTATTTTGTAAACGCAATAACTTCTGCGCAAACCAATCAATAATCGCTAATTGCGATTTTTTTTACCAAAAATATGTAGAAGAATACGTATCAGCCTAAACTGAGGAAAAAAAAAAAATTTTTTTTTATATATTTTTGGGGGATATTTATTATAGCAAAAAGTAAACAAATAATGCTTTTTTTCAAAATTGTCGCTCTTTTTTTGTTTATAGCGCAAAAAAAAAAAAAACGCAGAGGTGATCAAATAACCCCAAAAGAAAGCTCTATTTGTGGGGAAAAAAGAACGTCAATTTTTGTTTGGGAGCCACGTCGCACGACGCGCAATTGTCAGTTAAATCGACGCAGTGCCGGATTGCAAAAAGTGGTCTGGTCTTAAGCCAGCAAAATGGTCCGGGGCTGAAAGTGGTTAAAAGCAAAAGAAAAAACTTTTTTTTGCATTTTGACTTTAAAAAAAAAAATCATTTGTTTTTGCCCGAGAACCAGAAGTGACATCAGAGGTCGCTCCGGGTCCTCCAAGGGCATAGAGACAAATGGGGGCCATCTTGTTCTCACCTTCAACTTCCTGCCCAGCGAACGGCCTCATCGGATCGCTTCCGGGCTTTACCGACAGCTCTGGTAAGCATGGAAATTACCGGGAAGCGGCGGGAGGGGTGGGGGGTGAGGGGGGCACCTCTCCCGCCACCTCCAAAAGTGATCCTGCGGCGAATGCGCTTACAGAAGCGCTTTTATCCAACGTGGAATCGCCCATAGTAAAAACAATACTGGGGTTATGGCAGCTAAAAATTTAAAGGGACAATGTAAAAAAAAAAAGTATTTAAAATAAATAATAATAATAAAAAAAAAATTAAAGCGCCCCCATCCCCCCCGTGTTGGCGCACAGTGCTGAACGCATACGTAGGTCACGCCCACATATGTAAACAGTATTACATGTGAGGTATCGCCACGAACGTTATATGTAAAAAAAAATGTAAGCGTCGCCTATGGAGATTTTTAAGTACTGAACTTTGGCGCCATTCCAAGAGCGTGCGCAGTTTTATGGTAACATCATCTTTTAAATTTTAGAAAAAAATTTGGTTACATATGTGTTTTTTTTATTTTTATTTTAATCATTAAATCATTTAATCATTTTAATCATTAAAGTTAATTTTTTTCCCAAAAAATTGCATTTGAAAGACCGCTGTGCAAATACTGTGTGACATAAAAAGTTCCAACAACCGCCATTTTATTCTCTAGGGTCCCTGCTAAATAATAAAAAAATAAAAATATATATATATATAAAGTTTGGGGGTTCTAAGTCATTTTCTAGCAAAAAAAAACACAGATTTTTACATTGCTATGAGAGAAGTGTCAGAATTGTCCGGCAGGCAGGTGGTTGATTTCCTCTGGTGATCCCGCCAGTAACACACTTCCTGTCCTCGGGTGACAACACTCACCATATTGTATCTATGGAGAAGCAGCGTGGTCATGCTAGAATGCTCTCCTGATTTGGAATATGGACACCTTCTTCTCTGCTCGCTCCATTGCATAGAGGGGGAGGTGTTCTGTAGCTCAGAAATGATAGCCGGGGAAGCTGATAACAACAAAGTAACAGGGACACTGTATACATAAAGGGAACAGCATTGTCACCCTAGGACAAGACATGTGCAATTCGTTTCGTTTTTTTTCGGTTTTTTTTTTCGTTATTTTTGTTCGTTTGTTTTCGTACGAATGAACGAATCGTTCAAATCGTACAAATCCGAATAACGAATCATTCGAATCGAACGAATCCGAAAAACAACGAAAATCCGAAAAAAACTAATTAGAAACAACGAATGTACTAATGAAGAAAATCCGAAAAACGAAAACGAACGAAAAAATTCGTACATTCGTAACTTTTTTTTTGTTGAATTGGTAATTTTCCGTGTCCCTTACAATGGCGCTGCTTAACGTGCTTCGAATGGATTGAACAAAAAAATTCGTACATTCGTAACTTTCTTTTTCGATTCGTAAATTATTAAAATGTAATAATAGCATACACATTACATCAAATTATGAATTATGCTCCGATTACGAATCTACGAATGTTACGAAATGTTACGAATAAATACGAATGCGTCCGAAAATTAAACTAATGAAAAAACGAATCAACGAAAAAATAACTCTTACGAATGTACGAATCGTTACGAATACCAACACCGACGACTTACGAATGTACGAATCGTTACGAATCAACGGAAACGAAAAAAACGAAACGAAAAAAAAACAATTTTTTTTCGGAAATGAAAAAAACGAAACGAAAATAAACAAATTTTTTCGTTGTGCACATGTCTACCTAGGACAGGAAGTGTGTCAGGACTACAGAACACCTTCCCCTTCTCTTCATCTCCCTTATATATAGTGGGAGGGGTTCTATAGTCCTAAAACACTTCTTGCCCTAAGGTGACAACCATTGTATCCATAGGGGAGTAGCATTTTCATCCTAGAACAGGAAGTGTGTCAGTACTACAGAAAATATATGAGAAAGAGAACTGTAGGGGGCGCTATTTAAAGGGCGCCATTCTATCACCCCCCAGAAAACAGTGCGATTATTTACAGAACACAAGCGCACCCAAAATTAAGTGATACAAGTTTTATATCACAGCCAGGAAGATATACCGTATTTATCGGCGTATAACGCGCACTTTTTTCCCCTTAAAATCAGGGGGAAATCAGCGGTGCGTGTTATACGCCGACCCCCCGCCGTTTCTAATCTCTTCTGCCGCTCTCGGTGGCTTTCGGGTATTTTCGGCCGTTCTCGTCTATCTTCGGCCCTTCTCGGCTATTTTCGGCCGCCCTCGGCAGCTTTCGGGAAGCCGAAAGCTGCCGAGAACAGCCGAGTGCGGCCGAAAATAGCCGAGAACGGCCGAAGATAGCCGGGAGCGGCTGAGTGCGGCCGAAAATACCCGAAAGCCAAAAAAAACGGCCGAGAACTACCGAGCGCCGCCGAGATACACAGGACATCCGCTCTGTATCTCGGCGGCGCCATTTTTAAAAACGAAAAGACACTGACAAGGCTGCAATGGAAGGCTGCAAATGCTGCAAATGACTGACAAGGCTGCAAATGCTGCAAATGACTGACAAGGCTGCAATGGAAGGCTGCAAATAACTGACAAGGCTGCAAATAACTGACAAGGCTGCAAATGACAGACAAAGCTGCAATGGAAGGCTGCAAATGACTGACAAGGCTGCAATGGAAGGCTGCAAATAACTGACAAGGCTGTAATGGAAGGCTGCAAATGACTGACAAGGCTGCAATGGAAGGCTGCAAATGACTGACAAGGCTGCAAATGACAGACAAAGCTGCAATGCAAGGCTGCAAATGACAGACAAAGCTGCAATGCAAGGCTGCAAATAACTGACAAGGCTGTAATGGAAGGCTGCAAATGACTGACAAGGCTGCAATGGAAGGCTGCAAATGACTGACAAGGCTGCAATGGAAGGCTGCAAATAACTGACAAGGCTGCAAATGACAGACAAAGCTGCAATGCAAGGCTGCAAATAACTGACAAGGCTGTAATGGAAGGCTGCAAATAACTGACAAGGCTGCAATGGAAGGCTGCAAATGACTGACAAGGCTGCAATGGAAAGCTGCAAATGACTGACAAGGCTGCATTGATGGGCATTTAAATGTAATTTTTTTCCCTTAAACTTCCCTTCTAAAAGTTTTTTTCTTTTAAAATTCCCTCCTAAACTTGGGGTGCGTGTTATACTCCGGAGTGTGTTATACGCCGATAAATACGGTACATTGTATTCATTACCAATAATCATATATTGTATATAGAGCACAAATGACTTCTAAGGGCTTCCTCAGGGGGATGGTGTTCCCTGAAACGTGGAGTCACCTGACTGCTCTGCTATTGGCAATGCATTTGTACCTAATCAATCTGTATAAATGACCCGTACACTGGATGTCATGTAGATGTTACATGGAGTATTAATATATGGATTATTATTAATATATGGATTATTATTAATATATGGATTATTGGTAAAATGAATAGAATGTTTATCTTTGTGGCCTTGAAATAAAATGAATAGAATGTTTATCTTTGTGGCCTTGAAATAAAACTCTCATCACTGAATTATTCTGGGTGTGCTCCTCTCCTCTCCTCCTCCTCTCCTCTCCTCTCCTGATCAGATCTCCTTATATGATAACCAGGAAATGATTGTTGGGCAATAAATGGGCAAGTTCTGACGACGTTCTGCAAAGAGTTTCCGACCCGGGAGGCTCCCGACACGCCAACATTTCCTTCCTAATCATCACAGATGAAGTAATGAAAATCCATTTTCATTACTTTATTTATTATAAATAAATAATACATTTTACTTTATAATACATAAATCTTTCCTCTCTTTTCTTCTCCTTTCCTCTTCCCTTTCTTATCCTCTGTCATTTCCTTCCCCCTTTCCTCTTAATATTCCTTTCTCCTTTCCTTTCATCTTTCCTTTTTCTTGCAGGTGTTGGGAGTATATATAGTTTTATTGCTGTTGTAAATAGTTTCCTGATAATCTCTGCTGTATGTATACAATGACAATAAAGTATATATTTTATATTATCTTTTATTATCTTTCCTTTCCCCTTTCATTTCCTTATTTTCCATGTATACAGCAGGACCGGATGAAGGGTACAATATATACAGACTGGACCGGATGAAGGATACGATGTATACAGACTGGACCGGATGAAGGATACAATGTATACAGACTGGACCGGATGAAGGGTACAATGTATACAGACTGGACCGGATGAAGGGTACAATGTATACAGACTGGACCGGATGAAGGGTACAATGTATACAGACTGGACCGGATGAAGGATACAATGTATACAGACTGGACCGGATGAAGGATACAATGTATACAGACTGGACCGGATGAAGGATACAATGTATACAGACTGGAACGGATGAAGGATACGATATATACAGACTGGACCGGATGAAGGATACGATATATACAGACTGGACCGGATGAAGGGTACAATGTATACAGACTGGACCGGATGAAGGATACAATGTATACAGACTGGACCGGATGAAGGATACGATATATACAGACTGGACCGGATGAAGGATACGATGTATACAGACTGGACCGGATGAAGCATACAATGTATACAGCAGGACCGGATGAAGCATACAATGTATACAGACTGGACCGGATGAAGGGTACAATGTATACAGACTGGACCGGATGAAGGGTACAATGTATACAGACTGGACCGGATGAAGGATACAATGTATACAGACTGGACCGGATGAAGGATACAATGTATACAGACTGGACCGGATGAAGGATACAATGTATACAGACTGGAACGGATGAAGGATACGATATATACAGACTGGACCGGATGAAGGATACGATATATACAGACTGGACCGGATGAAGGGTACAATGTATACAGACTGGACCGGATGAAGGATACAATGTATACAGACTGGACCGGATGAAGGGTACAATGTATACAGACTGGACCGGATGAAGGGTACAATGTATACAGACTGGACCGGATGAAGGATACAATGTATACAGACTGGACCGGATGAAGGATACGATGTATACTGACTGGACCGGATGAAGGGTACAATGTATACAGACTGGACCGGATGAAGGATACAATGTATACAGACTGGACCGGATGGAGGATACAATGTATACAGACTGGACCGGATGGAGGATACAATGTATACAGACTGGACCGGATGAAGGATACAATGTATACAGACTGGACCGGATGGAGGATACAATGTATACAGACTGGACCGGATGGAGGATACAATGTATACAGACTGGACCGGATGAAGGGTACGATTTTTACAGACTGGACCGGATGAAGGGTACAATGTATACAGACTGGACCGGATGAAGGGTACAATGTATACAGACTGGACCGGATGAAGGGTACAATGTATACAGACTGGACCAGATAAAGGATAAAAATGTATACAGACTGGACCGGATGAAGGATACGATGTATACAGACTGGACCGGATGAAGGATACGATGTATACTGACTGGACCGGATGAAGGGTACAATGTATACAGACTGGACCGGATGAAGGATACAATGTATACAGACTGGACCGGATGAAGGATACGATGTATACTGACTGGACCGGATGAAGGATACAATGTATACAGACTGGACCGGATGAAGGATACAATGTATACAGACTGGACCGGATGGAGGATACAATGTATACAGACTGGACCGGATGGAGGATACAATGTATACAGACTGGACCGGATGAAGGATACAATGTATACAGACTGGACCGGATGGAGGATACAATGTATACAGACTGGACCGGATGGAGGATACAATGTATACAGACTGGACCGGATGAAGGGTACGATATTTACAGACTGGACCGGATGAAGGGTACAATGTATACAGACTGGACCGGATGAAGGGTACAATGTATACAGACTGGACCGGATGAAGGGTACAATGTATACAGACTGGACCGGATGAAGGGTACAATGTATACAGACTGGACCGGATGAAGGATACGATGTATACAGACTGGACCGGATGAAGGATACGATGTATACAGACTGGACCGGATGAAGGATACAATGTATACAGACTGGACCGGATGAAGGATACGATGTATACTGACTGGACCGGATGAAGGGTACAATGTATACAGACTGGACCGGATGAAGGATACAATGTATACAGACTGGACCGGATGGAGGATACAATGTATACAAACTGGACCGGATGGAGGATACAATGTATACAGACTGGACCGGATGAAGGATACAATGTATACAGACTGGACCGGATGGAGGATACAATGTATACAGACTGGACCGGATGGAGGATACAATGTATACAGACTGGACCGGATGAAGGGTACGATATTTACAGACTGGACCGGATGAAGGGTACAATGTATACAGACTGGACCGGATGAAGGGTACAATGTATACAGACTGGACCGGATGAAGGATACAATGTATACAGACTGGACCGGATGAAGGGTACAATGTATACAGACTGGACCGGATGAAGGGTACAATGTATACAGACTGGACCGGATGAAGGATACGATGTATACAGACTGGACCGGATGAAGGATACGATGTATACAGACTGGACCAGATGAAGGATGCGATGTATACAGACTGGACCGGATGAAGGATACGATGTATACAGACTGGACCGGATGAAGGATACGATGTATACAGACTGGACCGGATGAAGGATACAATGTATACAGACTGGACCGGATGGAGGATACGATGTATACAGACTGGACCGGATGAAGGATACAATGTATACAGACTGGACCGGATGAAGGATACAATGTATACAGACTGGACCGGATGGAGGATACAATGTATACAGACTGGACCAGATGAAGGATACAATGTATACAGACTGGACCGGATGAAGGATACAATGTATACAGACTGGACCGGATGGAGGATACGATGTATACAGACTGGACCGGATGAAGGATACAATGTATACAGACTGGACCGGATGAAGGATACAATGTATACAGACTGGACCGGATGGAGGATACAATGTATACAGACTGGACCAGATGAAGGATACAATGTATACAGACTGGACCAGATGAAGGATACAATGTATACAGACTGGACCGGATGAAGGATACAATGTATACAGACTGGACCGGATGAAGGATGCGATGTATACAGCCGGACCGGATGAAGGGTACAATGTATACAGACTGGACCGGATGAAGGGTACGATGTATACAGACTGGACCGGATGAAGGATACAATGTATACAGACTGGACCGGATGAAGGGTACGATGTATACAGACTGAATCGGATGAAGGATACAATGTATACAGACTGGTCGGATGAAGGGTACAATGTATACAGACTGGACCGGATGAAGGGTACGATGTATACAGACTGGACCGGATGAAGGGTACAATGTATACAGACTGGACCGGATGAAGGGTACAATGTATACAGACTGGACCAGATGAAGGATACGATGTATACAGACTGGACCGGATGAAGGATACGATGTATACAGACTGGACCAGATGAAGGGTACGATGTATACAGACTGGACCGGATGAAGGGTACAATGTATACAGACTGGACCGGATGAAGGGTACAATGTATACAGACTGGACCGGATGAAGGGTACGATGTATACAGACTGGACCGGATGAAGGATGCGATGTATACAGACTGGACCGGATGAAGGATGCGATGTATACAGACTGGACCAGATGAAGGATGCGATGTATACAGACTGGACCGGATGAAGGATACGATTTATACAGACTGGACCAGATGAAGGATACGATGTATACAGACTGGACCGGATGACGGATACGATGTATACAGACTGGACCGGATGAAGGGTACAATGTTTACAGACTGGACTGGATGAAGGATACAATGTATACAGACTGGACCGGATGAAGGGTACAATGTATACAGACTGGACCGGATGAAGGGTACGATGTATACAGACTGGACCGGATTAAGGATACAATGTATACAGACTGGACTGGATGAAGGATACAATGTATACAGACTGGACCGGATGAAGGGTACAATGTATACAGACTGGACCGGATGAAGGGTACAATGTATACAGACTGGACCGGATGAAGGGTACAATGTATACAGACTGGACCGGATGAAGGGTACAATGTATACAGACTGGACCGGATGAAGGATACAATGTATACAGACTGGACCGGATGAAGGGTACAATGTATACAGACTGGACCGGATGAAGGATACAATGTATACAGACTGGACTGGATGAAGGGTACAATGTATACAGACTGGACCGGATGAAGGGTACAATGTATACAGACTGGACCGGATGAAGGGTACAATGTATACAGACTGGACTGGATGAAGGGTACAATGTATACAGACTGGACCGGATGAAGGGTACAATGTATACAGACTGGACCGGATGAAGGGTACAATGTATACAGACTGGACTGGATGAAGGGTACAATGTATACAGACTGGACCGGATGAAGGGTACGATGTATACAGACTGGACCGGATGAAGGATACAATGTATACAGACTGGACCGGATGAAGGGTACGATGTATACAGACTGAATCGGATGAAGGATACAATGTATACAGACTGGTCGGATGAAGGGTACAATGTATACAGACTGGACCGGATGAAGGGTACGATGTATACAGACTGGACCGGATGAAGGGTACAATGTATACAGACTGGACCGGATGAAGGGTACAATGTATACAGACTGGACCAGATGAAGGATACAATGTATACAGACTGGACTGGATGAAGGGTACGATGTATACAGACTGGACCGGATGAAGGATACGATGTATACAGACTGGACCAGATGAAGGGTACGATGTATACAGACTGGACCGGATGAAGGGTACAATGTATACAGACTGGACCGGATGAAGGGTACAATGTATACAGACTGGACCGGATGAAGGGTACGATGTATACAGACTGGACCGGATGAAGGATGCGATGTATACAGACTGGACCGGATGAAGGATGCGATGTATACAGACTGGACCAGATGAAGGATGCGATGTATACAGACTGGACCGGATGAAGGATACGATTTATACAGACTGGACCAGATGAAGGATACGATGTATACAGACTGGACCGGATGACGGATACAATGTATACAGACTGGACCGGATGAAGGATACGATGTATACAGACTGGACCGGATGAAGGGTACAATGTTTACAGACTGGACTGGATGAAGGATACAATGTATACAGACTGGACCGGATGAAGGGTACAATGTATACAGACTGGACCGGATGAAGGGTACGATGTATACAGACTGGACCGGATTAAGGATACAATGTATACAGACTGGACTGGATGAAGGATACAATGTATACAGACTGGACCGGATGAAGGGTACAATGTATACAGACTGGACCGGATGAAGGGTACAATGTATACAGACTGGACCGGATGAAGGGTACAATGTATACAGACTGGACCGGATGAAGGGTACAATGTATACAGACTGGACCGGATGAAGGATACAATGTATACAGACTGGACCGGATGAAGGGTACAATGTATACAGACTGGACCGGATGAAGGATACAATGTATACAGACTGGACTGGATGAAGGGTACAATGTATACAGACTGGACCGGATGAAGGGTACAATGTATACAGACTGGACCGGATGAAGGGTACAATGTATACAGACTGGACTGGATGAAGGGTACAATGTATACAGACTGGACCGGATGAAGGGTACAATGTATACAGACTGGACCGGATGAAGGGTACAATGTATACAGACTGGACTGGATGAAGGGTACAATGTATACAGACTGGACCGGATGAAGGGTACAATGTATACAGACTGGACCGGATGAAGTTTACAATGTATACAGACTGGACCGAATGGAGGATACAATGTATACAGACTGGACCGGATGAAGGATTCGATGTATACAGACTGGACCGGATGAAGGATACAATGTATACAGCCGGACCGGATGAAGGATACAATGTATACAGACTGGACCGGATGAAGGATACAATGTATACAGCCGGACCGGATGAAGGATACAATGTATACAGCCGGACCGGATGAAGGATTCGATGTATACAGACTGGACCGGATGAAGGATACAATGTATACAGCCGGACCGGATGAAGGATACAATGTATACAGACTGGACCGGATGAAGGATACAATGTATACAGCCGGACCGGATGGAGGATACGATGTATACAGACTGGACCGGATGAAGGGTACAATGCATACAGACTGGACCGGATGAAGGATACAATATATACAGACTGGACCGGATGAAAGATACGATGTATACAGACTGGACCACATGAAGGATACGATATATACAGACTGGACCGGATGAAGGATACAATGTAAATATATCATTAGTGGATTTGTGCTGCATCTGTGCTGGTCATATATACAATTACCATCAGTCTGTATACATTGTTTCATTTTTATAAACCCTGATAATCCGATAAGGAAGGTGGAGCTACAGCCCCAGAAATGCAACATTCTGCCATTGGAGGAAACTTGTATCTAGACTTTAATATTTCTCTGTAGTGCTTCAATGGAAGGTTCCATTTCACAACCCAAGGTGAACGCTACCCCTCCCCCCCCCCCCCCCCCCGAAAGTCTACACTGCCGGCATACTAATAGATGACAACAATAATATAAAATAAATAAATATATGAAATAATAAACAAAAATATTAAATAAATGTAAAAAATAATACATAAATATATTAAACATAAATACACCACTGCTATACTATTGGATGAAAACAATAATTTAATATAAATATATAAAATGAAAAATAAATATATACAATGAAAAATAAATATGTAAAATAACACATAAATAAACAAATATATAAAAATAAATGTATAAAATAATAAATAAATATATTGAATATAAGTACACCACCGCTATACTATTGGATGATAACGAGAATGTAAAATAAATATATAAATGAATATATATATATATATATATATATATATATATATACCGTATCTCACACAAGTAAGTACACCCCTCACATTTTTGTAAATCTTTTCTTCTCTCTTTTCATGTGACAACACTGAAGAAATGTCACTTTGCTACAATGTAATGTAGTGAGTGTACAGCTTGTATAACCGTGCTGCAGCTCAATTTCAGGGTCTTGGCGATCTTCTTATAGCCTCGGCCATCTTTATGTAGAGCAACAATTCTTATCTTCAGATCCTCAGAGAGTTCTTTGCCATGAGGTGCCATGTTGAACTTCCAGTGACCAGTATGAGAGAGTGAGAGCGATAACACCTAATTTAACACACCTGCTCCCCATTCACACCTGAGACCTTGTAACACTAAAGAGTCACATGACACCGGGGGAGGGAAAATGGATAATTGGGCCCAATTTGGACATTTTCACTTAGGGTTGTACTGACTTTTGTTGCCAGCGGTTTAGACATTAATGGCTGTGTGTTGAGTTATTTTGAGGGGACGGCAAATTTACACTGTTATACAAGCTGTACACTCACTACTTTACATTGTAGACAAGTGTCATTTCTTCAGTGTTGTCACATGAAAAGATAGAAGAAAAGATTTACACAAATGTGACTAAGGGGTGTACTTACTTCTGTGAAATACTGTGTATATATATATATATATACGGTGCCTTCAAAAAGTATTCATACTCCTTGAAATTCCCCACATTTCTCATGTTACAACCAAAAACATAAATGTATTTTATTGGGATTTTATGTGATGGACCAACACAAAGTGTCACATAATTGGAAGGAAAATGATAAATGATACAAATAAATATGTGAAAAGTGTGTGGGGGAGGGGCATTTGTATGGCGCCCCCCGGAGTCAATACTTTGTAGAACCCCCTTTCTCTACAAGTCTTTTTGGGGGTGTCTCTACCAGCTTTGCCCATCTAGAGAGGACATTTCTGCCCATTCTTCTTCTTTGTAGAATATCTCAAGCTCTGTCAGATTGGATGGAGAGCGTCTGTGAACAGCAATTTTCAAGTCTTGCCACAGATTCTCAATGTGATTTAGGTCTGGACTGTGACTGGGCCATTCTAACACATGAATATGCTTTGATCTAAACCATTCCATTGTAGCTCTGGCTGGATGTTTCGGGTCGTTGTCCTGCTGGAAGGTGACCCTCCCCCCCCCAGTCTCAAGTCTTTTGCCGACTCTAACAGGTTTTCTTCTAAGATTGTCCTGTATTTGTCTCCATCCATCTTCCCATCAACTCTGACCAGCTTCCCTGTCCCTGCTGAAGAAAAGCATCCCCACCACATGATGCTGCCACCACCATGTTTCACGGTGGGGATGGTGTGTTCAGTGGGATGGGCAGTGTTAGTTTCCCCCACACATAGCGTTTTGCTTTTAGGCCAAAAAGTTGAATTTCGGTCTCATGTGAGCAGATCACCTTCTTCCACATGTTTGCTCCCCTCCCCCACATGGCTTCTCACAAACTACAAACAGGACTTCTTATGACTTTCTTCCTCCAATGTCTTTCTTCTTGTCACTCTTCCATAAAGGGCAGATTTGTGGAGAACACGACTAATAGTTGTCCTGTGGACAGACTCTCCCCCCTGAGCTGTGGATCTCTGCAGCTCCTCCAGAGTTACCATGGACCTCTTGGCTCTTCTCTGATGAATGCTCTCCTTGCCCGGCCCGGTCAGTTTAGGTGGACGGCCATGTCTTGGTAGGTTTGCAGTTATGCCATACTCTTTCCATTTTCCGATGATGGATTGAACAGAGCTCCGTGAGATGGTCAAAGCTTAGGAGATTTTATTATAACCTAACCCTGCTTTATACTTCTCCACAACTTTATCCCTGACCTGTCTGGTGTGTTCCTTGGCCTTCATGATGCTGTTTGTTCACTAAGGTTCTCTAACAAACCTCTGAGGGCTTCACAGAACAGCTGTATTTATACTGAGATTAAATGACACACAGGTGGACTCTATTTACTAATTAGGTGACTTCTGAAGGCAATTGGTTCCACTAGATCTTAGTTAGGGGTATCAGAGTAAAGGGGGCGTTCATGTGTTAGAATGGCCCAGTCACAGTCCAGACCTAAATCACATTGAGAATCTGTGGCCAGACTTGAAAATTGCTGATCACAGACGCTCTCCATCCAATCTGACAGAGCTTGAGATATTTTACAAAGAAGAAGAATGGGCAGAAATGTCCTCTCTAGATGTGCAAAGCTGGTAGAGACACCCCCAAAAAGACTTGTAGAGAAAGGGGGTTCTACAAAGTATTGACTCCGGGGGGCGCCATACAAATGCCCCCCCCCCCCCACACTTTTCACATATTTATTTGTATCATTTATCATTTTCCTTCCACTTCATGTTGGTCTATCACATAAAATCCCAATAAAATACATTTACGTTTTCGGTTGTAACATGACTAATTGTTAAAAATGTCAAGGGGTGTGAATACTTTTTTAAGGCACTGTGTATATATATATATGTATATATATATATATATATATATATATATATATATGTGTGTGTGTGTGTGTGTGTGTGTATATATATATATATATATATGTACAATAACAATAAATAAACAAACACAATAAAAAAATACATATACATCACCACCATACTATTGGATGACAACCATAAAGTGATATAAATATATACATTTAATATTTCTAAAATACATATATAAAAAAGCCTCATTCACTTTCCAAGCAATAAAAACCTGACATGGGTTCTAATCCCTCCGCACTTCACCAAAAACAACAACAGAAAAGTTTTGGCTTTGGATCCACTTTAAATATCTCCACCCGCCCCGATCCGAAGGTTTTATTATAACACATAAAGTGTATTTCTTCCTCTCAAACATCAGCAGACAGTCCCAGCAATAGATACATTCCAGCACATCCTCCTTATTTCCTGTACAAACAAATAAACGATCGTCCGTACACACACAACGAGCCGCCCGACACCCAATCAGAGATCGGACGCTCCTCGCTGGGTGCTGAAAACTTGTTGCTGGAGTCCGGGAAATGTGCAACAATACAATACAATCAGCACCTTATACAATTGCTCACAAACTCTCATTGAAAACACATGCGCCAGGAAGATTCACCTGCGGTGAATGTTTGGTGAATGTCAGATTCGCTGATTTATAAATACACCCCCGAAAATAAATGAGGGTGCCCCCCCCCCCCCCCCAGCGATCCCCTCACATCCAGATCAGGACGATCGATCCTTCTACAAGTCGCTGTTACAAAGTTACAAATCATTTCAGAAAATTGGAAACAAATTTTCACTTTTTATTTTTTTGCATTAGGAGTTAAATCTCTGCTCACCGTTCTCCCCGCGGCTCTCCGCCGATCGCCCGCCGCCGTCTCCCTCCGGCTTCGCTCTCTCTTTCTCCTCTCTGCCAGAAACTAAATTTTTGGAAACCGAGGAAAAAAAAAAAAAAAAAAAATTGCAAAAGACAGGAAGTGGGGACAAGCCGAGATGAATGTGAAACACTAAACCCAAACCGCCAGGAAAAGAAGCTGAAGAGGGAGGGGGGTGGGGGGGGGGGCAGGACTGGGAAAATCGCCACTTTGGAGGTCCAGACGTGCCACGGGGCGAAATCAGGGCATGATGAACCCCAGATTCACCAGAAGAAGAAATAAAGGAGAGCGGTTGGCTGCGATCGTCCTGGAGGAGTTTCTAAAGAAAATTCTGCAAATGGAGACAATGGGAAAAGAGATAAAGTTCAGATGGGGGGGGGGGGGGGGGGCTTAAAGCTGAAGTCTATTCTGATTATATTTTGCCTTCCCTGGTTCCCCCCTCCCCCCCTCATCATGATTATAACGACATTTTTAAATAAAATCTTTCCATTTTCATTACTTACCCAATCATCACCGGGTCTCTGTGCTTCTCTATGCGATGCAGGCAGATCCTGGCTGGTGGGAGGGGCTGGCAGGGGGGCTGGACTTAGCTTCCTGAAAACATCCCACCCCCCGACTCAGTACCTCTCTCAGGAGCCCTCAGTCCTGATGCAGGCAGTGGGAGGAGTTATGCAAATATCAGAATTCCTTGATGGGTCGATGCCCGTTTGGAGGCGGGGTGTTCCATTTTTGCATGCAGACTGCCCCAGGTAACACCTACGAGTCCTACGTGACTAAAAGAACCAAATTCCAATGAATGCCCCCCAGTGGGATTGGAGGAAAGCTAGATGATGTTGGATGTCCTCCACACAGGAACTGTGCAGGGCTCTATCTGACTTGCTGCAGCTTCTAATGCACAGTATCAATGTACAGTCTGAGTATTGGGGATGGGGAGACTGAGCAAATGCTTCCTCCTGCCTGCAGAAGATTGACATAATCTCAGCCTAGGCAAAGTCATTGGGGGGAGGGCGAGACTTAGGAAATGCTTCCTCCTACCTGCAGCAGACTGATGACATCATCTCAGCCTAGGCAAAGTCACTGAGGGAGGGGAGATTTAGAAAATGCTTTCTCCACCTGCAGCAGAGACTGATGACATCATCTCAGCCTGGGCAAAGTCACTGGGGGAGGGGAGACTTAGAAAATGCTTTCTCCTGCCTGCAGTAGACTGATGACATCGTCTAAGCCTAGGCAAAGCTATTTCAGTTATTTGAGTTATTTCACTGAGCTCCACACATGGGGGCTGGGTGGGTCGGCTTCCTCGATCCAGAGAAGGGTCTTGTCTCCTGTGCCGGCTTCACCCAAAGTGCCTGCAATGCAGCCAATCAGAAGACAGATCTACTGATCAGCACCACAGGCACTCAGGAAAACCTCCCCTGATTGGAGGGGCTTTAAATTGAAAAGCAACAAGTGGCTCTGAAATCAAGAAATGTGTCCAATCTCCATGCTGCTGGTCCTTACCTGACCCTCCCATGTCTCACCCTGTGTCACCCAATGACCTCTGAGAATCCTGTGTCACCCACACAGGATTCTCAGGGGTCATTGGGTGACTGGATTCTCAGGGGTCATTGGGTGACACAGGATTCTTAGGGGTCATTGGGTGACAGAGGATTCTCAGGGGTCATTGGGTGACACAGGATTCTCAGGGGTCATTGGGTGACACAGGATTCTCAGGGGTCATTGGGTGACACAGGATTCTCAGGGGTCATTGGGTGACTGGATTCTCAGGGGTCATTGGGTGACACAGGATTCTTAGGGGTCATTGGGTGACAGAGGATTCTCAGGGGTCATTGGGTGACACAGGATTCTCAGGGGTCATTGGGTGACACAGGATTCTCAGGGGTCATTGGGTGACACAGGATTCTCAGGGGTCATTGGGTGACTGGATTCTCAGGGGTCATTGGGTGACACAGGATTCTCAGGGGTCATTGGGTGACACAGGATTCTCAGGGGTCATTGGGTGACACAGGATTCTCAGGGGTCACTGGGTGACACAGGATTCTCAGGGGTCATTGGGTGACTGGATTCTCAGGGGTCATTGGGTGACACAGGATTCTCAGGGGTCATTGGGTGACTGGATTCTCAGGGGTCATTGGGTGACTGGATTCTCAGGGGTCATTGGGTGACACAGGATTCTTAGGGGTCATTGGGTGACAGAGGATTCTCAGGGGTCATTGGGTGACACAGGATTCTCAGGGGTCATTGGGTGACACAGGATTCTCAGGGGTCATTGGGTGACACAGGATTCTCAGGGGTCACTGGGTGACACAGGATTCTCAGGGGTCATTGGGTGACTGGATTCTCAGGGGTCATTGGGTGACACAGGATTCTTAGGGGTCATTGGGTGACAGAGGATTCTCAGGGGTCATTGGGTGACACAGGATTCTCAGGGGTCATTGGGTGACACAGGATTCTCAGGGGTCATTGGGTGACACAGGATTATCAGGGGTCATTGGGTGACACAGGATTCTCAGGGGTCATTGGGTGGCACAGGATTCTCAGGGGTCATTGGGTGACTGGATTCTCAGGGGTCATTGGGTGACACAGGATTCTCAGGGGTCATTGGGTGGCACAGGATTCCGCACACTCGTGGAATGGCGACAAATTACGGTACCTAAAAAACTCCATTAGGCGACACTTTAAAAAAAAAAAAAACGGTTACCAGTTTATAGTTTCAGAGGTCAGAGGTCATTTGCTAGAATTATTGTTCCCACTCTGACGATGGCGGCGATACCTCACATGTGTGATTTGAACACCGTTAACATTTGCGGGGGCGACTTACGTATGCAAAAATGTGACTGAGGGGTGTACTTACTTTTGTGAGATACTACACTCACTACTTTACATTGTAGACAAGTGTCATTTCTTCAGTGTTGTCACATGAAAAGATAGAAGAAAAGATTTACACAAATGTGACTGAGGAGTGTACTTACTTTTGTGAGATACTGTATATATATATATAGTGCCTTGAAAAAGTATTCATACCCCTTGACATTCCCCACATTTTTGTCATGTTACAATCAAAAACATAAATGTATTTTATTGGGATTTTATGTGATGGGCCAACACAAAGTGTCACATAATTGTGAAGTGGAAGGAAAATGATACAAATAAATATGTGAAAAGTGTGGGGGAGGGGCATTTGTATGGCGCCCCCCGGAGTCAATACTTTGTAGAACCCCCTTTCTCTACAAGTCTTTTTGGGGGTGTCTCTACCAGCTTTGCCCATCTAGAGAGGACATTTCTGCCCATTCTTCTTCTGTGTAAAATATCTCAAGCTCTGTCAGATTGGATGGAGAGCGTCTGTGATCAGCAATTTTCAGGTCTTGCCACAGATTCTCGATGTGATTTAGGTCTGGACTGTGACTGGGCCATTCTAACACATGGATATGCTTTGATCTAAACCATTCCATTGTAGCTCTGGCTGTATGTTTCGGGTCGTTGTCCTGCTGGAAGGTGACCCTCCCCCCCAGTCTCAAGTCTTTTGCAGACTCTAACAGGTTTTCTTCTAAGATTGTCCTGAATTTGTCTCCATCCATCTTCCCATCAACTCTGACCAGCTTCCCTGTCTCTGCTGAAGAAAACCATCCCCACCACATGATGCTGCCACCACCATGTCTCACGGTGGGGATGTTGTGTTCAGGGGGATGGGCAGTGTTAGTTTCCCCCACACATAGAGTTTTACTTTTCGGACAAAAAGTTGAATTTCGGTCTCATGTGAGCAGATCACCTTCTTCCACATGTTTGCTCCCCTCCCCCACATGGCTTCTCACAAACTACAAACAGGACTTCTTATGACTTTCTTTCTCCAATGTCTTTCTTCTTGTCACTCTTCCATAAAGGGCAGATTTGTGGAGAACACGACTAATAGTTGTCCTGTGGACAGACTCTCCCCCCTGAGCTGTGGATCTCTGCAGCTCCTCCAGAGTTACCATGGGCCTCTTGGCTCTTCTCTGATGAATGCTCTCCTTGCCCGGCCCGGTCAGTTTAGGTGGACGGCCATGTCTTGGTAGGTTTGCAGTTGTGCCATACTCTTTCCATTTTCCGATGATGGATTGAACAGAGCTCCGTGAGATGGTCAAAGCTTGGGAGATTTTTTTATAACCCAACCCTGCTTTATACTTCTCCACAACTATATCCCTGACCTGTCTGGTGTGTTCCTTGGCCTTCATGATGCTGTTTGTTCGCTAAGGTTCTCTAACAAACCTCTGAGGGCTTCAGAGAACAGCTGTATTTATACTGAGATTAAATGACACACAGGTGGACTCTATTTACTAATCAGGTGACTTCTGAAGGCAATTGGTTCCACTAGATTTTAGTTTGGGGTATCAGAGTAAAGGGGGCTGAATACAAATGCCCCACCCCCCACACACTTTTCACATATTTATTTGTATCATTTATCATTTTCCTTCCACTTCACAATTATGTGACACTTTGTGTTGGTCCATCACATAAAATCCCAATAAAAGACATTTACGTTTTTGGTTGTAACATGAGAAAATGTGGAAAATGTCAAGGGGTATGAATACTTTATCAAGGCACTGTATATATACTTTATTATTTCAATAATACAGATTTAGTTTATATGTTATTTATATCTGCTATTTTTATATTTTTTGTATTTTATTTATCAATTTCCACTCATTTTCATTATTATATTATTATTTTATATTACTTTTATATGTATTATTTAAATAATATGCATGTAGTTTATGTTATATTGTTTTTATTTACTATTATTATATTTTTTCATTATATTATTTATTGATTTTCATCCATTTTTGTTATTATATTTTTGTATATTATATTTTATATATTATTTTTAAATTATATTGATTATTTAAATAATATGCATCTATATTATGGTCTATTATTTACTACTACTCTATTTTTATTATATTATTTAATGATTTATCGATTTTTATTATCATATTTTAATTTATTATATATTTATGTTTATATATTATGCTAGTTACTATTATTATATTTTATTATAATATTGTTTTATATATATATATCAAAGGTCATCCATGTGTAAATCTCCCTGATAGTATATATATATATATATATATATATATATATAATATACACACACACAGTATATACATTTTGTCTTCTTCCAATGATATAGAGGCATTTTTTTGCAGTAAGTACCCCGCTGGCTTCGCACTCCTCGTCACGTGGAATTTTTTTCCTCCTACAGAACTCGCCGGCCATAAACTGACGCCAATCCCCGCCAGGACGAACCTTTAATAGTTTAATCCAACCTCTTCCCTTATACGGCCATCAGAACGTTTTATGGATCCTTATAAAATAAAAGCCATTATCGTCCGATCGATAAAACAGCTGCACTCCAGCTGCGGGGGAAAGGGGGGGAGGGACTCGGAGAATGTAAAGCGGAGAGGCGTTGCGCAGCGGACGCCACACTGAGAGGTGAGGATGGTCTGTCCGGAGACGGGGATGGAAAAAACAAGACGTCCCGGCTGGAGGACGGAGGAAGACGCAGAAGCTGAACAGCAGGAAGACGCTCTGTGAACTCTAAATAAATACACTCCGCATTATCTCATCGTACGGAATGTCCCGCGACCATCTGCCTGTCTGTACATTTTACAAAGTTATAATGTACAGTCTGATCACTGGGGGGAGGAGAGACTGAGGAAATGCTTTCAACTGCCTGCAGCAGACTGATGACATCATCTTAGCATAGGCAAAGTCATGGGGGGAGGGGAGACTGAGTAAATGCTTCCTCCTGCCTGCAGCAGATTGATGACATAATCTCAGCCTAGGCAGAGTCATGGGGGGAGGGGAGACTGAGTAAATGCTTCCTCCTGCCTGCAGCAATCTGAGGACATCATCTTAGCCTAGGCAAACTCACTGACAGGAGCTCAAAGATGGCTCTTTAAAGTAGAGTTCCACCCAAAAGTGCCTCCGGTGCCACAATTGGCACCTTTCGGGGGGGGGGGAGGGACAGGATACCTGTTCTTACTTCCGGGGGCTCCCTCCTCCTCTCCCTGTCGCCGGGCCAGTAGGAGGGAGGAGCGGGGCCTCGCGCATGTGCAGTAGGGTTCCCGGCGTGAAGCCGTAAGGCTACACTTCCGGGTTCCCTTACCCGCAATGGCGGCAGCAGCACCCGACAGCTGATGGGAACATCAGCTGCGGTGCCGACATCGTGGTACTCCAGGACAGGTAAGTGTCCGATAGTTAAAAGTCAGCAGCTGCAGTGTGTGTGTAGTATGTGTGTAGTATGTGTGTAGTATGTGTGTAGTATGTGTGCAGTGTGTGTGTAGTATGTGTGTAGTATGTGTGCAGTGTGTGTGTAGTATGTGTGTAGTATGTGTGCAGTGTGTGTGTAGTATGTGTGTAGTATGTGTGCAGTGTGTGTGTAGCATGTGTGTAGCATGTGTGTAGCATGTGTGTAGTATGTGTGTAGTATGTGTGTAGTATGTGTGTAGTATTTTTAGCTCCTGGGTTTAAATATTTTTTGTTGGGCAGACCTCGGCTTTAATGCCATAAGGTGGATCTTTCCTGAGCGATGATCCCGTTGCTGTATATGGTGACATGTCCGGGATTTATTCATTGACATTGTTACTGTGACTTTTGCCCACAAATAGTGGATTTCCTGGTGAAGGTTCCTTTCTGTTTCCTCGGCGGGCGTCATATAAATATCGGCGGCGCTCCGGTGTAGGAAGTGAGGCCGGGATGCGGTGAGGAGTACTTTTACCTCCTCGGAATATCAGTGACATGTTTGGAATTCCACGTTTGCTGCTTTCCAGACGTTTCCGCTGCGAAGATTTGTGTCCCGGAGCGTGGATATGGAAATGTCCGGCCGCTCATTGTTATGAGATCATCAGAATGCAAAAATCTGCAACTCGGGAAGAAGTGCGAGGTGCGCTGCCCGCAGTCCGGGCGTTTTTGTTCCTTAAAGCTGAACTCCGGCCGCAAAAACTTTCATTTAAAAAAAATGTAGTGGGAGGAGCCCAGGGCTCCACCCACTACAGAAAACTACAGGAGGGGGCGGAGACAAGACCTGTCACCCTGCACAAGGAGAGAGAGTAGAGCTGTGGGAGGGGCTCAGCAGACCCCACCCATGACAAAAAACTACAGGAGGGGGTGGGGACAAGACCTGTCACCCTGCACAAGGAGAGAGAGTAGAGCTGTGGGAGGGGCTCAGCAGACCCCACCCACGACAAAAAACTACAGGAGGGGGCGGAGACAAGACCTGTCACCCTGCACAAGGAGAGAGAGTAGAGCTGTGGGAGGGGCTCAGCAGACCCCACCCACTACAAAAAACTACAGGAGGGGGTGGAGACAAGACCGGTCACCCTGCACAAGGAGAGAGAGTAGAGCTGTGGGAGGGGCTCAGCAGACCCCACCCACTACAAAAAACTACAGGAGGGGGCGGAGATAAGAATGGTTGCCCTGCACAAGGAGAGAGAGTAGAGCTGTGGGAGGGGCTCAGCAGACCCCACCCACTACAGAAAGCTACACAAAGGGGGCGGAGACATTGCATTGTTACATTGTGTTGTATTTTGCTGCATATTGTTGAATTGTGTGATATGTTGTTGCATCTTGTGGTATGTTGCATCAGAAAAAGGGAAAGTTTTGCACTTGGCTAATATTTTTTATCAAGAACCGCTACAACACAATTCTACACAAAGTCTAAATACTGGACTAATAAAAAATGTGTATAAAAATAGTGCTCTGTTCCTTTTTAAATAATAAATGTATCCAAAAAGTACTCTTCGAATAACATCCAGCAAATTACTTCTCAAAAGAACAATATAAAGTGTCAACAGTAAAAATAAACATATGCAATAATATATAAATAAAACAAAGTCCATTAAATCATATTAATTATTTGTGAAGACAATTCAATAACAATGTGCCAAATATTGAAAGTGCTCAGTGCTCAAGGACCAGTGAGAACGTTCCATATTTGGCACATTCTTGTTGCATCTTGTATAGTGTTGCATTGTGTGGTATTTTGTTGCATCTTTTTGAACCTTGATGCATCTTGTTATATCTTGTTGTATCTTCTTGTATCTCATGGTATCTTTTTGCATCTTGTGGTATACTTTTGTATCTTGTGTTATCTTCTTGTATCTTGTGGTATATTGCTGTATCTAGTTATATCTTCTTGTATCTTGTGGTATCTTTTTGCATTTTGTGGTATCTTTCTCTATCTTGTGGTATCTTGCTGTATATTTCTGTATCTTTTTGCATCTTGTGGTATCTTCTTGTATCTTTTGTTATCTTCTTCTATCTCGTGGTATCTTTTTTGCATCTTGTGGTATCTTTCTGTATCTTCTTGTATCTCGTGGTATCTTCTTGTATCTTGTGGTATCTGCTTGTGTCTTGTGGTATCTTCTTGTATCTTGTGGTATCTGCTTGTGTCTTGTGGTATCTTCTTGTATCTTGTGGTATCTGCTTGTGTCTTGTGGTATCTTCTTGTATCTCGTGGTATCTTCTTGTATCTTGTGGTATCTGCTTGTGGTATCTTCTTGTATCTTGTGGTATCTGCTTGTGTCTTGTGGTATCTTCTTGTATCTTGTGGTATCTTGTTTTATCTTGTGGTATCTTCTTGTATCTTGTTTTATCTTGTGGTATCTTTTTGTATTTTGCTGTATCTTGTGGTATCTTCTTGTATCTTTGGTTATCTTCTTCTATCTCGTGGTATCTTTTTTGCGTCTTGTGGTATCTTTCTGTATCTTCTTGTATCTTGTGGTATCTTCTTGTATCTTGTGGTATCTTCTTGTATCTTGTGGTATCTTCTTGTATCTTGTGGTATCTGCTTGTGGTATCTTCTTGTATCTTGTGGTATCTGCTTGTGTCTTGTGGTATCTTCTTGTATCTTGTGGTATCTTGTTTTATCTTGTGGTATCTTCTTGTATCTTGTTTTATCTTGTGGTATCTTTTTGTATTTTGCTGTATCTTGTGGTATCTTCTTGTATCTTTGGTTATCTTCTTCTATCTCGTGGTATCTTTTTTGCGTCTTGTGGTATCTTTCTGTATCTTCTTGTATCTTGTGGTATCTTCTTGTATCTTGTGGTATCTTCTTGTATCTTGTGGTATCTTCTTGTATCTTGTGGTATCTTCTTGTATCTTGTTTTATCTTGTGGTATCTTTTTGTATTTTGCTATATCTTGCTGTATCTTGTTGTATCTTGTGGTATCTTCTTGTATCTTTTGTTATCTTCTTCTATCTTGTGGTATCTTTTTTGCGTCTTGTGGTATCTTGTTTTATCTTGTGGTATCTTCTTGTATCTTGTGGTATCTTGTTTTATCTTGTGGTATCTTCTTGTATCTTGTTTTATCTTGTGGTATCTTTTTGTATTTTGCTGTATCTTGCTGTATCTTGTGGTATCTTCTTATATCATGTGGTATCTTCTTGTATCTCGTGGTATCTTCTTGTATCTCGTGGTATCTTCTTGTATCTCGTGGTATCTTCTTGTATCTCGTAGTATCTTTTTGTATCTCGCAGTATCTTTTTATATTTTGCTGTATCTTGTTGTATCTTCTTGTTGTAACAGGTTTACACTTCTGACACATAAATGTTGATTTTTCATGATAATGATGAGTTGATAGAAGACGGTGACATCTTGTCTGCTGTAATACGCAATGTGGACATTCTCAGGAACATGTGGCAGGTCCCCGGAGTCATTGTCCCTTCTCTGACAACACGGGGACACTGACCCCGAGTTCAGCACAACCTCTTCTAACGGGAACTGATAACATTCCACAAGTGTCTCCATATCCTCCGCTTCAAACGTGTCCATCACCCGCCTGTGGGAAAGCGGACACATCGCTGCCAGAAGCCAAATTCATTCAAGTGAAGGAGCAGGAATGAATTTGAAAAATTCTGCATGGCCAATAGCGGAAGTTTCCCATTCGGGAAAATGCACTGTATGCGCATGCATGGGTAAACACAGATACAATGAAGCACTGGTGTTTACATGAGTACAGGGGGGAATAGCCATTCACTTTTATGACGGACCATATGCCCCGCCTACGGCTGCAGAAAAAAACGCAAACTTTATTTTTGCTGTAACAAACTACAGGCTGCACACTGATGAACATACAGGATGTCCCCGACTGAGAAATGCCCTGATGAATTTCACCCCAAGGGGTAAAACGCGTTGGAACTTTCTCGGACAGGGACATAATGTATGCTGTTTGTGGTTGAATAAAGTTTTAACAAAGAAGTGACATCATCAGTGTGCGGCCTTCAGTTGATTACAGTCTTGGTCCTAGCAGTGTGGATGGGCTCCTTTGCCAACACCTGACATGGCAACGGTGGATGAGAAGCTCGGCGCCTGGAGCGCTGCAGATTGGTCTGGATCGTCTAATATTCCTTCTTTTGTTGTTTTACAAAATGTTCTTTGTGTTTATGTATAATTTTCCTTGTTACAGCTGACCTCCGACCTCCTCTTCAGTCTTGCACAGTTGTACCGGCTTCTCCCCTTCATTCTAGCACAGGTGTACCGGCTCCTCCCCTTCAGTCTAGCACAGGTGTACCGGCTCCTCCCCTTTGGTCTTGCACAGTTGTACCGGATCCTCCACTTCAGTCTTGCACAGGTGTACTGGCCCCTCCCCTTCAGTCTTGCACAGTTGTACCGGCTCCTCCCCTTCAGTCTTGCACAGTTGTACCGGCTTCTCCACTTCAGTCTTGCACAGGTGTACCGGCTCCTCCCCTTCAGTCTTGCACAGGTGCACCGCCTCCTCCCCTTCAGTCTTGCACAGTTGTACCGGCTCCTCCCCTTCAGTCTTGCACAGGTGCACCGCCTCCTCCCCTTCAGTCTTGCACAGGTGTACCGGCTTCTCCACTTCAGTCTTGCACAGGTGTACCGGCTCCTCCCCTTCAGTCTTGCACAGGTGTACCGGCTCCTCCCCTTCAGTCTAGCACAGTTGTACCGACTCCTCCCCTTCAGACTTGCATAGTTGTACCGGCTCCTCCCCTTCAGACTTGCATAGTTGTACCGGCTCCTCCCCTTCAGTCTTGCACAGTTGTACCGGCTCCTCCCCTTCATTCTAGCACAGGTGTACCGGCTCCTCCCCTTCGGTCTTGCACAGTTGTACCGGCTCCTCCCCTTTAGTCTTGCACAGTTGTACCGGCTCCTCCCCTTCAGTCTTGCACAGTTGTACCGACTCCTCCCCTTCAGTCTTGCACAGGTGTACCGGCTCCTCCCCTTCAGTCTTGCACAGGTGTACCGGCTCCTCCCCTTCAGTCTTGCACAGGTGTACCGGCTCCTCCCCTTCAGTCTTGCACAGTTGTACCGGCTCCTCCCCTTCAGTATTGCACAGTTGTACCGGCTCCTCCTCTTCAGTCTAGCACAGGTGTACCAGCTCCTCCCCTTCAGTCTTGCACAGTTGTACCGCCTCCTCCCCTTCAGTCTTGCACAGGTGTACCAGCTCCTCCCCTTCGGTCTTGCACAGTTGTACCGGATCCTTCACTTCAGTCTTGCACAGTTGTACCGGCTCCTCCCCTTTAGTCTTGCACAGGTGCACAGGCTCCTCCCCTTCAGTCTTGTACAGTTGTACCGGCTCCTCCCCTTCAGTCTTGTACAGTTGTACCGGATCCTCCACTTCAGTCTTGCACAGTTGTACCGGCTCCTCCCCTTTAGTCTTGCACAGGTGCACCGGCTCCTCCCCTTCAGTCTTGTACAGTTGTACCGGCTCCTCCCCTTCAGTCTTGTACAGTTGTACCGGATCCTCCACTTCAGTCTTGTACAGTTGTACCGGCTCCTCCCCTTTAGTCTTGCACAGGTGCACCGGCTCCTCACCTTCAGTCTTGTACAGTTGTACCGGCTCCTCCCCTTCAGTCTTGCACAGTTGTACCGGCTCCTCCCCTTCAGTCTTGTACAGGTGTACCGGCTCCTCTCATGGACTGAAATGGCTCCCTCTGATTTCACTGCACATTGTGAGCGTCTCACAATGTGCATTAGAAGCTGCAGCGAGTCAGATAGAGCCCCGCCCCATTCCCTGGCTGGTGGACCTCCAGCATTAATTAGTTCTTAGCTCCATAACCTGACTGTCTCTGGCCCCGCCCCTTTCATTCATTGGATTCCAGTTCTTTAAATTAAGGAATCTCTGATATTTGCATAACTCCTCCCAAGAGGTGCCCACTTCTTGAATCAGGGATGAGAGTTTTCTCTAACCCCCGGCAGTTAGGGGATTTCACGTTAGGGGAATAAAACCAACTGCTCTGTGGTTTGTCAGACTTGGAGGATGGATGGCGAGCAGCGCGGCGTCTCCTGGAACCCATCAACGTGTCTTGTGTGTTTTTAATTAGAAGCTATAAACTCCACACCGTCATAAAACTGATGTTTTTATAAAAAGGGACCCCCCCCCCCCCCCCCCCGCCGCAGTGACTCATCAAATCTAGAAAGGCTACAACGGGCGAGAAGGTTTTTTTTGGTTGTGATGTCAAATGTATCAGCTTGAGATATAACAAAAGACAAAACTATGATAAACCTTCTATACTGTTTAAAATTTTCATAGACCTATACTGGATCTTGAAGTGTCTGCTGTGCCCCCACAGGAGAGTTTGTATGTATATATATCTCCAGCTACATGCAGACTGCTGTGTACAGGCTCTGTAGCTTAAGCTGTAAATTACACACAGAAGGAAATTACTATAAGTATACAATGTTACACTCACCTACTACCTGATCAGTGCCGCCTCCTCTTTCCGGTGCTCTCGGGTTTCCCCCAGAATGGCGCCAAAGTGCCCAGCATCAGCCAGGCGCCACATTTAGGAGCTCCTATGTCCCCAGTGCTCCCATATCTCCAGTGTCCCCCGGTGTCTCGAGTGACCCCAGTGCTCCCATATCTCCAGTGTCCCCCAGTGTCTCGAGTGACCCCAGTGCTCCCATATCCCCCGTGTCTTCAGTGACCCCAGTGCTCCCATATCTCCAGTGTCTTCAGTGACCCCAGTGCTCCCATATCTCCAGTGTCCCCCCGTGTCTTCAGTGACCCTAGCGCTCCCATATCTCCAGTGTCTTCAGTGACCCCAGCGCTCCCATATCTCCAGTGTCCCCCAGTGTCTCGAGTGACCCCAGTGCTCCCATATCCCCAGTGTCTTCAGTGACCCCAGTGCTCCCATATCTCCAGTGTCTTCAGTGACCCCAGTGCTCCCATATCTCCAGTGTCTTCAGTGACCCCAGTGCTCCCATATCTCCAGTGTCTTCAGTAATCCCAGTGCTCCCATATCTCCAGTGTCCCCCAGTGTCTTCAGTGACCCCAGTGCTCCCATATCTCCAGTGTCTTCAGTGACCCCAGTGCTCCCATATCTCCAGTGTCTTCAGTAATCCCAGTGCTCCCATATCTCCAGTGTCTTCAGTAATCCCAGTGCTCCCATATCTCCAGTGTCCCCCAGTGTCTTCAGTGACCCCAGTGCTCCCATATCTCCAGTGTCTTCAGTGACCCCAGTGCTCCCATATCTCCAGTGTCTTCAGTGACCCCAGTGCTCCCATATCTCCAGTGTCCCCCCGTGTCTTCAGTGACCCCAGTGCTCCCATATCTCCAGTGTCTTCAGTGACCCCAGTGCTCCCATATCTCCAGTGTCTTCAGTGACCCCAGTGCTCCCATATCTCCAGTGGCCCACGTGTCTTCAGTGACCGCAATGCCCCCATATCTCCAGTGTCCCCCCGTGTCTTCAGTGACCCCAGTGCCCCCATATCTCCAGTGTCCCCCCGTGTCTTCAGTGACCCCAGTGCCCCCATATCTCCAGTGTCCCCCGTGACCCCAGTGCTCCCATATCTCCAGTGTCTTCAGTGACCCCAGTGCTCCCATATCTCCAGTGTCTTCAGTGACCCCAGCGCTCCCATATCTCCAGTGTCCCCCCGTGTCTTCAGTGACCCCAGTGCTCCCATATCTCCAGTGTCTTCAGTGACCCCAGTGCTCCCATATCTCCAGTGTCTTCAGTGACCCCAGTGCTCCCATATCTCCAGTGGCCCACGTGTCTTCAGTGACCCCAGTGCCCCCATATCTCCAGTGTCCCCCCGTGTCTTCAGTGACCCCAGTGCCCCCATATCTCCACCCCCCCCCCCCCCCCCCCCCCCCCCCCCCCCCCCCCCCCCCCCCCCCCCCCCCCCCCCCCCCCCCCCCCCCCCCCCCCCCCCCCCCCCCCCCCCCCCCCCCCCCCCCCCCCCCCCCCCCCCCCCCCCCCCCCCCCCCCCCCCCCCCCCCCCCCCCCCCCCCCCCCCCCCCCCCCCCCCCCCCCCCCCCCCCCCCCCCCCCCCCCCCCCCCCCCCCCCCCCCCCCCCCCCCCCCCCCCCCCCCCCCCCCCCCCCCCCCCCCCCCCCCCCCCCCCCCCCCCCCCCCCCCCCCCCCCCCCCCCCCCCCCCCCCCCCCCCCCCCCCCCCCCCCCCCCCCCCCCCCCCCCCCCCCCCCCCCCCCCCCCCCCCCCCCCCCCCCCCCCCCCCCCCCCCCCCCCCCCCCCCCCCCCCCCCCCCCCCCCCCCCCCCCCCCCCCCCCCCCCCCCCCCCCCCCCCCCCCCCCCCCCCCCCCCCCCCCCCCCCCCCCCCCCCCCCCCCCCCCCCCCCCCCCCCCCCCCCCCCCCCCCCCCCCCCCCCCCCCCCCCCCCCCCCCCCCCCCCCCCCCCCCCCCCCCCCCCCCCCCCCCCCCCCCCCCCCCCCCCCACCCCCCCCCCCCCCCCCCCCCCCCCCCCCCCCCCCCCCCCCCCCCCCCCCCCCCCCCCCCCCCCCCCCCCCCCCCCCCCCCCCCCCCCCCCCCCCCCCCCCCCCCCCCCCCCCCCCCCCCCCCCCCCCCCCCCCCCCCCCCCCCCCCCCCCCCCCCCCCCCCACCCCCCCCCCCCCCCCCCCCCCCCCCCCCCCCCCCCCCCCCCCCCCCCCCCCCCCCCCCCCCCCCCCCCCCCCCCCCTCCCCCCCCCCCCCCCCCCCCCCCCCCCCCCCCCCCCCCCCCCCCCCCCCCCCCCCCCCCCCCCCCCCCCCCCACCCCCCCCCCCCCCCCCCCCCCCCCCCCCCCCCCCCCCCCCCCCCCCCCCCCCCCCCCCCCCCCCCCCCCCCCCCCCCCCCCCCCCCCCCCCCCCCCCCCCCCCCCCACCCCCCCCCCCCCCCCCCCCCCCCCCCCCCCCCCACCCCCCCCCCCCCCCCCCCCCCCCCCCCCCCCCCCCCCCCCCCCCCCCCCCCCCCCCCCCCCCCCCCCCCCCCCCCCCCCCCCCCCCCCCCCCCCCCCCCCCCCCCCCCCCCCCCCCCCCCCCCCCCCCCCCCCCCCCCCCCCCCCCCCCCCCCCCCCCCCCCCCCCCCCCCCCCCCCCCCCCCCCCCCCCCCCCCCCCCCCCCCCCCCCCCCCCCCCCCCCCCCCCCCCCCCCCCCCCCCCCCCCCCCCCCCCCCCCCCCCCCCCCCCCCCCCCCCCCCCCCCCCCCCCCCCCCCCCCCCCCCCCCCCCCCCCCCCCCCCCCCCCCCCCCCCCCCCCCCCCCCCCCCCCCCCCCCCCCCCCCCCCCCCCCCCCCCCCCCCCCCCCCCCCCCCCCCCCCCCCCCCCCCCCCCCCCCCCCCCCCCCCCCCCCCCCCCCCCCCCCCCCCCCCCCCCCCCCCCCCCCCCCCCCCCCCCCCCCCCCCCCCCCCCCCCCCCCCCCCCCCCCCCCCCCCCCCCCCCCCCCCCCCCCCCCCCCCCCCCCCCCCCCCCCCCCCCCCCCCCCCCCCCCCCCCCCCCCCCCCCCCCCCCCCCCCCCCCCCCCCCCCCCCCCCCCCCCCCCCCCCCCCCCCCCCCCCCCCCCCCCCCCCCCCCCCCCCCCCCCCCCCCCCCCCCCCCCCCCCCCCCCCCCCCCCCCCCCCCCCCCCCCCCCCCCCCCCCCCCCCCCCCCCCCCCCCCCCCCCCCCCCCCCCCCCCCCCCCCCCCCCCCCCCCCCCCCCCCCCCCCCCCCCCCCCCCCCCCCCCCCCCCCCCCCCCCCCCCCCCCCCCCCCCCCCCCCCCCCCCCCCCCCCCCCCCCCCCCCCCCCCCCCCCCCCCCCCCCCCCCCCCCCCCCCCCCCCCCCCCCCCCCCCCCCCCCCCCCCCCCCCCCCCCCCCCCCCCCCCCCCCCCCCCCCCCCCCCCCCCCCCCCCCCCCCCCCCCCCCCCCCCCCCCCCCCCCCCCCCCCCCCCCCCCCCCCCCCCCCCCCCCCCCCCCCCCCCCCCCCCCCCCCCCCCCCCCCCCCCCCCCCCCCCCCCCCCCCCCCCCCCCCCCCCCCCCCCCCCCCCCCCCCCCCCCCCCCCCCCCCCCCCCCCCCCCCCCCCCCCCCCCCCCCCCCCCCCCCCCCCCCCCCCCCCCCCCCCCCCCCCCCCCCCCCCCCCCCCCCCCCCCCCCCCCCCCCCCCCCCCCCCCCCCCCCCCCCCCCCCCCCCCCCCCCCCCCCCCCCCCCCCCCCCCCCCCCCCCCCCCCCCCCCCCCCCCCCCCCCCCCCCCCCCCCCCCCCCCCCCCCCCCCCCCCCCCCCCCCCCCCCCCCCCCCCCCCCCCCCCCCCACCCCCCCCCCCCCCCCCCCACCCCCCCCCCCCCCCCCCCCCCCCCCCCCCCCCCCCACCCCCCCCCCCCCCCCCCCCCCCCCCCCCCCCCCCCCCCCCCGCCCCCCCCCCCCCCTGTATTTCCAGTGTCTCCAGTGGTCCCGGTGTCTTCAGTGACCTCTATTATCTCACTGACCCCTCACCCGGGTTCTGATCAATTATTATTGTATCAGACAATTTCCTGCACTCTGATTGGACGTTGCTGATCGGACCGTCCCTCGAGGAGCCACTGTGAGGTGAAAGGTGGAGGCGTGTCCGGAGAATGTCACCGCCCAATACCATCACACGTATGACATCACTTCTTCATCCTGTATGAGAGGTGACATAAAATACATTATTTATAGAAAGACCAGATTTACTAAGACTGTCCCTGAGGATTGGGAGAGCTCTGGGGGTCAATCTGTACTAACAAATGACATGTCTTCTATCTGCAGGCAGAGTTCAGGGCTCAGTCAGGCTTCCCTCCCGCCCCACTTCCGGTAACCGCCATCTTGTATGTGGAACTCTCAGTCCGATGATCACGCACGGCGGGACGTAGGCGGTGCCTGATTACGTCAGACAAATCGGAATATTCCTGGTCCCAGCGAATGAGCCGTGCGGGGCGTGGCGGATCTGTACGGGGCGGGGCGCGGTCATTAGTCCATCCGAGAGGCACGTGACTGGAGGAGATACATTGTATCGGGGGAGGTGAGAGGGCGGAGCTGTCTCCTAGGATGGGGGGATGCAAAGAAAGCAATTGGACCCCAAAAGTGTGGTAGCCCTGCCCCCCCCCCCCAGCACCTCCACCACCAGACCCCCCCCCCCAATGCCCAGTTTAACTGGTGGACACCCAGGTGTGTTAGCCCCGCCCCCCATGCCCAGTGTACCCATTGGACCCCCCCAGTTGTGTGTATTTATCAGCGATTGTATAAAATTCCTTTAAAAGATAACATTTATTTAGAAATGTGATGTGTGGAGATCAGATCTCTGTAAGTGGTAGTGGGGAGGGGCGGTATTGGGTGCCTCGTAGTGGTGGGGAGGGGTATTGGGTGCTTCGTGGTGGTGGGGAGGGGTATTGGGTGCCTCGTGGTGGTGGGGAGGGGTATTGGGTGCCTCGTGGTGGTGGAGGGGTATTGGGTGCCTCGTGGTGGGGGGGAGGGGTATTGGGTGCCTCGTGGTGGTGGAGGGGTATTGGGTGCCTCGTGGTGGGGGGGTATTGGGTGCTTCGTGGTGGTGGGGAGGGGTATTGAGTGCCTCGTGGTGGTGGGGAGGGGTATTGGGTGCCTCGTGGTGGTGGGGAGGGGTATTGGGTGCCTCGTGGTGGTGGGGAGGGGTATTGGGTGCCTCGTGGTGGTGGAGGGGTATTGGGTGCCTCGTGGTGGTGGAGGGGTATTGAGTGCCTCGTGGTGGTGGGGAGGGGTATTGAGTGCCTCGTGGTTGTGGAGGGGTATTGAGTGCCTCGTGGTGGGGGGGTATTGGGTGCCTCGTGGTGGTGGGGGGGTATTGGGTGCCTCGTGGTGGTGGGGGGGTATTGGGTGCCTCGTGGTGGTGGGGAGGGGTATTGAGTGCCTCGTGGTGGTGGGGAGGGGTATTGAGTGCCTCGTGGTGGTGGGGGCGGTATTGGGTGCCTCGTGGTGGTGGGGGGGTACTGGGTGCCTCGTGGTGGTGGGGGGGTACTGGGTGCCTCGTGGTGGTGGGGAGGGGTACTGGGTGCCTCGTGGTGGTGAGGGGGTATTGGGTGCCTCGTGGTGGTGGGGGGGGGTATTGGGTGCCTCGTGGTGGTGGGGAGGGGTATTGGGTGCCTCGTGGTGGTGGGGGGGTATTGGGTGCCTCGTGGTGGTGGGGCGGGGTATTGGGTGCCTCGTGGTGGGGCGGGGTATTGGGTGCCTCGTGGTGGTGGGGAGGGGTATTGGGTGCCTCGTGGTGGGGCGGGGTATTGGGTGCCTCGTGGTGGGGGGGCATTGGGTGCTTCGTGGTGGTGGGGAGGGGTATTGAGTGCCTCGTGGTGGGGGGGAGGGGTATTGGGTGCCTCGTGGTGGTGGAGGGGTATTGGGTGCCTCGTGGTGGGGGGGTATTGGGTGCTTCGTGGTGGTGGGGAGGGGTATTGAGTGCCTCGTGGTGGTGGGGAGGGGTATTGGGTGCCTCGTGGTGGTGGGGAGGGGTATTGGGTGCCTCGTGGTGGTGGGGAGGGGTATTGGGTGCCTCGTGGTGGTGGAGGGGTATTGGGTGCCTCGTGGTGGTGGAGGGGTATTGAGTGCCTCGTGGTGGTGGGGAGGGGTATTGAGTGCCTCGTGGTTGTGGAGGGGTATTGAGTGCCTCGTGGTGGGGGGGTATTGGGTGCCTCGTGGTGGTGGGGGGGTATTGGGTGCCTCGTGGTGGTGGGGGGGTATTGGGTGCCTCGTGGTGGTGGGGAGGGGTATTGAGTGCCTCGTGGTGGTGGGGAGGGGTATTGAGTGCCTCGTGGTGGTGGGGGCGGTATTGGGTGCCTCGTGGTGGTGGGGGGGGGGTACTGGGTGCCTCGTGGTGGTGGGGGGGTACTGGGTGCCTCGTGGTGGTGGGGAGGGGTACTGGGTGCCTCGTGGTGGTGAGGGGGTATTGGGTGCCTCGTGGTGGTGGGGGGGGGTATTGGGTGCCTCGTGGTGGTGGGGAGGGGTATTGGGTGCCTCGTGGTGGTGGGGGGGTATTGGGTGCCTCGTGGTGGTGGGGCGGGGTATTGGGTGCCTCGTGGTGGGGCGGGGTATTGGGTGCCTCGTGGTGGTGGGGAGGGGTATTGGGTGCCTCGTGGTGGGGGGGGGTATTGGGTGCCTCGTGGTGGGGGGGCATTGGGTGCCTCGTGGTGGTGGGGGGGGTATTGGGTGCCTCGTGTTGGGGGCGGGGTATTGGGTGCCTCGTGGTGGTGGGGGGGTATTGGGTGCCTCGTGGTGGTGGGGGGGGGTATTGGGTGCCTCGTGGTGGGGGGGCATTGGGTGCCTCGTGGTGGTGGGGGGGTTATTGAGTGTCTCGTTCCTCCTCTTCTCAGTGCCTCTGTCTCCATAGGACATGGTGGATGGCGGCGGAGTACAGGCGGATGGAGGAGTCTCTTCGGAGGAGCTCTGAGCGGGCCAGAGAGGTTCTGGAGAGAGCCAGACGCCGAGAGGTGGACTGGGGGGCCGCTCGCAGACCGGAGGAGACCCGGACGCAGGACGCCGAGGTACCGACCAGAATAAAGTCTGCAGGGAAGCCGGTGATGAGATGATCTGTACAATCTGTGTATGTTGTGTCTCCGCAGGACGATGAGACTCCGCCCACCCTGGAGGAGGAAACCTTCACCGCCATGTCACACTTCATGCGTCGCACCACAGAGCTGTGTGAGGTAATCTGCTGCCGGTCACACGACTTCCACAGATATACATATTTTACACCTGGGGATGTCATAACCGGGTCTCTGGGCTTTTCTGTGCAATGCAGGTAGATCATGGCGGGCATAAATGATAAATCCCCCCCAATATGTATTCCCTATAGTACAATAAGGCTCCTTATTGGTCACTGCAGTACTCAGTATTCATCAGTAGAGGGCAGTCTGATAAATATCACCCAATGTGTCTTTCCTGTCATATGGTGCCTGGTATATCACTGCAGTACCCATAATCAACAGCAGGGGTTGTTGTGATGTCAGAGAATTAATAAAGGACCACCCCCCCCCCCCCCCCATTGTGTATTCCCTATAATATAATATAGTGCTTTGTATATCGCTGTAGTACCGGTATTGTTCAGTAGAGGGCAGTCTGGTTGTATAGTTGATAAATGATCCCCAATATGTATCCCCCATAATATATTACAATGTTTGGTCTATCATTGCAATACCTGTATTCACCAGCAGGTGAGGTATTATGATGTCACAGAATCGATAAATGTCCCCCAGTGCGTATTCCCAGTAATTCCAGTGCCTCGTATATCACTGGTAATCATCAGTAGGGGGCAGTCTGGTGTTGATAAATGTCCCCCTAATGTGTATTCCCCATAATACATTACAGTGCCTTGTATAGTATATCACTGCAGTACCGGTATTCACCAGTAGAGGGCAGTATGGTATCCCAATTGATAAGTGTCCCCCAAACGTCTTACCTGAGAGAGTGGCTCCACCCACTAGGAAACACCAGCTCCACCCACTAGGAAACACCAACTCCACCAAATTTTAAAACGGAGGCTCCTCAGTTTTTGTGTTTCCTCCATTGAGGGAACACCTAGTGGGAGTCGGGGTCTCCTACGTGCCGTTCTGAGAGTCCAGACTGCCCCCCCCCCCACACCATACCTCCAGAGAGTCTGCCCCTCCCATGACACCCAAAGGGTAAGTGTTCTCCTTCAGCTGCAATCTTTTTGGTGGCGGAGTAGAGACTCGGCCGGAAATGAGGTACCCGGCAGGGGGCGGCATCAGGGAACAGGCGCAGCGTGATTGGACACAGTCGATCACATGGTTAAAGAGCCGCGGCTCTTTACACAGATCGGAGTTGTGCCATGTCCTAGCGGCGCGGGGGGCGTGCAAGAGCGGTCATTTTGGGAGGTCTTCATATGACGTCCACCCAGAACGAGAGCCGCGCCGCCCCGCCGTCATTTGATGGTGGGCGGCTAGTAGACTAATTCCAGACCGGCTCCTACTAAACATTTTCCTAAATGGGACCTATCGGTAGTTTTGCCGGCACAAAAGATCCTTTTGAAACCTTATGCCGCGTACACACGGTCGGAATTCTCGTCGGAAAAAGCTCTGATGGTTTTCCCGTCGGAATTCCGACGGAATTTCGCTCAAACTGTCTTGCCTACACACGGTCACACCAAATTCCGACGGTCAATAACACCGCGGCATAAAACACGTTCGTCAGCACTATAAAAGGGAAGTCGAATTGTTTCCGAGCATGCGTCTGAATTTTACATGTCGGAATTGCATACACACGATCGGAAAATCCGATAGAAAGGTTTTCCGTCTGAAAAATTGAGAACAGGTTCTCAATCCAAAGTCCGTTGAAAAATTCCGACAGAAAAAGACCGATGGGCATACACACGGTCGGAAAATCCGATGAGAAGCTCCCATCGGACTGTTTCCATCAGAAATTCCGACCGTGTGTACGCCGCATAACAGACCATCTCGTTAAGGAATTTAACTCTTAGTTGCAGAATCGGTGAACTTTGCGTTTTATCAGTAAAGGAACCTCTTTTGTTAATTTACCCAGACGGGTCGTACTTAAAACAGATCCCGTTTTTTTGCCAAAAGAAGCGTCAGTTCATAATGGGTCGCAGGAAATCATCCTGCCAACTGTTTGTTCAAATCCTTCTGGGGGAAAAAAAGAGAATTTATTCCATAACTTGGATGTAAGAAAAATGTTATTACATTACTTGGAAGTAACGAGGGACTTTAGAGCTTCGGACTCTTTATTTGTTCTTTTTTTGTTTCTGGCAACAGAAGCATCAAAGGGGTCAATTGCTAGATGGCTAAAATCCCCCCCCCCCCCCACCCGGGGGAATTCGAGCACACTCTACTAGCGCTCTGTCCACTACATGGGCAGAAAAAGCTGGTGCCACCCCCACATCAAATTTGTTACGTGGTCACGTTATCTAACATTTTGTCCGTCATTACAGACTGGATCTTCTGTCAGCCGGGGATCCGGCATTTGTCAGAAAGGTCCTGCAGGCTGTGGTCCCTAATAATAATATATTTCAATGTGTAGAATATAACTGCAATACCTATAATCACCAGCAGGGGGTATTATAATGTCACTGAACTGATAAATGTCCACCAATGTGTATTCCCTATACAGGCATACCCCACTTTTAAGTACACAATGGGGTTTATTTACTAAAGCTGGAAAGTGCAAAATCCGGCTCACTTCTGCATATAAACCAATGAGCTTCTAACCCCAGCTTGTTCAATTAAGCTTTGGTAATAAAACCTGGAAGCTCATTGGTTTCTATGCAGAAGTGAGCCTGATTTTGCACTTTACAGCTTTAGTAAATAAACCCCATTGTGTACTTAAAAGTGGGGTATACCTGTAATAGATTCCAGTGCCTCATATATCACTGCAGTACCAGTAATCATCAGTAGGGGGTCATTTTGGGGTTGCATTCAATAAAAGTCCCCCAATGTGTATTGCCCATAATACATTACAGTGCCTTGTATAATATATCACTGCAGTACTGGTATTCATCAGTAGAGGGCAGTCTAGGATTATAAAATGGATAAATGACCCTCAATGTGGATTCATTAAAATGTGGTGTCTGGTATATCACTGCAGTACTGGTATTCACCAACAGAGGGCAGTCTGATGTCACAGAATGAATACATGATACCCCAATGTGTATTCCCTATATAATAGGATGCCTTGTATGTCACTGCAGTACCGGTATTCATCAGTAGAGGGCAGTCTGGTGGTAAAATTAAAGGAGTTGTAAAGGGTTTTTATTTTTTTATTTTTTTAATAACAAACATGTTATACTTAAGGTTCTGCAAAGAGTGGCCCAAATCCTCCTCTTCTGGGGTCCCCCAGCGGCTCTCCTGGCTCCTCCTCCGCATCAACTGCCCCCCCTCGGAGATTTGCATTTCATAGGGGCACCCGAGTCCAATGACACAAACGGCAGGACTCGGCCCCGCCCCCCGTGTCACTGGATTTGATTGACAGTAGTGGGAGCCAATGGCTGCGCTGCTATCAATCTATCCAATGCGGACCTGAGAGCTGGTGTGCTCGGCCCCCGTCGATGGAACAATTGGGTTCAGGTAAGTAAAAGGGGGGGGCTTTGGGGGAGGGGGGGTGCTGCAGAAGGTTTTTCACCTTGATGCATAGAATGCAAACCTCGAGGGTCTACAACCCCTTTAATAAATTTTACCCCTAATTTGTAATTCCTAAATTGTAATGGTGTCTCATATATCACTGTAGTACTGGTAATCACCAGCAAGGGGCAGTATGAAGTCACAAATTTATAAATGTGTCCCATTTTATCAGGCCTTGCGTGTCACTGCAGTACCAGTAATCACCAGCAGAGGGCAGTATGATTGGTCATGTCTAATACTGATATCCTTGTTCTTGATAAATCAGGCGTATCACAGCTGTATACCCCCCCGGGGGATCAATGAACAGGAGAAGCAGCACATTGGCCGATTTCACCACAGAAGATCCCAGCGGGCGGCGCAGAGGCCGGAATCGCACCTGGTGAGCAGCGCGATCTCAGAAAAATATAAAAACGCAAATAAAATCTTTTAAATATTGGAACTCCATCCATGTCCCTCTATTCTGGACTCCCCTCCCCCCCCCCCCCCATGAGGGTTTTCTATTTTATTTTTTAAACGGGGCCCAAGACAGGAAAGGTGTATGAAGTGAAGAGGCCCGGCAATGTTTCTATTTTCCTGACAGAATTTGTTTTCAGGTAGAAGTGTGCTGTGCTTGTGTTTCAGGCACCGGGGGAGGATGGATAGAGGCGTGTGTAAGGCAGGTGTAGGAGGCCAAAGAGAAATAAGTGTAGTCGGCCTTCATGGTAAAGGATTAGATATGAGGTAGGTGGTCACTTAGTGGCCTATAAATGGTGAGGTGACCGGTCCTCTTTACTCCTGTACTGATGAAGGTCATGTGACCGGTCCTCTTTACTGCGGTAAGGATGAAGGTCATGTGACCGGTCCTCTTTACTGCGGTAAGGATGGAGGTCATGTGACCGGTCCTCTTTACTGCGGTAAGGATGAAGGTCATGTGACCGGTCCTCTTTACTGCGGTAAGGATGAAGGTCATGTGACCGGTCCTCTTTACTGCGGTAAGGATGAAGGTCATGTGACCGGTCTTCTTTACTGCGGTAAGGATGAAGGTCATGTGACCGGTCCTCTTTACTGCGGTAAGGATGAAGGTCATGTGACCGGTCCTCTTTACTGCGGTAAGGATGAAGGTCATGTGACCGGTCATCTTTACTGCGGTAAGGATGAAGGTCATGTGACCGGTCCTCCTTGCGGTAAGGATGAAGGTCATGTGACCGGTCCTGTTTACTGCGGTAAGGATGAAGGTCATGTGGCCGGTCCTCCTTGCGGTAAGGATGAAGGTCATGTGACCGGTCCTGTTTACTGCGGTAAGGATGAAGGTCATGTGGCCGGTCCTCTTTACTGTGGTAAGGATGGAGGTCATGTGACCGGTCCTCTTTACTGTGGTAAGGATGAAGGTCATGTGGCCGGTCCTCTTTTCTGCGATAATGATGAAGGTCATGTGACCGGTCCTCTTTACTGCAGTAAGGATGAAGGTCATGTGACCGGTCCTCTTTACTGCGGTAATGATGAAGGTCATGTGACCGGTCCTCTTTACTGCGGTAATGATGAAGGTGATGTGACCGGTTCTCTTTACTGCGGTAAGGATGAAGGTCATGTGACCGGTTCTCTTTACTGCGGTAAGGATGAAGGTCATGTGACCGGTTCTCTTTACTGCGGTAAGGATGAAGGTCATGTGACCGGTTCTCTTTACTGCGGTAAGGATGAAGGTGATGTGACTGGTTCTCTTTACTGCGGTAAGGATGAAGGTCATGTGACCGGTCCTCTTTACTGCGGTAAGGATGAAGGTCATGTGACCGGTTCTCTTTACTGCGGTAAGGATGAAGGTCATGTGACCGGTTCTCTTTACTGCGGTAAGGATGAAGGTCATGTGACCGGTCCTCTCTTTACTGTGGTAAGGATGAAGGTCATGTGACCGGTCCTCTTTACTGCGGTAAGGATGAAGGTCATGTGACCGGTCCTCTTTACTGCGGTAAGGATGAAGGTCATGTGACCGGTCCTCTTTACTGCGGTAAGGATGAAGGTCATGTGACCGGTCCTCTTTACTGCGGTAAGGATGAAGGTCATGTGACCGGTCCTCTTTACTCCTGCACTGATGAAGGTCATGTGACCGGTCCTCTTTACTCCTGTACTGATGAAGGTCATGTGACCGGTCCTCTTTACTGCGGTAAGGATGAAGGTCATGTGACCGGTCCTCTCTTTACTGTGGTAAGGATGAAGGTCATGTGACCGGTCCTCTTTACTCCTGCACTGATGAAGGTCATGTGACGGGTCCTCTTTACTCCTGTACTGATGAAGGTCATGTGACCGGTCCTCTTTACTGCGGTAATGATGAAGGTCATGTGACCGGTCCTCTTTACTGCGGTAATGATGAAGGTCATGTGACCGGTCCTCTTTACTGCGGTAATGATGAAGGTCATGTGACCGGTCCTCTTTACTGCGGTAATGATGAAGGTCATGTGACCGGTCCTCTTTACTGCGGTAATGATGAAGGTCATGTGACCGGTCCTCTTTACTGCGGTAATGATGAAGGTCATGTGACCGGTCCTCTTTACCCCTGTATTGATGAAGGTCATGTGACCGGTCCCATGAAGGTGACCTTGTTCTGTTCTCCTCCACAGAGTTCTCTCTCCGCCCCCCTCGCATCATCGGCCATGAAGAGGACGGACCCCCATGACATCTACATTGAGGTGGCCCCTGGAACGTACCGCATATCCGCCGGCTCACCGGACGGTCCGGCACAGACCCGTATCGTGAACGTCACCCCCGGGCAGAGTGTCGACTTAACTTTTCATGTCTAGCTGGGATTGGACCATCACCCAATCGCTGCGCTCGGCTCTTCTATAGAAGCCGCCTTACTGCTGATGGTGCCGTGTCATTGAACAGTTCTGGTCCCTGTCTGGCGGGGTCACTGGCCCTAAATGTGTCACTCAGGGAGTGCCATGATGGTGTACAAGGACTGAGCGATCGCTTTAGCATTCCTAGAGTGCTGCTGGCAGTTTAATGACTCTGATCCTTCTCTGCTCTATGCATCTGATAATCATCACTTTATTTATCTTCCTCTGAGCAGATCTGACCAATCCCGGCTGAGTTGGGGGAGGGGGGGGGGGGGAGGGGGGGGGGTTGTTGTCGGAATGAATGTTTTTCGTAGAAGTCTGAGTTTGTATTAGTGATGGAGTGTAATTCATGCTGCTGGACAGCAGAGGGCGACGCGTGTGAAGTGCACCTTTCAGTGTCCTTATAAAGATCTCATTCTCTGTAATTTATAATAAACATTTTATATTTTTCTTCTGAGTGAAGTCGGTTTTAGTAAAAGTGAACACAATGGTGAGACACGCCCCCGAGGAACCTTCCCTCTTCATCCTCCACTGAATATACAATATGTCCAGGTATTCTGCTTTTATTTTGCCCTCCCCAGTTCTCCCTCCACCCAAAGTTTAAATAAAACCTTATTTTTATTTTTTTACATTCTTCATTTTCAATGATGTAATCCCTGGGTCTCTGTGCTTCTTTATGCAATGCAGGCAGATTGTGGCTGGTGGAAAGGGGGGGCTGTACAGAGATTCTTGAAAACATCCCAACCCCCAGCCTCAGTACTCAAGAGCCCTCAGTCCTGATGCAAGCAGTGGGAGGAGTTATGCAAATCTTAAATTATTTGATGGGTGGAGTCAGTCTGGAGGAGTGGGTGTTCCTAGGTGTGGGGGGGGGGTTGAATAGCTAATGCCCACATGTGATGCTGAACTCCAATGAATGTAAGGGGCAGGGCCAGGCACAGCCAGGCTGGGGAGGAAAGAGCTAGATGATGGTGGACGTTCTCCAGCCATGAAATGGGGCGGGGCTCTGACTTGCTGCAGCTTCTAATGCACATGGTGAGAAGCTCACAGTGTGCAGGGAAATCAAAGGAAGCCATTTCAGTCCAGGAGAAGAGCCGGTGCACCTGTGCAAGACTGAAGGGGAGGAGCTGGTACACCTGTGCAAGACTGAAGGGGAGGAGCCGGTACACCTGTGCAAGACTGAAGGGGAGGAGTCGGTACACCTGTGCAAGACTGAAGGGGAGGAGCCGGTACACCTGTACAAGACTGAAGGGGAGGAGCCAATATCTGTACACAAATTAAGGGGAGGAGCCGATACCTGTGCACGACTGAAGGGGAGGAGCCGATACCTGTGCACGACTGAAGGGGAGGAGCCGATACCTGTGCACGACTGAAGGGGAGGAGCCGATACCTGTGCACGACTGAAGGGGAGGAGCCGATACCTGTGCACGACTGAAGGGGAGGAGCCGATACCTGTGCACGACTGAAGGGGAGGAGTTGATACCTGTGCACCACTGAAGGGGAGGAGCCGATACCTGTGCACGACTGAAGGGGAGGAGCCGATACCTGTGCACGACTGAAGGGGAGGAGCCGATACCTGTGCACCACTGAAGGGGAGGAGCCGATACACCTGTACACAAATGAAGGGGAGGAGCCGGTACACCTGTGCACAAATGAAGGGGAGGAGCCGGTACCTGTACACAAATGAAGGGGAGGAGCCGGTACCTGTGCACAACTGAAGAGCGGGCTGAGGGAGGATTTAAAGGTAAAATAAAACTTTATTTGTATTCATAATTCATTGATTTATATTCTAGAAGAATTGCAGAGAAATATCAGATTATTTACAAACAGAAACGTTGGAATCCGTCCTTCCCATAGAAATCGATTGGTTGTCGGTGATTGGTTGTCGGGAGCCGCACATTCCCTCCAAGGATGTGGAACAGAGTGGGCGGGAACACGAGGACCCCACAGCCAACCGGGGTGCTGAGTATTTCCATCAATGGCGGATCTTCTTTGTAATGTTAATTCTACGCCTCGAATTCCCGAGATCTCCCCCTCCCTCCCCCCTCCGCCTGGACCACCTTCTCCGCCACTTCTCTGTAGTGATCCTCCACCCTCCTGCGCTGGGCAGCCTGTGAGAGACCGAGTACAGAATCAGACCGACACCGAGATCATACAATGTTACATTATTACAGGAAAGATCTGTTCTCTGTACAGCGCTGCGGTATATGTCAGAGCTATATAAATGTATAATAATAATAGTGTGCGACTGTGGGGGGGGGGGACATTAGAGTGTAAGCTCCTCTGTACAGAGACTGATGTGACTGTGGGGGGAGGGGGACATTAGAGTGTAAGCTCCTCTGGTACAGAGACTGATGTGACTGTGGGGGGGGGGAGGGGACATTAGAGTGTAAGCTCCTCTGTACAGAGACTGATGTGACTGTGTGGGGGAGGGGACATTAGAGCGTAAGCTCCTCTGTACAGAGACTGATGTGACTGTGGGGGAGGGGACATTAGAGCGTAAGCTCCTCTGTACAGAGACTGATGTGACTGTGGGGGGAGGGGACATTAGAGTGTAAGCTCCTCTGTACAGAGACTGATGTGACTGTGGGGGAGGGGACATTAGAGTGTAAGCTCCTCTGTACAGAGACTGATGTGACTGTGGGGGGAGGGGACATTAGAGTGTAAGCTCCTCTGTACAGAGACTGATGTGACTGTGTGGGGGAGGGGACATTAGAGTGTAAGCTCCTCTGTACAGAGACTGATGTGACTGTGTGGGGGAGGGGACATTAGAGTGTAAGCTCCTCTGTACAGAGACTGATGTGACTGTGTGGGGGAGGGGACATTAGAGCGTAAGCTCCTCTGTACAGAGACTGATGTGACTGTGTGGGGAGGGGACATTAGAGCGTAAGCTCCTCTGTACAGAGACTGATGTGACTGTGGGGGGAGGGGACATTAGAGCGTAAGCTCCTCTGTACAGAGACTGATGTGACTGTGGGGGGGGGGGGACATTAGAGTGTAAGCTCCTCTGTACAGAGACTGATGTGACTGTGGGGGGAGGGGACATTAAAGTGTAAGCTCCTCTGTACAGAGACTGATGTGACTGTGGGGGAGGGGACATTAGAGTGTAAGCTCCTCTGTACAGAGACAGATGTGACTGTGGGGGGGGGGGGACATTAGAGTGTAAGCTCCTCTGTACAGAGACTGATGTGACTGTGGGGGGAGGGGACATTAAAGTGTAAGCTCCTCTGTACAGAGACTGATGTGACTGTGGGGGGAGGGGGCATTAGAGTGTAAGCTCCTCTGTACAGAGACTGATGTGACTGTGTGGGGGAGGGGACATTAGAGCGTAAGCTCCTCTGTACAGAGACTGATGTGACTGTGGGGGGAGGGGACATTAGAGCGTAAGCTCCTCTGTACAGAGACTGATGTGACTGTGGGGGAGGGGACATTAGAGTGTAAGCTCCTCTGTACAGAGACTGATGTGACTGTGGGGAGGGGACATTAGAGTGTAAGCTCCTCTGTACAGAGACTGATGTGACTGTGGGGGGAGGGGACATTAGAGCGTAAGCTCCTCTGTACAGAGACTGATGTGACTGTGGGGGAGGGGACATTAGAGCGTAAGCTCCTCTGTACAGAGACTGATGTGACTGTGGGGGAGGGGACATTAGAGTGTAAGCTCCTCTGTACAGAGACTGATGTGACTGTGGGGGAGGGGGCATTAGAGTGTAAGCTCCTCTGTACAGAGACTGATGTGACTGTGGGGAGGGGACATTAGAGTGTAAGCTCCTCTGTACAGAGACTGATGTCGGTGTATATAGTTGGTATACAGCAGTGAATTGCGCACTCACCAGATGTTCGATCTCTTTCCGCTCGCTCACCGCGCACTTCTCGAACTCTCTCTGGTCGATCTTATCTCGCACTCCCCTCAGGTGATCGATCCTTCGCTGTTCTCTCTTCTTCTCCTCGGCGGCGATCGTCTGGTTGCGCTCTTTGCGCTCCTCGCTGGCGGCCATCTTGACGCTTCTACCGGCGCTCTCCTTCGTCTCTCGCTCCTTCACCTTCCGCTCCTCGTTCTGCAGGCGCTGCAGCGTCTTCTTCCTGCGCACAAACATTTCTATCAGACGAGGTCATCGGGAGAGATTGGAAAGGTCGGTGATCTGATTGTACAATGTGACTGCGAATAGAGCGCGCTGGATATGAGGTCCGGGGTAACGCTCGGCTCCCAGCCGGGCTGGGCCAAGGGAGGGGGAGGGGCAGGAGGGGTGCAAATTGGCCCGAAACACGCAATCTATGCTGCTGAAGTCCGCAGCTCATGAATGGAGGTGATAGGCTGCTCCTTGACCTTTTGACCTTGAGTGCTAAAGGGCATTGCTCCAGCCCCGCCCCCTGGGGCTATTCCTTTACTATAATGGGGGAGGAGCAGAAAGAATATAATCGGATATAGCGGCGGTACCTGTGCGCCTCTTGGCTGTCGCTGTACTTCTTCCCGGACTCCTCCTCTCTCCTCTCCTCCCATTGGTGATGTCTCTCCTTCTGCTGTTGCTGCTTCTCAAGAATCGCCTGCCTGTGGCGTAGCTTCCCCACTTCTGATTCGCCGAGGCGCTCAGCGACGGGACGCGGCGGTTGCTGGGAAGGAATTTTGTTTAGAGGAAAAAATTAACTTTTTTGTTAATTTTTTATTCTTTTTACAGCAGAACTTCACCCCGTCCATCAAAACCAACTCATTTCAATTCTCATGCTGCGAATGTTAGTAAATAGATAGGAAGAAGGATTTATATTTACTTGTTTTACACTTCTTTATTTTTTACTTGCATTTCTTTAGTTGCTTGTTTATAAACATTGATCAGACAGGAGATGGAAAGATACAAAGTAACATTGTTTATAAACATTAATCAGACGGGAGATGGAGAGATACAAAGTAACATTGTTTATAAACATTGATCAGACGGGAGATGGAGAAATACAAAGTAACATTGTTTATTAAACATTGATCAGACAGGAGATACAAAGTAACATTGTTTATAAACATTGATCAGACGGGAGATGGAGAGATACAAAAAAACATTATTTTTTATTGCAAAAGAGGCATACTATGAGTGTTTAAAAAAAAAAAAAAAAAAAAAAAAAAAAAAAAAAAAAATGCGTAGCAATTCACCTATTGAGAGGGCAATAAAAAACAAATGTTAGCTTATTTCCTGTGCTGGTTGATTTAATTTTAAAATGAAAAAATACTGCATTTGGCCACTAGATGTCACTAATGAATGAATGAATGAATAACTTGTATAGCGCTACAATGCGAACTGAATCGCCTCAAGGTCGCTCTCATAACCTGAGATATCGCAAACACAGTTTGCGATGCTCGGTTATGAATGGACAGAGTCAGTGGGTCACTGACTCTGTTCATTCGGAAAAGGAAGGAGCCAGTAAACTACATATTTACTGACTCCTTCTTCCGCTCTCCATCCTGAAAGATCTGGAAGGGGAGGAGGGGGGACGGGAGGAGGATGGGGGGGCGGAGAGTGCACGGAGGGGGAGAAGATCAGAGGAGGGTGGGGTCGGGGGGGGACTAAAGGAGGACGGGGGGCAGAGAGTGCACGGAGGGGGAGCAGATCAGAGGAGGGTGGGGTCGGGGGGGACTAAAGGAGGACGGGGGGCAGAGAGTGCACGGAGGGGGAGCAGATCAGAGGAGGTTGGGGGAGGACCAGAGAGTGCACGGGGGGGGGGGACTGGTGGAGGAGGATGGGGGGCGGAGAGTGCACGGAGGGGGAGCAGATCAGAGGAGGGGGAGGGGGGACCGGGGACCGGAGTAAGCACGGGGGAGGGAGTGCACAGAGGGGGAGCAGATCAGAGGAGGTTGGGGTCGGGGGACCGGAGAGAGCACAGGGGGGAGGGACTGAAGGTGGAGGAGGGGTCAGAGAGTGCACGGAGGGGGAGCAGATCAGAGGAGGTTGGGAGTTGGGGGGACCAGAGAGTGCACAGAGGGGGGGGAGGACTGGAGGAGGATGGGGGGGCGGAGAGTGCACAGAGGGGGGGACTGGAGGAGGATTGGGGGGGTGGAGGGGGAGAGGGGGGACCGGAGAGAGCACGGGGGGAGGGGGGAACTGGAGGAGGATGGGGGGCGGAGAGTGCATGGAGGGGGAGCAGATCAGAGGAGGGGGGGGGGGTCCGGAGAGAGCACGGGGGGAGGGGGGGGACTGGAGGAGGATGGGGGGGTGGAGAGTGCACGGAGGGGGAGCAGATCAGAGAAGGTTGGGAGTTTGGGGGGACCAGAGAGCACACAGGGGGGGGGGGGACCGTAGGAGCGCACAGAGGGGATCCGGAGAAGGATACGGGGGACACTCGGGAATAATCGGTGTTTCTCCTCCTCTCTTCTTTCTTTCAGCTGCTTTATGGAAAGCCACACGGGGAGATCTGTGATTATAACTTCCCCACCACCACCCTGATCGTTCCTGAGTTTCTAGGTATCGTATTCCCGAGTGTCCGGGTGTGGGATTCCCGAGTGTCCGGGTATGGGATTCCCGAGTGTCCGGGTATGGGATTCCCGAGTGTCTTGGTATGGGATTCCCGAGTGTCCGGGTGTCGGATTCCCGAGTGTCCGGGTATGGGATTCCCGAGTGTCCGGGTATGGGATTCCCGAGTGTCCGGGTGTCGGATTCCCGAGTGTCCGGGTATCGGATTCCCAGTGTCCGGGTATCGGATTAGGGATCGGGAGCATTGACTCCATAGTACTGCTGCAAATACTCGGTATGGGGAGCCCCAATTCTAGGTCTTCTCTGTTACTTTATATTCTTCACCTCGCTGGGCCTTTCACTTACCGTACCGGACGGGAGGAAGTCGCTGTGCACCAAAACATCTTTCACCGTGAGGCGCCTGGCCGGCGAATCCGCTATGGTATCGAACAGAGCGCTCCGATTGGTGGACTCGAAAAAAACATCAGACACGGCGGCTCTGGAATTCTCGGGGGACTTTTTACTGTTCGATTTTATAATTCCTGAGACAAAAAATAAATAATATCTGAGATTCTCCAAACTGATTTACTGATCTCTTCTTATCTCCAGAGTTCCCTCCGCACCGAACAGCGTTTATAAACAAAGACCCGGAGGAGGCAACCCGAAATCTGCTACAATCAGCTACGAGACTTCTCTAGTGCTGCCCCCTCCAGGAACTCCCGATTATAATATACACTATGTTACCAAAAGTATTGGGACACCTGCCTTTACACACATGAACTTTAATGGCCCCCCAGTCTTAGTCCGGAGGGTTCAATATTGAGTTGGCCCCGCCCTCTGCAGATATAACAGATTCACCTCTTCTGGGAAGGCCGTCCACAAGGTTTAGGAGGGTGTCTATGGGACCATTCTTCCAGAAGAGCATTTGTGAGGTCAGGGACTGATGTTGGACGAGAAGGCCTGGCTCGCAGTCTCTGCTATACTATCGGGTTGAGGACAGGACCCTGTGCAGGCCAGTCAAGTTCCTCCACCCCAAACTCGCTCATCCATGTCTTTATGGACCTTGCTTTGTGAACTGGTGGGCAGTACAAAGGAGGGACCCCAGATCCCTCCATAAAGAGGACCTGTCACCACCTATTACTGTCACATGGGATGTTTACATTCCTTGTGACGGCAATAAAAGTGATCAAATTATTTTTTTTTTTTTAAAAACACAATTTAATGATCTAAAATTAACTAAAATAAATAAGAAAAAAAAAATCATTTTTAAAGCGCCCCCCTTCCCCGCGAGCTCGCGCAGCGAAGAAAACGCATACGGAAGTCGCGCTCGCATATGTAAACGGTGTTCAAATCGCACATGTGAGGTATCGCCGCGATCATCAGAGCGAGAGCAATAATTCTAGCACTAGATCTCCTCCATAACTCTAACCTGGTAACCGTAAAACATTTTTTTAAAGCGTTGCCTATGGAGATTTTTAGGTACCGTAGTTTGGCGCCATTCCAGGAGCGCGTGCAATTATAAAGCGTGACATGTTTGGTATCTATTTACTCAGCGTAACATCATCTTTCACATTATACCAAAAAAATTGGGATAACTTTACTGTTTCGTTTTTTTAAATTCATGAAAGTGTCTTTTTCCCCAAAAAGATGCGCTTAAAACACCGCCGCACAAATACCGTGTGACATAAAATATTGCAACCACCGCCGTTTTATTCTCTAGATTCTCTGCTAAAAAATATATAATATATATATAATATAAATGTTTGGGGGTTCTAAAGTAATTTTCTAGCAAAAAATATGGATTTTAACTCGTAAACACCAAATGTCAGAAATAGGCGGAGTCATGAAAGGGTTAAAGTTCAAGTGTAAAGGCAGGCGTCCCAATACTTTTGGTAATATAGTGCGTGTTATACAGAGTGACATCACCGCCCTCCAGATATAAGATATATTATACAGAGTGACATCACCGCTCTCCAGATATAAGATATATTATACAGGAGTGACATCACCGCCCTCCAGATATAAGATATATTATACAGGAGTGACATCACCGCTCTCCAGATATAAGATATATTATACAGGAGTGACATCACCGCCCTCCAGATATAAGATATATTATACAGGAGTGACATCACCGCTCTCCAGATATAAGATATATTATACAGAGTGACATCACCGCCCTCCAGATATAAGATATATTATACAGAGTGACATCACCGCTCTCCAGATATAAGATATATTATACAGGAGTGACATCACCGCTCTCCAGATATAAGATATATTATACAGGAGTGACATCACCGCTCTCCAGATATAAGATATATTATACAGAGTGACATCACCGCTCTCCAGATATAAGATATATTATACAGAGTGACATCACCGCCCTCCAGATATAAGATATATTATACAGGAGTGACATCACCGCTCTCCAGATATAAGATATATTATACAGGAGTGACATCACCGCTCTCCAGATATAAGATATATTATACAGGAGTGACATCACCGCTCTCCAGATATAAGATATATTATACAGGAGTGACATCACCGCCCTCCAGATATAAGATATATTATACAGGAGTGACATCACCGCTCTCCAGATATAAGATATATTATACAGGAGTGACATCACCGCTCTCCAGATATAAGATATATTATACAGGAGTGACATCACCGCTCTCCAGATATAAGATATATTATACAGGAGTGACATCACCGCCCTCCAGATATAAGATATATTATACAGGAGTGACATCACCGCCCTCCAGATATAAGATATATTATACAGGAGTGACATCACCGCTCTCCAGATATAAGATATATTATACAGGAGTGACATCACCGCTCTCCAGATATAAGATATATTATACAGGAGTGACATCACCGCTCTCCAGATATAAGATATATTATACAGGAGTGACATCACCGCCCTCCAGATATAAGATATATTATACAGGAGTGACATCACCGCTCTCCAGATATAAGATATATTATACAGGAGTGACATCACCGCTCTCCAGATATAAGATATATTATACAGAGTGACATCACCGCCCTCCAGATATAAGATATATTATACAGGAGTGACATCACCGCTCTCCAGATATAAGATATATTATACAGGAGTGACATCACCGCTCTCCAGATATAAGATATATTATACAGGAGTGACATCACCGCTCTCCAGATATAAGATATATTATACAGGAGTGACATCACCGCTCTCCAGATATAAGATATATTATACAGGAGTGACATCACCGCTCTCCAGATATAAGATATATTATACAGGAGTGACATCACCGCCCTCCAGATATAAGATATATTATACAGGAGTGACATCACCGCTCTCCAGATATAAGATATATTATACAGGAGTGACATCACCGCTCTCCAGATATAAGATATATTATACAGGAGTGACATCACCGCTCTCCAGATATAAGATATATTATACAGGAGTGACATCACCGCTCTCCAGATATAAGATATATTATACAGGAGTGACATCACCGCCCTCCAGATATATTATACAGAGTGACATCACCGCTCTCCAGATATAAGATATATTATACAGGAGTGACATCACCGCCCTCCAGATATAAGATATATTATACAGGAGTGACATCACCGCTCTCCAGATATAAGATATATTATACAGGAGTGACATCACCGCTCTCCAGATATAAGATATATTATACAGGAGTGACATCACCGCCCTCCAGATATAAGATATATTATACAGGAGTGACATCACCGCTCTCCAGATATAAGATATATTATACAGGAGTGACATCACCGCCCTCCAGATATAAGATATATTATACAGGAGTGACATCACCGCCCTCCAGATATAAGATATATTATACAGGAGTGACATCACCGCTCTCCAGATATAAGATATATTATACAGGAGTGACATCACCGCCCTCCAGATATAAGATATATTATACAGGAGTGACATCACCGCTCTCCAGATATAAGATATATTATACAGGAGTGACATCACCGCTCTCCAGATATAAGATATATTATACAGGAGTGACATCACCGCCCTCCAGATATAAGATATATTATACAGGAGTGACATCACCGCTCTCCAGATATAAGATATATTATACAGGAGTGACATCACCACTCTCCAGATATAAGATATATTATACAGGAGTGACATCACCACCCTCCAGATATATTATACAGAGTGACATCATCGCTCTCCAGATATAAGATATATTATACAGGAGTGACATCACCGCTCTCCAGATATAAGATATATTATACAGGAGTGACATCACCACTCTCCAGATATAAGATATATTATACAGGAGTGACATCACCCCTCTCCAGATATAAGATATATTATACAGGAGTGACATCACCGCTCTCCAGATATAAGATATATTATACAGAGTGACATCACCGCTCTCCAGATATAAGATATATTATACAGAGTGACATCACCACTCTCCAGATATAAGATATATTATACAGGAGTGACATCACCGCTCTCCAGATATAAGATATATTATACAGGAGTGACATCACCGCTCTCCAGATATAAGATATATTATACAGGAGTGACATCACCGCTCTCCAGATATAAGATATATTATACAGAGTGACATCACCGCCCTCCAGATATAAGATATATTATACAGGAGTGACATCACCGCCCTCCAGATATAAGATATATTATACAGGAGTGACATCACCGCTCTCCAGATATAAGATATATTATACAGGAGTGACATCACCGCTCTCCAGATATAAGATATATTATACAGGAGTGACATCACCGCCCTCCAGATATAAGATATATTATACAGGAGTGACATCACCGCTCTCCAGATATAAGATATATTATACAGGAGTGACATCACCGCCCTCCAGATATAAGATATATTATACAGGAGTGACATCACCGCTCTCCAGATATAAGATATATTATACAGAGTGACATCACCGCTCTCCAGATATAAGATATATTATACAGAGTGACATCACCGCCCTCCAGATATAAGATATATTATACAGGAGTGACATCACCGCTCTCCAGATATAAGATATATTATACAGGAGTGACATCACCGCTCTCCAGATATAAGATATATTATACAGGAGTGACATCACCGCTCTCCAGATATAAGATATATTATACAGGAGTGACATCACCGCTCTCCAGATATAAGATATATTATACGGGAGTGACATCACCACTCTCCAGATATAAGATATATTATACGGGAGTGACATCACCGCTCTCCAGATATAAGATATATTATACAGGAGTGACATCACCGCTCTCCAGATATAAGATATATTATACAGGAGTGACATCACCGCCCTCCAGATATAAGATATATTATACAGGAGTGACATCACCGCCCTCCAGATATAAGATATATTATACGGGAGTGACATCACCACTCTCCAGATATAAGATATATTATACAGGAGTGACATCACCGCCCTCCAGATATAAGATATATTATACAGGAGTGACATCACCGCCCTCCAGATATAAGATATATTATACGGGAGTGACATCACCACTCTCCAGATATAAGATATATTATACAGGAGTGACATCACCACCCTCCAGATATATTATACAGAGTGACATCATCGCTCTCCAGATATAAGATATATTATACAGGAGTGACATCACCGCTCTCCAGATATAAGATATATTATACAGGAGTGACATCACCGCCCTCCAGATATATTATACAGAGTGACATCACCGCTCTCCAGATATATTATACAGAGTGACATCACCGCTTTCCAGATATAAGATATATTATACAGAGTGACATCACCGCTCTCCAGATATAAGATATATTATACAGGAGTGACATCATCGCTCTCCAGATATAAGATATATTATACAGGAGTGACATCACCGCTCTCCAGATATAAGATATATTATACAGGAGTGACATCACCGCTCTCCAGATATAAGATATATTATACAGGAGTGACATCACCACTCTCCAGATATAAGATATATTATACAGGAGTGACATCACCGCTCTCCAGATATAAGATATATTATACAGGAGTGACATCGCCGCTCTCCAGATATATTATACAGGAGTGACATCACTGATCTCCTGAAGAAATCACGTGAAGGTGAAGCGATGCCGTACCCGGTTTCCGGTAGAAGGGTTCCGGTTGCGTGTGCTTCCAGTACTTCCACTCGGGTCGGTCTCCGGCGTCTCGCTTCGGCTTCTCCCATAGGCTGGAATCGGTGTTGGCGGCGCTGTCCACCATGGTGCTGTGTGTGGTCCTTGACAAATACGTCTCGTCATCCGTGTCCTCATCCTCCAGGAGATCCTCCTCCTCGCTCTCGGAGGTCGATGATAGACGGCGGTCTCGGCGGTTCCTGGGACTTCTTCTCCCTCCGGAATACAGACTTTCATCCCTCTCGGGTTCCTTCCGGGTCCGGACATAGACGGAGGTCCGGGGGGTGAGCGCCCACCAGTTCTGGCACTTGGGGTCGTAGCAGCAGGTACAGGTCGGGTGACTCGGGAAGCAGCAGCAGTCGCAGTGTCGGTGGGTGAGATGCGGGTGGACGGTGTGATGACCCCACCGGTGGTTGAGGTCGGTGGTGCACATAGGGATGGGCACCGTGGTACAGCGGTCGGTGATGACGTAAGTGGTGGTGCTCGGGGGCTGGTCTTCCTGGAGTTGGCGACTGGTGATTGGACGATGCAGCGTGTCTATGATCCTGTGATGAACCGTCGGTGAAATCCACACAGCCACACCGAGTGGGACGCTGACCTTCTTGCCATTCCAAAAACAAACGGTCAACTCTTCATCCTCGGTCACTGTAAGAAATACGTTTAGTTTTAAATAAATTAAAATTTAAAATATTAATTAAAAATGTAATAAATCAATTAATTTAATTCATTATTAAAAATGTATTTAATAAATTAAAAATATTAATTAAAAATAATGTAATAAATCAATTAAACTTATTATTAAAAATGTATTTAATAAATTAAAAATATTAATTAAAAATGTAATAAATCAATTAATGAAATTCATTATTAAAAATGTATTTAATAAATTGAAATTAAAAATATTAAATAAAAATGTAATAAATCAATTAATTTAAGTCATTATTAAAAATGTATTTAATAAATTTAAAATATTAAATAAAAATGTAATAAATCAATTAATTTAATTAATTATTAAAAATGTATTTAATACATTTAAAATATTAAATAAAAATGTAATAAATCAATTAAAATAATTATTAAAAATGTATTTAATCAATTAAAATTAAATAAAAATGTAATAAATCAATTAATTAAATTAATTATTAAAAATGTATTTAAATAAATTAAAATTAAAAATATTAAATAAAAATGTAATAAATCAAATAAATTCACTATTAAAATTGTATTTAATAAATTAAAATTAAAGATATTAAAAATGTAATAAATCAATTAATTAAATTCATTATTAAAAATGTATTTAAATATTAACTAAGTAATAACAATAATTAAAACAAACTAATAAAAAAATGAATTTAGTTTTAAATACATTTATAAAAATGGACAACATGTAATAAATCAATTAATTAAATCCACTAATGAAATGTATTAATAAATTTATATTGAATGATATATATATATATATATAAATAAAAGCAAAATTAAATTTATAATAAAAAAATACATTATTAAAAATGAAATAATAAATAGTAACTAAATAATAAAAATCAATAATTAAAAATAAATCAAATAAATACATTTTATAATTTAGGTTTAAATACATTTCTAAAAATAAATAGACAATATGCATTACATCAATCAATGAAATTCTCTATTAAATAATTATTAAATGTATAGTAAATATTAAAAAAAAAATTCATGATAATAATAAAAAAGTTAAAGAGGAGGTCCCACGAAAAATAAAAACTCAGCAGCTACAAATACTGCAGATGCTGACTTTTAATATATGGACACTTACCTGTCCAGGGAGCCCACGATGTCGGCACCGCAGCCGATCTTTGGATCAGCTTTTGGATGCAGCCGCTGCCATTCCTGGTAAAGGAACCCAGCAGTGAAGCCTCTCGGCTACACAGCTGGTTCCCTACTGCGCATGCACGAAGCGCGCTGCGCTCTCTAATTAGTCTGACAGCGGAGGAAGGAGGAGGGGTCAGCTTTAATATTACTTTTATTATTTTTATTATTAATATTATTTTATTGTATTATTATTAGTATTTTTATTGTATTTTAAATGTATCATTTAAAAAAAATTTAAAATAAAAACATTTAGAATTAAGTTTAATATAAATAAATGAAAATAAATGTATTAAATCAATTAATTTGATTCTTTATTAAATAATTAATAAATAAAAATATAGATCGATCTGGACATAGACGGAAGTCCGGGGTGTGAGCGCCCACCAGTCCTGACACACACACACATACATATACATATATATATATATAAAATTTATAATATATATATATATATATATATATATATATATATATATATATATATATTATACATTTTATTTATAATAGAAAATAAAACCTTTTTATTATCATTTGAAATAATAATAATTAATAAAAAAATGTATAAATACATTTGGAATGAAGTTTAAATAATTGTTTGTTTCACAGTTGGCTACAGAGTTCCGAAAGGTAAAATCTGCAGCATGTCACAAATTTAAAAATAAAAAAGGAAGAAAAATTCAGAAGCAGAATATTGTTCCTTCCATCCTCTAAGAGAATAAAATATTCTTTACCACGCAGCGGGTCTCTGGTCTCCAGGCCCAGGATGACGGTTCCGGGTCCGTAGCGGGTACGGTCTGGTTCCCATGGGGCTAGAACGTTGTCACCGGGTACTATAGGATGTCTCCGCCCTTCCTCGTACTGTATGATGTCACCGGAGCTCGTCTTCTGTAGCATAGCCGGGTACCGATCCCTCTGCACAGACGGCTTATTGAACTCGATTAGGAAGACCCCCGGCTCCTCCTACAGGGGGCAAAAATGATGGTTTGACTTGCTGTACTGGGACAAATGGGGGGGGGGGGGGGGGGGGGGTATTGAGAACATAAATTTTACAAACTGCGCCTGCAAGATTAAATTTAGGCTCATGTCACTAACTGCCAGGTACATGTTCACACATTCATATTTTAGTTTATTTTTTTAAGAATGTTTTAGTATTTTAATTGTCATTTTGTATATATTTTATTTAACTAAAATTAATTAATTAATTAAATTAATGTAAATTGTATTTTTAATGCAAAAAAATAAAATAAAATAAAAACATATGCATATAAATATACAATTTTCTTCTTATTTTAATCCAGTAGATGGAGCTGTGGGCTACTTTCCATATGTTTTCCTGTCTTTCTTATTTGCTTTGCTATAAAAAGCCTGCCGTTTAGAGAGCTCTATAGCTCAAGCTGAATTTTACAGAGCTTGCACTGTGATACCTCCCTCCAGTTTTACTTCAGACAGCTGTGTCTACAGTTTCAATCGGAGAGAGAATGTCTGAAAGGAGATAATTAATTATTTCTGGGCTTTTTCAGTATCCTCTTGTGTTTTGAGTTATGGCGTTAAATGGTTATTTCTCAAAGATTGTGTATATTTAAAATAAATAAAATAAATATATATAGAAAAAGAATATATACAGATGGGTATTTATAACCATATCTTATATAAATACAAAATAAATATAAAAAAAAAAGGTTTTGGGTCAAATTAATTTCATTTTTTTTATTCTATATTATTTTTAAATGATAAATTCTATAAATTTTAATTTTTTTTTTAACTAATGTTTTATTTTTATTTTTTATTTTCTTTATTATTCTAGATATTTTCATAAAGGATTTTATTTTTATAACACTCATTGCACAAATGTCAGAAGCATCCCGTGCAAGCTGAATGAAATATCACTGTCATTTTTTGTACAAGATGAATTCCTGTATCGTCAGCTCCGTCTAGTGGCCAAAATGCAGTTTAGTTTTCTCATTGAGGTATTTCAGAAAACAATGCCGCATGTTGGCCACTAGATGGCGCTGACGATTCAGGAAATAATCTCTTACAAAAATTTTGGACACATTACATTCCGCTTGCACAAATGCTTCTGACATTCATGCAACAAATGTTTTATAAATAGACCCCTATATGAAAATATATAGACTACAAAAATACATTTAAAAAAAATTGTTTAAATTTCTTTTTATAATTTAACAATTCTTGTTTTTTTTTTTTTATATATATTTTAACATTTATTTTGTATTTTGTAAAATATATAAAATACAATAAAATATGAAACCATATAGACTATAAAATACATAAAAAAATAAATATTAGTTTAAATATTAGTTTAAAAATGAATAAATAGAAAAGATTTGAAATTAAATTGTAAATATTAAATATTAGTTTAAATATTAGTTTAAAAATGAATAAAAAGATTTGAAATTAAAATTTTATTTTTTTAAAAATATTTGAAACACAATAAAATCAGAAAATATATAAACTATAAAATACATTTAAAAATATAAAACATTAGTACACAAATGTGTTAATTGAAAATATTTGAAATAAAATTGTATTTTTAAAAATGTTATCTTTTTTTTTTTGTATTTATATAAAATACAAAAAAAATTAAGAATAATATAGATTTAAAAAAACACATACAAAATATAAAACATTAGTTTAAAAATGTTTAAAAAAAAAAAGTTTAAAAAATGTTTAAATAACAAATGTTTAAAAAAAAAAGTTTTAAAAAAAAAAGCTAAAAATATTTTAATATAATTGTATTTTTAAAATGTATTTATTTTGTATTTATATAAAATACAATATAATGTGGAATCTAAAAATACATAAAAAAAATATAAAACGTTAGTTTAAAAATTGACAGATTAAAGGAATTGAAATAAAATTGACCCTTAACTGTTAAGTGTATGGTGATGTCTTCTATAACGTCACTCACCTCGTGCCTCACTACACCGAGGTAGTAAAATCGGTCGGGGTCCCGGCGTGCCAGAACGGCTTCACGCCGAATGATGGTGGAGAGACATGGAGGAGTTGATGACCAGTTCAGCTTCTTGCAGGTCACACTGGTGTAGCGGGGGTAGTGCTCTGTACATGAACATCTGTGCAAAAAAAAAGCATAAAGTGTTCTTGATCAAGCTGTGCTGCAGCTGAAGGTCAATAATCTGGCTGTGCTGCCTGGCAGGAGCGCCCGAGTCACAAAAACTGGCTGAACGGAAATGTTCTGCCCCACTTTTTTTGTGGTTTGTGTTCTATTGAACCGCATCCAGTTATTATTGTTTTGTAGTATGCTGACATCTAGTGGAGGTTTTGGGCCACAACAACTAGTTTACATATGTGATTTGGTATCTCCCTCTGTCCTGTCCTCATGTTTAGTGCTAGTTAGTTCAGTCCTCCCTGTCTCTTCCATGCTGTGTTTTGTGTTCCTCAGAGGCGGAGCCTGGAAGTCATTGGGAGGGGGAGATTTATTAAAACTGGAGAGTGCAACATCTTACACCAATTAAAAGATTGGAAAAAATTCCTCTGCACTGCAAACAAGAAAAGGGAAATTGGGACTTTGAATGAGGTTGTTATCTCTTAGGGGTAATAGGATGGATTCATGTAATATAAATTATATTTATATAAATATAAATAATAAATAAATAAAATAAATAATATAATAAATAAATAATATAATAAATAAATTATATAAATAATAAATAGTATAGATAAATAAAATAAATATAAATAATAAATAATATAGATATATAAATAATATAGATAAATAAGTAATATAAATAATAAATAATATAGATATATAAATAATATAGATAATAAATAATATAGATATATAAATAATAAATAATATAGATAAATAAAATAAATATAAATAATACATACTATAGATATATAAATATTATAGATAAATAAATAATATAGATAATACATAATATAGATAAATAAATTATATAAATAATAAATAATATAGATAAATTAAATAAATATAAATAATAAAAAAATAATAAAATAAATAATATAGATAAATAAATAATGGAAATAATATAGATAAATAAAATAAATATAAATAATAAATACTATAGATATATAAATAATATAGATAAAATAATATAAATAATATAGATAAATAAATAAAAATATAATAAATAAAATGAATATAAATAATAAATAATATAGATATATAAATAATATAGATAAATAATATAAATACATAGCATTAGTACAACTCATGTAAAAAAAGTAATATCATATTTATACACGTGCACAATGGCATCATAAATTCACGGATATATACATAATCAGCACATAGCAATAATAAATAGTAATATAAACACGTCAGCTTGGCAGCACAATTGGGGTTGAATAACAATAAATGGTGTATCTAGATATGATTCCTAATAGGCACATAGGCTACTTCCTGAATGACCGACGCGTTTCGTGTAAAAACACTTCCTCAGGGGCGGATGCTATAAGGTATCCACAAAACATAATTAAACCTAATACTGAAAAAAGCACGGCAGGAGGAGACAAACTCGTCGATCCCGAGTACTTACGTGTCGCAGACGACGGTGTGGATTATATTTTCTGCACTGCAGCGAGCTGAAGTAAAATTGCATTGGACTCGAGTTCTGCATCTTCTTAAAGAGTTAAGCTGCCTGTGGATGGGGCCGAGTCAGCAGGTGACCGCACAGCCCGGACAGACTGGATCTTCGGTGGTGCGGCGATGCATAAAGCAGCATTTATAAGGAAGGAATACCGCTCCTCTGGCTGGTTAATTTTTATTTTTATTTTTACAGCCGGTGATTCTCATTATCATGAAAGCGGTCCAAGCGTCTGGTTAGCCGCTGGATCTTTTTCAGAAGCAGCGGGAGGGGTCGTCCGGTGTTTCTCCGGCTTACCGGCGAGCCCAGCATAGAGGTGAAAGGTGAAGAGAGACTAGATTGTCTCTGATCACCTCTATGATCTTGGAGGACCAGAGTGACCTCGCTTCCGGTCTAGGGCTGATCTAAATATTTTGTTTTAAAGCATAAGAGCAGAGTTTTTTTTTATTATCTTTTGCTTTTTATTTTTTATTCCGATTTTATTTATTTATTTAAGTTTTTTCCTTTTCCATATTAACATATACAAAAATAATCTTTTGCTTTAGGGAGAGGAGAGATTTATCTCTGACCACTTCTGTGGTCCATTAAAGAGGACCTGTGTCTCTGGGGCACTTCATATTCTCTATGATATGTGAGAAGTGGGATGGCGCCACCCGGTGGTGGAAAATAACTGTGTCTCTGGGGCACTTCATATTCTCTATGATATGTGAGAAGTGGGATGGCGCCACCCAGTGGTGGAAAATAACTGTGTCTCTGGGGCACTTCATATTCTCTAGGCTGTGTGAGAAGTGGGATGGCGCCACCAGGTGGCGGGAAATAACTGTGTCTCTGGGGCACTTCATATTCTATGTTGTACGAGAAGTGGAATGGCACCGCCCAGTGGCGGGGAATAGTTGTGTCTCTGGGGCACTTCATATTCTCTATGATATGTGAGAGGTGGGATGGCGCCACCCGGTGGCGGGAAATAACTGTGTCTCTGGGGCACTTCATATTCTATGTTGTACGAGAAGTGGAATGGCACCGCCCAGTGGCGGGGAATAGTTGTGTCTCTGGGGCACTTCATATTCTCTATGATATGTGAGAGGTGGGATGGCGCCACCCGGTGGCGGGAAATAACTGTGTCTCTGGGGCAATTCATATTCTCTATGATATGTGAGAAGTGGGATGGCGCCACCCAGTGGTGGGAAATAACTGTGTCTCTGGAGCACTTCATATTCTCTATGATATGTGAGAGATGGGATGGCGCCACCCAGTGGTGGGAAATAATTGTGTCTCTGGGACACTTGATATTCTCTAGGCTGTGTGAGAAGTGGGATGGCGCCACCAGGTGGCGGGAAATAACTGTGTCTCTGGGGCAATTCATATTCTCTATGATATATGAGAAGTGGGATGGCGCCACCCAGTGGTGGGAAATAACTGTGTCTCTGGGGCACTTCATATTCTATGTTGTGTGAGAGGCGTGATGGCGCCACCTGGTGGCGGGGAATAACTTTGTCTCTGGAGTCACTGAATATACTTAGTTACTTGCTGAGTTACAAGTTACATTCGTAAAAAGGAAAGCGGTCGGGGTGCAGAGAGGAGTATAAAGGGAATGAGTCTGGTACTTACCTCCCATGGATTGGATGATGGTGGGGGGCACATGGGTGAGATGTACACCCCCACAGAGGGTCGGAGTGTGCGATCAGACTGTGACAGGCGTGCGCGGTGGGGGGAGGGGCGACGCTGCAATACTTGTGGTCCATACACAGCGAGCGGACGCAGTGATCCATCCCGAGGAGACGACACTCTGCACAACACAAAGACACACATTTCATTCACATTTGTATCATTTTCTTATTTCTTACAAAACCACAAAGATAACAAATAAACAAAAAAGATTCCTGACAATGGAGGTGCATTCTGGGAGTTTTTTTCGATGTGCTTTTATGTACTGTTTATTTTTTTTGTAAATGAGAGGGGGAACCATGTACCCCCTTACCCATTCACATGCAGGGGGAGGGGGGTATTTGGATACCCACTTATTGTTAAGCAGGACTTCCAGATTCCAATAAGACCCCCCCATAACCACCGGGCCAGGGTTGTGGGGAAGAGGCCCTTGTCCTCACCAACATGGCAACATGAGGCTTTGCTAGAAGGGAAAAGCCCCCCCCCCCCCGAGGCTCACTGGCTGAACGAACAAAAATTAAACTGTCTATTCAGTGCTGAGACAAGATCATCCAGAGCCCAGGGGGTGCAACCCCCCCCCCAAGATGTATGAGTTTTATGTGTCAGCAAAAATCCCCCCCACACACAAACACACTAATCTGCAAGCTTACCCCTATGCATAAATTCCCCCTCTTCCCAGTACAAATCCACCCCCCCTACTGAAATCTCCCCTCCCCCATCTACCAAATCCCCCACCAAAAAAACATTCACCCCTCCTAGCACAAATTCTCTACCCCTGAAATGTCCTCTCCTGGTACACATCTTCTCGCCCCCTACTTCAAACCCCCCCCCCCAGTACCCCAGTACCATAAAGAAAAAAAAAAAAACATCCTCCCATCTCTAGCACATATCCACCCCCCACCCCCGCCCCCACTCGCACAAAAAAAAAAACATCCAAAAAAAAACATTCACCCCCTCCTAGCACACATTCTCCTCCCACCCCTCCCCCCTGCCCCCAAAACCCCCCTCCAAAAAAAACATTCACCCCCTCCTAGCACACATTCTCTACCCCTGAAATGTCCCCTCCTAGTGCACATCTTCTCCCCCGCCCCCACTTCAAACCCCCCCTCCCAGCACAAATCTCCCCCCATCTACCAAATCACCCCCCCCCCCCGAAAAAAAGCATTCACCCCTCCTAGCACACATTCTCTACCCGTGAAATATCACCCCACCCCCTTCACCCCCTCCCAGCACATATCCCCCCTCAAATCCCCCCCAGCACAAATCTCCCCCTCCCCCCCCACAATTACCCCCCCCCCCCCCAAACCCCCCGCTCCCAGCACAAATCTCCCCCCTTCTACCAAATCACCCCCCCCCCCAAACAAAACCCATTTAGCCCTCCCAGCACAAATCTCCCCCATCTACCAACCCCCCCCCCCCCCCCCCAAAAAAAATAAAAAATTAAAAAAAAAAAAAAAATCCCCCCGTGCCCAGGGCAACCGCCCTCCTGCCCCCCCCCCCCCCTGTCCCAGCCCCGACATGTATGTCCAGCTGTAAATACAATAACGAAGCCAAACTCCGGGTCACACTTTATAATCCATCACAGTGACAGTTTTTGTTCCTTTTGGGATAAAAGTTTTACATGAATAAATAAAGGCTGATCATTGTAAGCGCCCCTGTCAGTGGGAAATGGTTTGTCTCATCCCTGTAACTGCAAGAGAGCTGAAAAACAACAGACTTACTGGCTGGATCACCAGATGAAAATAAAGGAGAGAAAGCTATGATATGATAGATTGTGGAAATTCAGCAAACACTATCGCAGTGCCTCTGAGGGTCTCATCATCGCATTTCAGACACTTTCCTGTCATTTCTCTATAGAAGTTTCTCTGGGAAGTTATTGAGAACTTTCCTCAGCTGAGAATATAAAAGGAAGATCAGAAGAATCCGCCTGGAAGTCATGTGACCCCGGGGAGGGGGGGGGGGGGGTTACAATGTATCAATAATAATTGTCTGATGATTCCCATTGGGAGATGTTTCTTACCAGACGCAGCAGCAGAGCCCCGGGATCAGTCAGATGGCTGAATTCTCTACACAGTGTACTGGTTACCGGGTGACATGTTTCCTGGTTACCAGTATGGTTGTCATGGAGGCACTGGGAATGAGACCTGCAGATGGAGCATGCTCAGTCCGTCCGTCCCCATCCCCCCCCCCCCCCCCCAACAACAAATACCTGGACTGCAAACTCCTCACTATTCCAATATACAAATATTATATACCGAGATACAGAACTTCCACATAAGTCATATCTGGAGAGCGGTGATGTCACTCCTGTATAATATATCTTATATCTGGAGAGCGGTGATGTCACTCCTGTATAATATATCTTATATCTGGAGAGCGGTGATGTCACTCCTGTATAATATATCTTATATCTGGAGGGCGGTGATGTCACTCCTGTATAATATATCTTATATCTGGAGAGCGGTGATGTCACTCTGTATAATATATCTTATATCTGGAGAGCGGTGATGTCACTCCTGTATAATATATCTTATATCTGGAGGGCGGTGATGTCACTCCTGTATAATATATCTTATATCTGGAGGGCGGTGATGTCACTCCTGTATAATATATCTTATATCTGGAGGGCGGTGATGTCACTCCTGTATAATATATCTTATATCTGGAGAGCGGTGATGTCACTCCTGTATAATATATCTTATATCTGGAGAGCGGTGATGTCACTCCTGTATAATATATCTTATATCTGGAGAGCGGTGATGTCACTCCTGTATAATATATCTTATATCTGGAGAGCGGTGATGTCACTCTGTATAATATATCTTATATCTGGAAAGCGGTGATGTCACTCCTGTATAATATATCTTATATCTGGAGAGCGGTGATGTCACTCCTCTATAATATATCTTATATCTGGAGGACGGTGATGTCACTCCTGTATAATATATCTTATATCTGGAGAGCGGTGATGTCACTCTGTATAATATATCTTATATCTGGAAAGCGGTGATGTCACTCCTGTATAATATATCTTATATCTGGAGAGCGGTGATGTCACTCCTCTATAATATATCTTATATCTGGAGGACGGTGATGTCACTCCTGTATAATATATCTTATATCTGGAGGGCGGTGATGTCACTCCTGTATAATATATCTTATATCTGGAGAGCGGTGATGTCACTCTGTATAATATATCTTATATCTGGAGAGCGGTGATGTCACTCTGTATAATATATCTTATATCTGGAGAGCGGTGATGTCACTCCTGTATAATATATCTTATATCTGGAGAGCGGTGATGTCACTCTGTATAATATATCTTATATCTGGAGGGCGGTGATGTCACTCCTGTATAATATATCTTATATCTGGAGGGCGGTGATGTCACTCCTGTATAATATATCTTATATCTGGAGAGCGGTGATGTCACTCCTGTATAATATATCTTATATCTGGAGAGCGGTGATGTCACTCTGTATAATATATCTTATATCTGGAAAGCGGTGATGTCACTCCTGTATAATATATCTTATATCTGGAGAGCGGTGATGTCACTCCTGTATAATATATCTTATATCTGGAGAGCGGTGATGTCACTCCTGTATAATATATCTTATATCTGGAGAGCGGTGATGTCACTCTGTATAATATATCTTATATCTGGAAAGCGGTGATGTCACTCCTGTATAATATATCTTATATCTGGAGAGCGGTGATGTCACTCCTCTATAATATATCTTATATCTGGAGGACGGTGATGTCACTCCTGTATAATATATCTTATATCTGGAGAGCGGTGATGTCACTCTGTATAATATATCTTATATCTGGAAAGCGGTGATGTCACTCCTGTATAATATATCTTATATCTGGAGAGCGGTGATGTCACTCCTCTATAATATATCTTATATCTGGAGGACGGTGATGTCACTCCTGTATAATATATCTTATATCTGGAGGGCGGTGATGTCACTCCTGTATAATATATCTTATATCTGGAGAGCGGTGATGTCACTCTGTATAATATATCTTATATCTGGAGAGCGGTGATGTCACTCTGTATAATATATCTTATATCTGGAGAGCGGTGATGTCACTCCTGTATAATATATCTTATATCTGGAGAGCGGTGATGTCACTCTGTATAATATATCTTATATCTGGAGGGCGGTGATGTCACTCCTGTATAATATATCTTATATCTGGAGGGCGGTGATGTCACTCCTGTATAATATATCTTATATCTGGAGAGCGGTGATGTCACTCCTGTATAATATATCTTATATCTGGAGAGCGGTGATGTCACTCCTGTATAATATATCTTATATCTGGAAAGCGGTGATGTCACTCCTGTATAATATATCTTATATCTGGAGAGCGGTGATGTCACTCCTTTATAATATATCTTATATCTGGAAGACGGTGATGTCACTCCTGTATTAGAGCCCCCAATCAAGATTTTATATAAATATATTAAAGCTGATCATTGTAATCACCCCTGTCAGTGGTAAACAGTAAATCGTTTGTTTTGTTCCTGTAACTGTGAAGCCTCGTACACGCGATCGGACTTTGTACAAACTTTCCCGTGGATTTTTGTACAAAGGGCATTGGCCGTAAACTTGTATTGCATACACACGATCGGACTTTTTAAGGCAACAAACACGAACAAAGACACTTCAGAAGAGGACGTTCAATTACTCCGGCGCCACCCTTTGGTCAACTTCTGTATTGTTGTCTGATCTTTTGCATTGGTTCTGAGCATGTTTGTTTGTGCTTTGTACAAAAGTCCGATGGTTTTCTGTACACATCAATCGGACTTTGCTCCATCGGACTTTTGTTGCCCGGAAAGTTTTCATCGGAAAGTCCGATGAAAACCGAACAAGTCTGTCCGATGGAGCGTACACACGGGCGGATGTCGCCACAAAACAGCTAATTTGCATGTTTGTTGTCAAAAAGTCGGATCGTGTGTGCGGCCTTAAGAGATCTTTTCTTTTGAAAAACAACCAGATGAAATAAGAGGAAAGAAAGCCTAAGAAAGGAAAGGGAATGCGGCCGTCACATCGAAGAATTGCGGAGCTGCAATATAAGAAATGTTTTCTTCTGGATGTCCTCCGGCTTTACTGGCCTTGGAATGTCTTGTTGGTGAAATGCGTCTCGCTGTGTTTGTGCGTCGCTCGGTGACACTCGGAGACTCCCAGGATATCAGATAAGATTGTTATTCTCTATACAGGGCCCGGCCTCTGATTGGCTGCTCACAGTGAGTGTTTTGTCAGTGAGCCCGCAACCCGGCCGGTGTCTGCCGCCCGCAGGAGCCCGTTTGTTGTTGTAACACTGATCCTCCTCCCAGCCAATCAGAAAGCGGGTTTTGACACCGGTACCTGATTGGCTGAAAGGACAGGTGATTCTATTGGACGCCTATGAGGAGGAGAGAGAAGTCGCACAGCGGTGATGCACAGAGGACACAGGAGCCGCTGCCGGCTGCCCGTAGGAGCCCACAACCTGCCGCCCATAGAAGCCCTCAACCGACCGCCCGTAGGAGCCTGTAATCTGCTGCCCTGTAGAAGCCCGCAACCTGCCCGCCGTAGGAGCCCACAACCTGCCGCCCGTAGGAGCCCGCAACCTGACGCCCGTAGGAGCCCGCAACCTGCCGCCTGTAGGAGCCCGCAACCTGACGCCCGTAGGAGCCCGCAACCCGGCTGGTGTCCGCCGCCAGTAGGAGCCCGCAACCTGCCGCCCGTAGGAGCCCGCAACCTGCCGCTCATAGGAGCCTGCAACTTGTCGACCATAGGAGCCCGCAAGCCGGCCGGTGTCTGCCGCCCGCAGGAGCCCGCAACCTGCCGCCCGTAGGAGCCTGCAACCTTGTGCCCGTAGGAGCCCGCAACTTTGTGCCCGTAGGAGCCCGCAATCTGCTGACCATAGGAGCCTGCAACCTGCCACCCATAGGAGCCTGCAACCTGCCGCCCGTAGGAGCCCACAACCTGCCGCCTGTAGGAGCCCGCAACCTGCCACCAGTAGGAGCCCGCAACCTGCCACCCGTAGGAGCCTGCAACCTGCCGCCCGTAGGAGCCCGCAATATGCCGCCCGTAGGAGCCCGCAACCTGCCGCTCGTAGGAGCCTGCAACCCGGTCGGTGTCCGCCGCCTGCAAGAGGCCGCAACCTGCCGCCCATAGGAGACCGCAACCTGCCGTCCATAGGAGCCTGCAACCCGGCCGGTGTCCGCCGCCCGCAGGAGCCCGCTTGTTGTTGTAACACTGATCCTCCTCCCAGCCAATCAGGAAGCGGGTTTTGACACCGGTACCTGATTGGCTGAAAGGACAGGTAATTCTATTGGACGCCTAGGAGGAGGAGAGAGGAGTCGCACAGCGGTGATGCACAGAGGACACAGGAGCCGCTGCCGGCTGCCTGTAGGAGCCCGCAACCTTGTGCCCGTAGGAGCCCGCAATCTGCCGCCCATAGGAGCCTGCAACCTGCCGCCCATAGGAGCTTGCAACCTGCCGCCCGTAGGAGCCCGCAACCTGCCGCCCGTAGGAGCACGCAACCTGCCACCAGTAGGAGCCCGCAACCTGCCCCCCGTAGGAGCCTGCAACCTGCCGCCCGTAGGAGCCCGCAATATGCCGCCCGTAGGAGCCCGCAACCTGCCGCTCGTAGGAGCCTGCAACCCGGTCGGTGTCCGCCGCCTGCAGGTGGCCGCAACCTGCCGCCCATAGGAGCCCACAACCTGCCGCCCATAGGAGCCCGCAACCTGCCGCCCGTAGGAGCCCGCAACCTGCCGCCCATAGGAGCCTGCAAACCGTCCGGTGTCCGGTGTCAGCCGCCCGCAGGAGCCCGCAACCTGCCGCCCGTAGGAGCCTGCAACCCGGTCGGTGTCCGCCGCCTGCAGGAGGCCGCAACCTGGCGCCTGTAGGAGCCCGCAACCAAACACTCGTAGGAGCCCGCAACCTACCCATAGGAGCCTGCAACCCGGCCAGTGTCTGTAGCCGGCAACCTGCCTGCAACCTGGTGCCCGTAGGAGCCCGCAACCTGCCGCTCGTAGGAGCCCGGAGTCCGGATCGCTGTCCATTGCCCGTAGGAGCCCGCAAGCCGGGGGCGGCCCGCCGCCTGTAGGAGCCCACCCCCTGCTACCAATGGGGTATGTGGTGGGGTGGGGGGGTGCCGCAGACAGGGTCTAGGGTGTGTGTGTGGGCCCCCTCCAGCCTGCTTCCGCTTTGATTAGACACAGCGAGAGCTGATCACCAGGTACAGCGGACTCAATGTTTACCGAAAAAAAAGTGTCAGTAAGGCCCCTTTCACACTGAGGCGCTTTGCAGGCGCTAAAGTTCTAAAAATAGCGCCTGCAAAGCGCCTTCAAACAGCCGTTGCTGTGTCCAGTGTGAAAGCCCGAGGGCTTTCACACTGGAGCGGTGCGCTTGCAGGATGCTGAAAAATGTCCTGCAAGCCGCATCTTTGGTGCGCTGTAGGAGCGGTGTATTTACCGCTCCTAAAGCACCCCCTCCCATTGAAAACAATGGGGCAGCGCTCCGAACCGGTATTAACCCTTTTTCGGCCACTCACGGGGGGTAAAACCGCCCCGCTAGCGGCCGAAATGCGCTGCTAAAACTACGGTAAAGCGGTGCTAAATATAGCGCTGCTTTACCGCCAGCGCACCCAGCGCCCCAGTGTGAAACTAGCCTTAGTGTCCCGAATGTCTGCCACAATATCTCAGTCTTGCTGATCACCGTTATTACTAGTAAAAAAAATATATAAAAAAAATAAATAAAAATTTATTTTTGTAGATGCAAAGCAATTAATATACACTTATTTTTTTTACCAAAATATGTAGCAGAATATTGGCATAAATTGATGAAGAAATTAGATTTTAAAAAAATTTATTGGATGTGTTTTATAGCAAAAAGTTAAAAATATATATATATTTTTTTATTTGTTTATAGCCAAAAAATAAAAACAGCAGAGATGATCAAATACCACCAAAAGAAAACTCTATTTGAGGGAAAAAAGGAGATCGATTTTATTTGGGTACAACGTCACACGACTGCGCAGTTGTCAGTCAAAGTGGCGCAGTGCCGTATCGCAAAAAATGGCCTGGTCATGACGGGGGTAAATCTTCTGGAGGTCAAGTGGTTAACACCTACAAGCTGCATATATACGCGTCAATGGATGGCCAGGGTCTACGCGCTCGCTGAACACTCCCAGCACAGGGACCGAGCTGTCGACAGCTCCCAGTCTCTTATAATAATCAGAAGCTGGCGGGACTGGCTCCCGATCATGTGACCACTGTGACTTCCACTGTGAGGTCACGTGATCAGGCAGACCTGCCCACCCCCCCCCTTGGTGTAATAGCCCAGGTAAAGGGATACCAAAAGTGGCGGCCCATCCATTACTATTCACAGCTGCCACCCCCCGCTATTTTGCAGGATACCGTCACCCACTATTCATGTGTCCGGCCTCTTTTAGGAAGCCGGGCGCGCAAATTACAGAGACGGGGTTGTTTTTTTGAAGCACCTGATTAGAGACAGAGGCTCTAATAGTCTTCAAAATAGGGTGGGCTTGTGGTGGGCCCATGGTGCGCTCGTGGTGGGCACGTGGTGAACTTTTGGTGGGCCCATGGTGGGCTCGTGGTGGGCCTGTGGTGGGCTTGTGGTGCGCTTGTGGTGGGCCCGTGGTGCGCTTGTGGTGGGCTTGTGGTGCGCTCGTGGTGGGCCTGTGGTGGGCTCGTGGTGGGCCTGTGGTGGGCTTGTGGTGCACTCGTGGTGGGCCCGTGGTGCGCTCGTGGTGGGCTCGTGGTGGGCCTGTGGTGGGCCTGTGGTGGACTCGTGGTGGGCCTGTGGTGGGCTTGTGGTGCGCTTGTGGTGGGCCCGTGGTGCGCTTGTGGTGGGCCCGTGGTGCGCTTGTGGTGGGCTTGTGGTGCGCTCGTGGTGCGCTCGTGGTGGGCCTGTGGTGGACTCGTGGTGGGCCTGTGGTGGGCTTGTGGTGCGCTTGTGGTGGGCCCGTGGTGCGCTTGTGGTGGGCCCGTGGTGCGCTTGTGGTGGGCTTGTGGTGCGCTCGTGGTGGGCCTGTGGTGGACTCGTGGTGCGCTTGTAGTGGGCCCGTGGTGCGCTTGTGGTGGGCTTGTGGTGGGCCTGTGGTGGACTCGTGGTGGGCCTGTGGTGGGCTTGTGGCTGTTTGCCACCCCCCCAAAAAAATTACCACCGACCGCCACTGGATCCCAGACTGGGCAGGAAGGGGTTCTGATTCTAAATTTACTGAGAAATAGATTTAGATTTACATCCGCTTTGATCCATCCATGCTCCAGCGAAGAACTGCAACATCTGGTCACATGATGCTGTGCAACCTCCCTCTCTCTCTCCCTCTCTGGGAACTACAAAGCCAAAGAACACAGCAGCTGCGTTGTCACCAACCTCCAACATTGGCGCATCTAATATCAAAAACGATTAAAACAAAGTTTCTGCATAATATCCTTTTAATCCTTTAAATGAGTGTCAGCTCTTCTTCTATCTTTCGGTTTGGTGCGCCCGGCGCTCAGTGTTTTGCCGCATTTCTATTGACAATGGAAAATGTAAAAAAAATAAAAATACGTATTTCTCAGCAGATTACAGAATATTTTCCTTGCGCTGTCGATGCTGAAAAAGCTTTTCATCGCCAAGGTCGGGCTGCCGGCGGCGTATTCACAGCGCAAAGCGGAGGGGGGGTCCTATAGAGAGAGTCGCACGTGTCTGCGAAGTGCGCGGGTCACGTGTCCTCCCAATGTCACACGCCGATCATTTATTGATTTATTTTATAATGGAAAACAAAATTCCTTCCATTATTTTATATAAAAGACATTCAACTTGGGTGATTTGGCGGGGGAGGGGGAGACTCTTCAATAACGCTGTGAAATGAATACGATTTTTTATTCCCTGTAAATTAACAGAAAGATTGAGAGATGAACAGCGAAGTATAAATGATACATTGAAAAGGTTTATTTATTACATTGTATCCATTTGTGTTGCTGTTTTGATTTGTATCTTTTAGGGGGGGTTTTTTGCAGTAAAAGCAAAGGAAGCAAAAACCTCTGCAGTGTATTAACCCCAAAAGCCAACATTTCCTATATTGCAGCTTCCTGATACTTATGCCGCGTACACACGTTCGCAATTCCGTCCAGAAAAAGACCGATGAGAGCTTTTCATCGGAAAATGCGACCGTGTGTCGGTTCCGTCTGAATTTTGCTGGCCGAATTTCCGACAGCAAAGAATTGAGGGCAGGTCCTCAATTTTTCCGACGGAAAAGGTTTCTATCGGAAATTCCGATCGTCTGTAGCGATTCTGACGCGCAAAATTCCTACGCATGCTCGGAAACAATACGACTCGGCTCGTCGTAGTGTTGTACGTCACCGCGTTCTTGGCGATCGGAATTTGGTGTGACCGTGTGGAGGCAAGACAGTTTGAGCGGAATTCCGTCGAGAAAATCGCTTTTTCCGACGCGAATTCCGATCGTGTGTAGGCGGCATTAGATGTGATGTGCTGCATTTGTTTTCTTTTTTAGGCTTTCTTTCTTCTATTTTCATCCGGTGATCCAGCCAGTAAGATCGCGGTTTTTGAATGCTTTTGATTTTTTCTAAATGGCGCCGTTGACCTCCGGGTAAACTGGATGTCTGGTCCCTGACACCATATATGGTTACTATAGTGGAGAGCCGACCCCCGGCTTTGTCCGGGTCTCCGATTGGCCAGCCGACATGCCGGCTAGGAGCTCGGGTCTCATGGTGGTAGGTGACAGGAGAGCCCGAGAGATCGGCGGAGGGGGAGGGGGTGTCCCCTTCTGGATAGTTAGCCGCTAGGATTGCCTTTAGCGGGGGTGACGCCCGCAGCTGCATATCATCCTGAGACAACCACATGACGTCACGTGGCGCACCAGGTAGGTGATTTGGTGGCAAGTGGATAGAATCCATTTTTGGTTTTGGGTTTAACGATTTAATTAAAAAGTAGGATGGAGAGAATTGAAGATCTTAGCAACTTGAAAATGATTATTAACCCCTTGGCGTCAGCTGGCACGGGCCCTTTAAGGGGATTGGAATGCCAGGGGGGCGGGGCTTGTGACCATGTGACCATTGGCTGTCACATGATTGGAAGACTCCCGATCTCAAGTAGTGATCGGCAGCTTTCCGTGAGCCGCCCGGAGCACACAGGGCGCACGCTCTCAGCACAGTACTGTGGGCGCTCATAAGGGGCGCAGGGGTGTGCCACCCCCCATAATCCATGCACTCAGCCCCTAATCTCCATGCAGGGCGCCAGACGCATACATTTCAATAGGGTATTTATTTATTTTTTTTAGAGCCTGAGGCTCTAATTGGCTTTAAAAAAGGGGCGGGTTTGGGGCGCAGAGCACTGCAAACCGAGCCCACCCAGTTGTGTGACATTAGCGAATGAATATTCACTATTTTCACACTGATTCTCCTCCCAGCCAATCAGGAAGCGGGTCTGAAACCTGTTTCCAGATTGGCTGAGAGGAGAAGCATACTGATTGGCCACCGAGGTGGAGATGGAAGCCGCCCGTGATGCCCACAGGGGAGAGCAAGGAAAGGGGAAGCCGCCCGTGATGCCCGCATAGGAGAGCAAGGAAAGGGGAAGCCGCCCGTGATGCCCACAGGGGAGAGTAAGGAAAGGGGAAGTCTCCTGTGATGCCCGCGTAGGAGAGCAAGGAAAGGGGAAGCCGTCCGTGATGCCCGCGGAGGAGAGCAAGGAAAGGGGAAGCCTCCTGTGATGCCCGCGTAGGAGAGCAAGGAAAGGGGAAGCCTCCCGTGATGCCCACGTAGGACAGCAAGGAAAGGGGAAGCCTCCTGTGATGCCCGCGTAGGAGAGCAAGGAAAGGGGAAGCCTCCCGCGATGCCCGCGTAGGGGAGCAAGGAAAGGGGAAGCCGCCTGTGATGCCCACGTAGGAGAGCAAGGAAAGGGGAAGCCGCTTGTGATGCCCGCGTAGGAGAGCAAGGAAAGGGGAAGCCCCCTGTGATGCCCACATAGGAAAGCAAGGAAAGGGGAAGCCACCTGTGATGCCCGCGTAGGAGATCAAAGAAAAGGGGAAGCCGCCTGTGATGCCCGCGTAGGAGAGCAAGGAAAGGGGAAGCCCCCTGTGATGCCCGCGTAGGAGAGCAAAGAAAAGGGGAAGCCTCCTGTGATGCCCGCGTAGGAGAGCAAGGAAAGGGGAAGCCGCCTGTGATGCCCGCGTAGGAGAGCAAAGAAAAGGGGAAGCCGTCTGTGATGCCCGCGTAGGAAAGCAAGGAAAGGGGAAGCCGCTTGTGATGCCCGCATAGGAGAGCAAGGAAAGGGGAAGCCGCCTGTGATGCCCGCGTAGGAGAGCAAGGAAAGGGGAAGCCGCCTGTGATGCCCGCGTAGGAGAGCAAAGAAAAGGGGAAGCCGTCTGTGATGCCCGCGTAGGAGAGTAAGGAAAGGGGAAGCCTCCCGTGATGCCTGACGCCCGGGTAAAATGCTGCCCACCATAGATGGGGTAAGTGCTCCAGACCCGACCAATCGAACCCTTGGCTGTGGGTGCACAGTAATTCCCCAAAAAATTACCACCAGCCGCCACTGCCTAAGACCCGATTGGCCGGGAGGAGAAGCGTCCGCCAGGACTCGGGAGATGCGAGGGGGAGCTGCGACCTGGATGGGGTAAGCGCACGGAGCTGGCAGGCAAGCAAAGAATGCGATCAAGCATGCGATAAACTGAGCGTCGTGGGGGGAGGGGCTTGGGGGGAGTGAGGGGGCCAGATTTGTTTGCCGCCCCCCCGCCCAAAAAAATTAGCACAAGCCACCACTGGTGGGCGCTATTGCATGCAAATATGCGGCCATTCGGCGCCAAGGTCCACCTGCTGAGAGGCCACATATTCGCGTGCGCTCGGCGCCAAGCTGGTGATGTAACAATTTCTAAGTGTCTCTTTATGTCAGTATTGAAGGCGCTCTAATAATTCTGCGCTCTTCTCTCCGGACACTCGCTCCTCGCCTTCTCCACCTCCTCATTACAGAGAGATCATTAGACCCCATCAATACCTCCCCCACCCCCCCCCTCCTCCTCCTCTCCTCACTGATGACACTTCAAATCTCCTTCTATTCCTCGCACTGCGATGGATCCGACCTCCACGTAACGATTTCCAGTAACATGAAGGACCATAAAGTGGAAGTCTGATTATTACAAATGTATAGAAAACTGACACATTCACGTGTTTTAGGAGCGCCCGGCACTGGGAGAATCACTCCATAAGTCACATGTAATGCCTGTGGCGGCACTCACGCGTTTCGACTGACTCTTTCAAAGGAGCCATTGAGTGTGGAAGGTTTTTTTGTTGTTGTAATGAATTGATTTATAATTATTTATTTTTATTATGTATTTATTTATTATGTATTTATTTTACATACCTCCGGAATATTTACCCTTCATGACCAGGCCACTTTTTTGTAATACAGCACTGCGTTGACAATTGCGCGGTCATGCGACGCTCTACACAAATATAATATCTATGTCCTTTTTTTTTTTTTGGTATTGATCATCAATGCATTTTTTTATTTTTATTTTTTTTGCACTATAAACAAAGAGTTTTGAATTACAATAGTAACAAATTTAAACAAATCTAAATTCGGCCAAAATTCTAATCGAATTCGAAAAAATTAAATCAAATTCAATATCGAATTTGAAAACGGGAATGGAATAAAATACAACAGAAAATAAAGGACTATGATAGAAAAGAATAGTATAGAATAAAATAGAATATAACCGTCTTCTGAAATACGAATTTAAATAGACTAAATTAGAAAAGAATAGAAAATAAAGAACAGAATAAAATAGAAAAGAATAGAAAAAACAATAGAATATAACTGTCTTCTGAAATTCGAATTCAAATAGAATAAATTAGACTATAATAGAAAAATTATAATAAATTAGACTAGAATAGAAAATAAAAGAACAGAATAAAATAGAAAAGAATAGAAAAAAACAATAGAATATAACTGTCTTCTGAAATTCAGGACCAGGCCACTTTTTTGTAATACAGCACTGCGTTGACAATTGCGCGGTCATGTGACGCTGTACACAAATATAATATTTTTGTCCTTTTTTTTTTTGGTATTGATCATCAATGCATTTTTTTTTTTTGTGCTATAAACAAGCAGTTTTGAATTACAATAGTAACAAATTTAAACAAATCTAAATTTGGACAAAATTCTAATCGAATTAAAAAAAAAATTGAATCAAATTCAATATCGAATTTGAAAACAGGAATAGAATAAAATACAATAGAAAATAAAGGAATATGATAGAAAAGAATAGGATAGAATAAAATAGAATATAACCGTCTTCTGAAATTCGAATTCAAATAGAATAGATTAGACAAGAATAGAAAATAAAAGAACAGAATAAAATAGAAAAGAATAGAAAAAAACAATAGAATATAACTGTCTTCTGAAATTCAGGGCCAGGCCACTTTTTTGTAATACGGCTCTGCTTTAACAATTGCGCGGTCATGTGACGCTGTACACAAATATAATAGTTTTGTCCTTTTTTTTTTTATTGGTATTGATCATCAATGCATTTTTTTATTTTTATTTTTTGCACTATAAACAAAGAGTTTTGAATTACAATAGTAACAAATTTAAACAAATCTAAATTCGGACAAAATTCTAATCGAATTTGAAAAAATTTAATCAAATTCAATATCGAATTTGAAAACAGGAATAGAATAAAATACAACAGAAAATAAAAGGACTATGATAGAAAAGAATAGTATAGAATAAAATAGAATATAACCGTCTTCTGAAATTCGAATTCAAATAGAATAAATTAGACAAGAATAGAAAATAAAAGAACAGAATAAAATAGAAAAGAATAGAAAAAAACAATAGAATATAACTGTCTTCTGAAATTCAGGACCAGGCCACTTTTTTGCAATACGGCTCTGCTTTGACAATTGCGCGGTCATGTGACGCTGTACACAAATATAATATTTTTGTCCTTTTTTTTTTATTGGTATTGATCATTGCTGCATTTTTTTTTTTGCGCTATAAACAGAGTTTTGAATTACAATAGTAACAAATTTAAACAAATCTATATTCGGCCAAAATTCTAATCTAATTCGAAAAAATGAAATAAAATTCAATATCGAATTTGAAAACAGGAATAGAATAAAATACAATAGAAAATAAAGGACTATGAGAGAAAAGAATAGGATAGAATAAAATAGAATATAACCGTCTACTGAAATTTCGAATTCAAATAGAATAAATTAGACAAGAATAGAAAATAAAAGAACAGAATAAAATAGAAAAGAATAGAAAAAAACAATAGAATATAACTGTCTTCTGAAATTCATTACCAGGCCACTTTTTTGTAATACAGCTCTGCGTTGACAATTGCGCGGTCATGCGACGCTGTACACAAATATAATATCTATGTCCTTTTTTTTTTTTTTGGTATTGATCATCACTGCATTTTTTTTTTGCGCTATAAACAGTTTTGAATTACAAAAAACAAAATTCTAATCTAATTCGAAAAAATGAAATCAAATTCAATATTGAATTTGAAAACAGGAATAGAATAAAATAGAATAGAAAATAATAGAAAAGAATAGAATAGATAAAAAAAACAATAGAATAGGAAAGAATAAAATAGAATATAACCGTCTTCTGAAATTCGAATTCAAATAAAGTAGATTAGATTAGAAAATAAAAAAACAAAAGAATATAAATATAAGAAAAAAATAGAATATAACCGTCTTCTGAAATTCTAATTCAAATATAATAGATTAGAAAATAAAAGAATAGAAATAAAATAGAAAAGAATAGAATATGTGCTTAGGTTAAAAGACACAAAAACTGTCACTTGGTCTATTCCTTTGAGAAAGTCACGTGACCTGTGATGATACGCGTCGGGAGGAGGAGCCCAAGTGACAGTGCTAAGCACAGCACAGTGAGGAGGAAAGGGCTGACAGCCCCCTATCTGAGCCTGACCATTAGCAGGATTTGAACGCGCAAACACCTACTGGGTACATGTGAGTTGTATAGCTGTAGGCAACCCCCTAAAAGATCTTCTTTGTTTGATGGTTGAATAGAGCGCTGCGCAATGGTTTTTTGTTTGTGTCTTTTTCTCTTTTATATCATACCGGAGCAAGATATCAGGAGGAACCAAAAGGAAAAAAGCCCTACATTCCCAGCATAAAGGGAAGTTTCTTTTTTTCTCTCTTTTTTTTTTTTTCTCTAGCATTTCTAATTGTGTCCCGGATATCATTAGTGGATGTGAAGAGTTATTTCATTAATTATCTAACTCATTTAATGGACTGTTATCACCTATGGGATTAATATAATATTTAACTGGCGGCCGTTTACCCATTAATTCATCAATTAATTCGCTAATCCATCAGGTTTAGCCTGTATTGGCTTTTGGAATTTATATATCCCCATATGCATCACTGGCATAAACTGGATATTTCCTTTCTTTGACACATTATAACACATACTTGTTTTTACTCACATTTTGAAGCACTTTATTTATTTAAAACACATTGTATTTATTTTTAACACATTGTGTATTTATTTATTTATTACATTGGTTACAACCTCATTGTAACTTGAAGTTTATATATATTTTTGTGCACCTGGGATTGTCACGCAAGCACTTATATATTTTATTATACCACGACATTTGTCTTTTAACCTCACCTGCTGATCTAAATAGACTAAGGTTGATATTGCGCACTATTTATACTCTAGTATTTATTTGCTTAAAAAATAAAATAGAACATAATAGAATAGAAAAAGCAATAGAAAGAATAGAACCATCTTCCGAAATTCGAATTCAAATAGAATAGATTGGAATAGAAAATAAAAGAATAGAATAAAATAGAAAAGAATAGAATAGAAAAAGGAATACAAAGAATAGAACCATCTTCCAGAGTTGGAATAGAATAAAATTGAATACGAATAAATAAAAAAAAATTAATTCCGAAAACAAATTATACAAATTTTAACGAATTTACCTAAATGAAATTATTGAAATAATGAAATTTATTTTTTGGTTCTGCACATGTCTACCGACAACCCGTCGGATCATTCGATGGACTTCTGTCGAGCAGGAACGGCCAAAGATGATCGAAATCCCGCCGGTCCCCACTAAACTGGCCAAATTTCAACCCATCTATGGCCAGCTTAACACTTACAGGTCTTGTCCCCCCCCCCCCCACCAGCCTGTGACTGGACAGTGAAATGAGAAGCAGTCTGATGAGCTCATCTCTCTCTGCTCTCTCCTCCTATCAGCATTCCTCCTCCACTGAAACACAACTAATTGTCTCTTTTGTGCTGCTTCACCTTTTCCCAGCCTGAGCTCTGCTGTACAGAGACAGCAAAAGTCTGATGCCAAATCAGTCAGGTACTTCCAGAGCCTGTGTGAAATATATTTAATGATCTAATAATGATTACATTCATTAGTGTCTTATATATATATATCTTCCCGGAGTTCTGCTTTAGGTCTTCCCCCATTCTGTCCGTCCCGCTGGCAGGCGGTAGGCTGGTACGGGGATCATTACTGGTATAAATATTGGCACCGGATGGGTGTCTCAGCGCTGCGGCTCCTTCAGGAAGTCGCAGGAGTCGGGTCTGTGGTAGGTGTCATTCTTCCTAGTCTTGATCCTCTGTTCTCCTTGCTGCCCCTCCCCCCCAGCGCAGCGCCTCCTGCAGGTGGAGGATGTAGCGGATGGCGGCTCTGAGCGTCTGCACCTTACTGAGCCTCTTCTCGGCGTATTCCGGAGGTAGGTGGTGCCGCAGCTTGGCGTAGCCCTCGTTCACACACTTCACCCGCTGCCTCTCCCTCTCGTTCCTCTTCCGGATGTACGCCGGGCCGTAGAACTCCTCGCAGGTCCCGTACTTCTGCCCGTTGGTCGGGAGGCCGTAGAGGGCGCCATAGTAGTAATCCATCCTGGCCGGGTCATAATAGGAGAGAAGGGCCAGATCCTGAGGGAGGGGGAAGGGAGACACCTCCCGGGGGAAGGGGAACATCGTCGACGTATCCAAGCCGAACCACTGCACCGCGTTTAAAGGATCGGCGCCCGGCGCCCTTCTCTGGAGGGGACTGTACACGTTCTCCATCTCTCAGCTCAAACCTGCAAAGATAGGGAAACATAATATAACAGAACTCCAATCTACAGACTGACAGACACCCTTCAACGCATTCCGACATTTCCATAACTCCTCCCAGGAGCGCGAGAGGAGTGCCAAGAAGAGTACTGAGAGGAGTACTGAGAGGAGTACTGAGAGGAGTACCGAGGCAGGGGGCTGTGATGATATCAGGATGTCCCCGATCACTACCCCCAATCAATGCCCCCCAGTGTCCCCGATCACTGCCCCCAATCACCACCCCCTGTCCCCAATCACCACCCCCTGTCCCCAATCACTGCCCCCCAGTGTCCCCGATCACTGCCCCCAATCACCACCCCCTGTCCCCGATCACTGCCCCCCAGTGTCCCCAATCACTGCCCCCCAGTGTCCCCAATCACTGCCCCCAATCACCACCCCCTGTCCCCGATCACTGCCCCCCAGTGTCCCCGATCACTGCCCCCCAGTGTCCACGATCACTACCCCCAATCACCACCCCCTGTCCCCGATCACTGCCCCCCAGTGTCCCCAATCACTGCCCCCCAGTGTCCCCAATCACTGCTCCCAATCACCACCCCCTGTCCCCGATCACTGCCCCCCAGTGTCCCCGATCACTGCCCCCCAGTGTCCCCAATCACTGCCCCCAATCACCACCCCCTGTCCCCGATCACTGCCCCCCAGTGTCCCCGATCACTGCCCCCCATCACCAACCCCCCCAGTGTCCCCGATCACTGCCCCCCAGTGTCCCCGATCACTACCCCCAATCAATGCCCCCCAGTGTCCCCGATCACTGCCCCCAATCACCACCCCCTGTCCCCGATCACTGCCCCCCAGTGTCCACGATCACTACCCCCAATCACTGCCCCTGATTACTGCCCCCCTAATGTCCCCGATCACTGTCCCCAATCGCTGCCCCCCAGTGTCCCCGATCACTGCCCCCCAGTGTCCCCAATCACTCCCCCCCCCCAATCACCACCCCCTGTCCCCGATCACTGCCCCCCAGTGTCCCCAATCACTGCCCCCAATCACCACCCAGTGTCCCCGATCACTGCCCCACAGTGTCCCTGATCACTGCCCCCCAGTGTCCACGATCACTACCCCCAATCACTGCCCCCGATTACTGACCCCCTAATGTCCCCGATCACTGTCCCCAATCGCTGCCCCCCAGTGTCCCCAATCACTGCCCCCCCAGTGTCCCTGATCACTGCCCCCCCCAGTGCCCCCAATCACTGCCCCCCCCCCCAGTGTCCCTGATCACTGCTCTCCCAATGTCCCCAATCACTGCCCCCCAGTGTGCCCGATCACTGCCCCCAATCACCACCCCATGTCCCCAATCACTGCCCCCCCCCAGTGTCCCTGATCACTGCTCTCCCAGTGTCCCCAATCACTGCCCCCCCCCAATGTCCCCAATCACTGCCCCCCCAGTGTCCCCAATCACTGCCCCCCCCCCCCCAGTGTCCCTGATCACTGCTCTCCCAGTGTCCCCAATCACTGCCCCCCAGTGTGCCCGATCACTGCCCCCAATCACCACCCCATGTCCCCAATCACTGCCCCCCCCCCCAGTGTCCCTGATCACTGCTCTCCCAATGTCCCCAATCACTGCCCCCCCCCCCAATGTCCCCAATCACTGCCCCCCCAGTGTCCCCAATCACTGCCCCCCAGTGTCCTCTGGAGGGCCGCCAGTTTGAGACCCCCTGCTTTAGAACCACTTTAGGCAGGCTGCTGGTCCCATTGTCTATTTTACAGTTGGCCACTAGAGGGGGCATTCACATTTTTTGCTGCATCATATTTTCACGACCACAGATGTGTGAGCTACATACAGGAAAAACAAAACATTACAGTTCACTGAATTTGCTGGTTTGCTTTCGGTGACTTTTACCTGAATGAACATTCTGCTTTTCCTCTATACAACAATGCAAAATCGGGCAAACTGCAAATCATTCTATGTGATACCTCTATGGAAATATGGAACAGCAAAAGCAGTAAATGTGTGAAAATTGTATAAAAAAAAAAACAAAAAACATTCCTTCCTTATTGTTTCTCTTAAATCGAAAATCTGTAGAGATGGGCGGCAGCTCAGCAGTGGCACAGGTTACCCCCCAACCCCCAACCCTGGGGTCATCGCTTACCTGGAAACAGCGGCCGATCCTTCCCTCTCTCCATCGGACGGACGAGAACCGCCATCATTTATACATCAGAGGACAATGAGGAAAGTTGTGTATACAGAAAATAATCGCTCGGGATCTCCGAACTAATTCCAGAAGTGTGAACAGCAAACAGAGCAAAACAAACAGAACAAAAAACGGCTCAGCGCCCCCCCCACCCCCGCCGGCATCACCCGTCTTTATTTACCTTCATTAATAATACAAGAAGATGTTGATGGTTCGCTGGATCAGAGCAAGAGAGGGGGGGGGGCGTCATGAGACCTGGCGCCCCCCCTTGACCCAACCCCCACAGTCACACACTATTATTATAATACAGTCAGGTCCATAAATATTGGGACATGGACACAATTCTAATATTTTTGGCTCTATACACCACAATGGGTTTGAAATGAAACGAGCAAGATGAGCTTTAACCACTTCAGCCCCAGACCAATTGGCAGCCAAAGGACCAGGCCCCTTTTTGCGATTCGGCACTGCGTCGCTTTAACTGACAATTGCGCGGGTCGTGCGACGTGGCTCCAAAACAAAATTGGCGTCCTTTTTTTTTCCCACAAATAGAGCTTTCTTTTGGTGGTATTTGATCGCCCCTGCGGTTTTTATTTTTAAATGCAATATTTTTTGCTTTTTGCTATAATAAATATCCCCAAAAAATATATAAAAAAAACATTTTTTTTCCTCAGTTTAGGCCGATACGAATTCTTCTACATATTTTTGGTAAAAAAAAACGCAATTAGCGATTATTGATCCGTTTGCGCAAAAGTTATAGCGTTTACAAAATAGGGATAGTTTTATAGCATTTTTATTAATATTTTTTTTTTTATACTAGTAATGGCGGCGATCAGCGATTTTTTATTGTGACTGCGACATTATGGGCGGACACATCGGACATTTTTGACACATTTTTGGGACCATTGTCATTTATAACAGCAATCAATGCTATTTAAATGCATTGATTTCCTGTATAAATGACAGTTGTAGTGAAGGGGTTAACCACTAGGGTGAGGGGAGGGGTTATGGGCTGTGACGTGTGTTTTTTTTTTTACATTAGGGGGCGGGGCTGACGTCATTGATCGGCTTTCCCGATGACCGGAACAGCCAATCAATGACAGGCAGAGTAGGAAGCGCGGGGAGAGGTTTGTTTACACAGAAGGTTTGTTTACACAGACCTCTCCCCGTTCTCCAGCTCCGTAACCCGATCGCGGGACACCAGCGGCGATCGGGTCCGCTGGTCCCACGGCCGGGGTCACGGAGCTCCCGACCGGGTCCCGAGTGCGCCGCTGGCGGTGCGCGCGCGACACACAGGCAGGCATTTATAGGATCACATACAGGCACGTGATTTTGCCTGCCCGTGCCATTTTGCCGCAGTATATCTGCGTTAGGCGGTCGGGAAGCGGTTAACTGCAGACTTTCAGCTTTAATTTGAGGGTATTTACATCCAAATCAGGTATTACAACAGTTTGTATATGTGCCTCCCACTTTTTAAAGGGACCAAAAGTAATGGGACAATTGGCTGCTCAGCTGTTCCATGGCCAGGTGTGTGTTTATTCCCTCATTATCCCATTTACAAGGAGCAGATAAAAGGTCCAGAGTTCATTTCAAGTGGGCTATTTGCATTTGGAATCTGTTGCTGTCAACTCTCAATATGAGACCCGAAGAGCCGTCACTATCAGTGAAGCCATCATTAGGATGAAAAAACAAAAACAAACCCATCAGAGAGATAGCAAAACATTAGGTGTGGCCAAATCAACTGTTTAAGACTTTCAGCTTTAATTTGGGGGTATTTACATCCAAATCAGGTATTACAACAGTTTGTATATGTGCCTCCCACTCTTTAAGGGACCAAAAGTAATGGGACAATTGGCTGCTCAGCTGTTCCATGGCCAGGTGTGTGTTATTCCCTCATTATCCCATTTACAAGGAGCAGATAAAAGGTCCAGAGTTCATTTTAAGTGTGCCATTTGCATTTGGAATCTGTTGCTGTCAACTCTCAATATGAGACCCGAAGAGCCGTCACTATCAGTGAAGCCATCATTAGGATGAAAAAACAAAACAAACCCATCAGGGAGATAGCAAAAACATTAGGTGTGGCCAAATCAACTGTTTAAAACATCCTTAACCACTTAAGGACCGCCTCCTGCACATTTACATCGGCAGAATGGCACATCAACGTACAGGTACGTTGCTCTTAAAGAGCCCAGCCGTGGTCGCGAGCGCGCCGCTGGGAGCTCCATGACCGTGGCCGCGGGACACGATCGCCGCCGGTGTCCCGCGATCGGGTCACAGAGCTGAAGAATGGGGAGAGGTAAGTGTAAACAAACCTCTCCCTGTGCTTCCTAGTGAGGCTGTCACCAATCGTCTGTTCCCTGTCATTGGGAAAAATGATCAGTGATGTCACACGCCAAGCCACGCCCCCTACAGTAAAAAAAGAACACACAGGTCACACTTAACCCCTCCCAGCCCCCTAGTGGTTAACTCCTTCACTGCCAGTGACATTTTTTTACAGTAATCAGTGCATTTTTAATCGCACTGATCGCTGTATTAATGCCAATGGTTCCCAAAAATGTGTCAAAATGTCCGACGTGTCCGCCATAATGTCGCAGTCACAATAAAAAAAAGAAAAAATGTAATCGCTGATCGCTGCCATTACTAGTAAAAAAAAAAAATTGTTAATAAAAATGCAATAAAACTATCCCCTATTTTGTAAACGCTATAACTTTTGCACAAACCGAACAATAATCGCTTATTGCGATTTTTTTTAACCAAAAATATGTAGAAGAATACGTATCGGGCCTAAACTGAGGAAAAAAAATGTTTTTTTATATATTTTTGGGGGATATTTATTATAGCAAAAAGTAAAAAAATATTGCTTTTCAAAATTGTCGCTCTTTTTTTGTTTATAGCGCAAAAAATAAAAAACGCAGAGGTGATCAAATACCACCAAAAGATAGCTCTATTTGTGGGGAAAAAAAGGACGCCAATTTTGGGAGCCACGTCGCACGACCGCGCAATTGTCAGTTAAAAAGCGACGCAGTGCCGAAATCACAAAAAGGGGCCTGGTCCTTTGGGCTGCCAATTGGTCCGGGGCTGAAGTGGTTAAAAAGAAAGAACGCCCCGATGAGCTCAGCAACACCGAAAGACCCGGAAGACCACGGAAAACAACGGTGGTGGATGACCGAAGAATTCTTTCCCTGGTGAAGTAAACTCCCTTCACAACAGTTGGCCAGATCAAGAACACTCTCCAGGAGGTAGGTGTATGTGTGGAACACTCTCCAGGAGGTAGGTGTATGTGTGGAACACTCTCCAGGAGGTAGGTGTGTGTGTGGAACACTCTACAGGAGGTAGGTGTACGTGTGAAACACTCTCCAGGAGGTCGGTGTATGTGGAACACTCTCCAGGAGGTAGGTGTACGTGTGGAACACTCTCCGGGAGGTAGGTGTGTGTGTGAAACACTCTCCAGGAGGTCGGTGTATGTGGAACACTCTCCGGGAGGTAGGTGTGTGTGTGAAACACTCTCCAGGAGGTAGGTGTTTGTGTGGAACACTCTCCAGGAGGTAGGTGTATGTGTGGAACACTCTCCAGGAGGTAGGTGTATGTGTGGAACACTCTCCAGGAGGTAGGTGTGTGTGTGGAACACTCTACAGGAGGTAGGTGTACGTGTGGAACACTCTCCGGGAGGTAGGTGTGTGTGTGAAACACTCTCCAGGAGGTCGGTGTATGTGGAACACTCTCCAGGAGGTAGGTGTACGTGTGGAACACTCTCCGGGAGGTAGGTGTGTGTGTGAAACACTCTCCAGGAGGTCGGTGTATGTGTGGAACACTCTCCAGGAGGTAGGTGTGTATGTGTGGAACACTCTCCAGGAGGGAGGTGTATGTGTGGAACACACTCCAGGAGGTCGGTGTGTGTGTGGAACACTCTCCAGGAGGTAGGTGTATGTGTGGAACACTCTCCAAGAGGTAGGTGTGTGTGTGAAACACTCTCCAGGAGGTCGGTGTATGTGTGGAACACTCTCCAGGAGGTAGGTGTGTGTGTGGAACACTCTACAGGAGGTAGGTGTACGTGTAGAACACTCTACAGGAGGTAGGTGTACGTGTGGAACACTCTCCGGGAGGTAGGTGTGTGTGTGGGGAACACTCTCCAGGAGGTAGGTGTATGTGTGGAACACTCTCCGGGAGGTAGGTGTATGTGTGGAACACTCTCCGGGAGGTAGGTGTGTGTGTGTTTGTGTGGAACACTCTCCAGGAGGTACACTCTCCAGGAGGTAGGTGTGTGTGTGGAACACTCTCCAGGAGGTAGGTGTGTGTGTGGAACACTCTCCGGGAGGTAGGTGTGTGTGTGGAACACTCTCCGGGAGGTAGGTGTGTGTGTGGAACACTCTCCAGGTGGTATGTGTGGAACACTCTCCAGGAGGTAGGTGTGTGTGTGGAACACTCTCCAGGAGGTAGGTGTGTGTGGAGAGAAGACTTCACCAGAGTGAATACAGAGGGTTCACCACAAGATGTAAACCATTGGTGAGCCTCAAAAACAGTAAGGAAATGGAAAGGAACTGCTCATGATCCAAAGCATACCACCCCATCAGTGAAGCATGGTGGTGGTAGTGTCACGGTGTGGGGATGTATGGCTGCCAATGGAACTGGTTCTCTTCTATTTATTGATGATGTGATGAATTCTGAAGTGTTTCGGGGAATATTATCGGCTCATATTCAGCAAAATGCTTCAGAACTCATTGGACGGAGCTTCACAGTGCAGATGGACAATGACCCGAAGGATACTGCGAAAGCAACCAAAGAGTTTTTTAAAGGGAAAGAAGTGGAATGTTATGGAATGGCCAAGTCAATCACCTGACCTGAATCCGATTGAGCATTTCACTTGCTGGAGACAAAACTGAAGGGAAAATGCCCCAAGAACAAGCAGGAAGTGAAGACAGGTGCAGTAAAGGCCCGGCAGAGCATCACCAGAGATGAAGCCCGGCGTCTGGTGATGTCTATGCCTTCCGGACTTCAGGCTGTAATCGACTGCAAAGGATTTGCAACAAAGTATTAAAAAGTGAAAGTTTGATGGGTGATTGTTAACCGCTTCCCGACCGCCCACTGCATATATACGTCAGCAGAATGGCACGGGCAGGCAAAAGCACGTACCCGTACGTCCCCTTTAAATGCCTGCCAGCGGCGCGCTCGCGACCCGGTCGCTCCGTGACCCCGGCCGCGGGACCAGCTGACCCGATCGCCGCTGGTTGTCCCGCGATCGGGTCACGGAGCTGAAGAACGGGGAGAGGTCTGTGTAAAACAAACCTCTCCCCACGCTTCCTACTCTGCCTGTCATTGATTGGCTGTTCCCTGTCATCGGAAAGCCGATCAATGACGTCAGCCCCGCCCCCTAATGTAAAAAAAAAAACACACGTCACAGCCCATAACCCCTCCTCTCCCCCTAGTGGTTAACTCTTTCACTACAACTGTCATTCATACAGGAATCAATGCATTTAAATAGCACTGATTGCTGTATAAATGACAATGGTCCCAAAAATGTGTAAAAATGTCCGATGTGTCCGCCGTAATGTCGCAGTCACAATAAAAATCGCTGATCGCCGCCATTACTAGTAAAAAAAAAAAATAATTTAATAAAAATGCTATAAAACTATCCCCTATTTTGTAAACGCTATAACTTTTGCGCAAACCAATCAATAATCGCTAATTGCGATTTTTTTTTTTCCAAAAATGTGTAGAATACGTATCGGCCTAAACTGAGGAAAAAAAAGTTTTTATATATTTTTGGGGATATTTCTTATAGCAAAAAATGTTGCATTTTTTTCAAAATTGTCTATTTTTGTTTATAGCGCAAAAAATAAAAAAACCGCAGGGGCGATCAAATACCACCAAAAGAAAGCTCTATTTGTGGGAAAAAAAAAAGACGTCAATTTTTTTGTTTGGGAGCCACGTCGCACGACCGCGCAATTGTCAGTTAAAGCGACGCAGTGCCGAATCGCAAAAAGGGGCCTGGTCCTTTGGCTGCAAATTGGTCCGGGGCTGAAGTGGTTAATCTGTCCCATTACTTTTGGTCCCTTAAAAAGTGGGAGGAACATATACAAAGTGTTGTAATTCCTCCACCTGATTTTTATGTAAATCCCCTCAAATTAAAGCTGAAAGTCTGCAGATAAAGCTCATCTTGTTCCTTTCATATCCATTGTGGTGTATAGAGCCAAAAAGATTAGACTTGTGTTCATGTCCCAATATTTATGGACCTAACTGTAGCTCTGACATATACCACAGCGCTGTACAGAGATCACTGAGCCAATCACATCAGTCTCTGTACAGAGGAGCTTACACTCTAATGTCCCCTCCCCCCACAGTCACATCAGTCTCTGTACAGAGGAGCTTACACTCTAATTTCCCCTCCCCCCCCAGTCACATCAGTCTCTGTACAGAGGAGCTTACACTCTAATTTCCCCTCCCCCCCACAGTCACATCAGTCTCTGTACCAGAGGAGCTTACACTCTAATGTCCCCTCCCCCACTGTCACATCAGTCTCTGTACAGAGGAGCTTACACTCTAATGTCCCCTCCCCCCACAGTCACATCAGTCTCTGTACAGAGGAGCTTACACTCTAATGCCCCTCCCCCACAGTCACATCAGTCTCTGTACAGAGGAGCTTACACTCTAATGTCCCCTCCCCCACAGTCACATCAGTCTCTGTACCAGAGGAGCTTACACTCTAATGTCCCCTCCCCCACAGTCACATCAGTCTCTGTACAGAGGAGCTTACACTCTAATGTCCCCTCCCCCCACAGTCACATCAGTCTCTGTACAGAGGAGCTTACACTCTAATGTCCCCTCCCCCACAGTCACATCAGTCTCTGTACAGAGGAGCTTACACTCTAATGTCCCCTCCCCCACAGTCACATCAGACTCTGTACAGAGGAGCTTACACTCTAATGTCCCCTCCCCCCACAGTCACATCAGTCTCTGTACAGAGGAGCTTACACTCTAATGTCCCCTCCCCCCACAGTCACATCAGTCTCTGTACAGAGGAGCTTACACTCTAATGTTGATCAGAATGAATGACAGGAAGTCAGGTGACGTTTTTTTCTCCAATTTATTAATCATTAAAGTTACAAAATCTGAAAAATGACTCTTCGGTTGATTCAGTGCAATTACAATGTATGGGGGGGGAGGGGAGGAGGGGGGAGGGGGGAATTCTGGGTAGACGGACACATTCACAGTATATAATCAGAAGGGAAACCATTTATCTGCAGGGAGTTGGGAGGAGTGCCTGTGTGTCTGGGGACGATCGAAGCTGCATGCTCCCCAACAGCCAGTAGAGAGAGGCGCAGGCAATGCATTGTGGGAGGCCACGGAGGGGGGCGGAGCTCTCACTGGAGGTTTATATTCTACATTTGCCGGGCTCCTGGGGAAGGCGTCGCTCGATGCGTTGGCTCCTCCCCTCTTGGGGGGGGGGGGGTGTGCTGTACAATACAGATTAAGAAGCAGTTATCGATCGGTGACATCGACCTGGTGTTGAAAGAAGTTAAAGGAAACTTCTACTGGCAGAATTACGGGGCTGACCTACTCCGGGAAATGCCAGTTTCCTGGCTGCCTGACTTTGGTACTGACTCAATGCAGATCAGGAAAGTCGGGGAGAAGCTGGAGATTGCCGTCGTTATCGGTGTGGCCTGGAAAGTAGCGATCCCCCCATGAGTAAGCTCCAGTGGGTGGAGTGAAACGCGTTGGGGGCGTGGCCTAGCTTGGGGTCCAGGCTGTGACTTCCATGCACAATCACACCGCAGGCTTTGACTTGATGTGTGGCTCCCGGGGGACCGATGATCTCGCTCTACAAAGTAATGGCCCCCTCCCCCGTCTGATCAGAGCAGTGGGGGAGGAAAGCAAAGGGCGATGTATGTGGGGGGAGGGGCCATACAGACAGCAGGGTGAGAACACGTCTTATTTCACAACCTATTATATGAGGATAACAGTTGTAGGAACTTAACACACTTCCTGCCCTAGGGTGACAACACTCATTCACCAAACTATTTGGTGGAGAAATGTTGTCACTCTAGGACAAGACTACAGACCCCTCCCCCTTAAAAAAGTAGAATTCCAGCCTAAACCTTACTAGTCTTATAAAAATAAAAAATGTTACCCCCCCCCCCCCCCAACACCTATGCTGACTCCCCTGTGTTATTTGCCTATTTTCAGCCCAGTCTCATGATCTGGCCCCCACCTGTGTCCGTCAGCAGCAGCTGCAGGGGAGAGGAGGGAGCACCAAAAATAAAAATTAAAAAAAAGCAGATGGTCCATAGGAGCCTATGGGTGACATCACCGCTTCTGGAATTCTCAGCTGTTAGCACTCTCTCTTCTCCCCTGCAGCCGCCGCTGGCTACCACCGGGGAGATCACATGAGTGGGCTGAGGACAGGTAAGTAGATCTTTCTCGCACAGTGTAGTCAGTATAAGTGTCAGGATTTGGGGGGGGGGGGGTCATTTTTAAGACTGGATAGGTTTAGGTTGGAATTATAGCTCATCTCCATACCATGGGGGGGAGGGGTTCTGTAGTTTGCAAAGACATCTGGGAACACTTAACCCACAAGGTTTCAGTTGGCAGCCATAAAGTACCTTTGGTGGCAACAAACTAAGATTCCCCCATCATGTACCACAGCCCATTATTTACCAAACTCAGACGGCTACGCGTTTCGTACAAAAGCAATACATTACAGAAACGCGTAGCCCGGTGTCTGGTCTGTTCCAGTCTTATAAATATACCAGAAACCTGTTTACAGCTTTCTTTCCTCGTTTCATGAAATATCAGCTCATCCATGGGGGGGTTATTTAATAAACAGGAAATGATGAGTCATGGGAGGAGCCTATGGGAGGCGGTCGGAGAGCCCATGTGCAGCTGAGCAAATATGAACCCAATGGGAGGAGTGTGAGCTACAAAGTGCCCCCCCCCCCCACCCCAAGTCCTTTATTTAATGAAGAAGATGTCGGGGGTCACGAGGAAGGGGGCTAATGAGGCGAAAATCAAAAAGAAAAAAAACTCAGACAGCTAGAGCTTACGCGTTCCGCACAAAAGGAATGCATTACAGAAACGCGTCAGACCTGTTCCAGTTTTGTAGCAGAAACCTGTTTGCAACTTTATTTCCTCGTTTTATGAAGCCAGCTCACCCGCAGGAGACCAATTAAAGATGTGGGCATCACGGGGGAGGGACCAACGAGGCGAAAAATCAAAGACAAGCGCTAAAGTACAATATTACATCCGCGGCGGGACGAGAATATATTAATCCTTTCTATGAGAACTCCGCGTATATATACACAACGCCATCGCAGGGAGCTTTGGCAGGATGGAGTCCATCAAATGTCCAGAACGTGCGCCCGCCGGGGAGGATAGGTGACCGGGAAGACGGGGAGATCAGAACGGCGGCGGCGGCGTCTTCCTCTGCCAGGTCTCCACTTTAGCTCAGAACAACATGGCGGTCGAACACGGACTTGCGCTGTTCTTGGACTTGCAGCTTCCAGCGCTGCTGGGCGTATTCCACTTTGTTTAAGACGTTGGCGCGGCTCCTGGATCGCGCGAGGACGTCGTGGGCGTTGGCGAAGGGCTGGTGGTCCTGCTGAGGGAAGAGAACACAAAGGGAGTTTAGTGTAGAGAAAAGTCTCGAGTCAAATTCTCTTCTAACAGCTGAGATGTGGGCGGCGCCCTGCGAAGGATAAAACCTTTCCGTTTTCATTACATTTTGTATTTGCATAGGTAACGCCCACACGTGAGGCTGAGCCTCCATGATAGGAAGAACTGAAAATCTAATGAATGAAAGGGGCGGGGCCCAGAGACAGTCAGGCTGGGGAGGAAAGGACTGGATCAATCATTACTACATGGCGGACCGCGCGCCACATCCGGACCAAGGAAATGTCCCATCCGGACCGCTGTGATCTGGTCACTGAGGAGACACTCTGCCCAGCAGCCGTCACCGCTGCCATTCTCAAAAGAGGCAACAGCGGGAGGCAGGACAGCTGTGGTTAGAGGGCTGCCGAGTTAACAAACAGGTTATTGGTTGCAAGGATACAGGGCAGCCCTAGCAACCAATCATTAGTTTGCAGCTAACAACCCTCCACTGTGCTTAGGACAGTAATATGGGAAGGGCTGAGGACAGTAAATGTGAGGGGAGGACGCTGAGGACAGTAATATGAACACAGTAATGGGGGGGCTGAGGACAGTAATGCGAGGGAGGTAGCTAAGGACAGTAACGAGGGGCTGAGGACAGTAATATGAGCACAGTAATGGGGGGCTGAGGACAGTAATGTGAGGGGGAGGAGGCTGAGCACAGTAATGGGGGGCTGAGGACAGTAATGCATTTGTATAGGCAACGCTGAGGACAGTAACCGGGGGGGGGGGGGGGGGGGGGGGGGCTGAGGACAGTAAAAGGGGGCTAAGAACAGTAATGGGTGGAGGACTGAGACAGTAACCAGGGGAGGCTGAGGTCAGTCATGGGGGGGCTAAAGACAGTAATATGAGGGGGTGGAAGCCGAGGACAGTAATATGAGGGGGTGAGGACAGTAATGGGGAGCCGAGGACAGTAATATGAGGGGGGGGGGGCTGAAGACAGTAATATGAGGGGGGGGGGCTGAAGACAGTAATATGAGGGGGGGGGGGGCTGAAGACAGTAATATGAGGGGGGGGGGGGCTGAAGGCAGTAATATGAGGGGGGGGGGCGTAGCTGAGGACAAATATGAGGGGGGGGTAGCTGAGGACAGTATTAGGGGGCTGAGGACAGTAACAGGGAGGCTGAATGCAATAATGGAGAGTGGAGGACAGTAATGTGAAGGGGGGGGGGGGGCTGGGGACAGTAATATGAGGGGGGGGGCTGAGGATAGTAATATGAGGGGGGGGCTGAGGATAGTAATATGAGGGGGGGGGGGGGGCTGAGCATAGTAATATGAGGGGGGGGGGGCTGAGGATAGTAATATGAGGGGGGGGGGTGAGGGGGGGGGCTGAGGATAGTAATATGAGGGGGGGGGTAGCTGAGGACAGTAATATGAGGGGGGGGGGCTGAGGATAGTAATATGAGGGGGGGGGCTGAGGACAGTAATATGAGGGGGGGTGGGCGGGGGGGGGGCTGAGGACAGTAATATGAGGGGGGGGGCTGAGGACAGTAATATGAGGGGGGGGGCTGAGGACAGTAATATGAGGGGGGGGGGCTGAGGACAGTAATGTGAAGAGGGATGATGGTGGACGTCCTCCAGCCAGGAAATGGGGCGGGGCTCTGACTTGCTGCAGCTTCTAATGGTGAGAAGCTCACAGTGTGCAGTGAAAATCAGAGGAAGCCGTTTCAGCTCAGGAGAGGAGCCGGGACCACTGTGCAAGACTTGGGGGGTGGGGGGGGGGGTTGATTTAAAGTTGAATCTGCTTCTATTTTTCCTGAAGCGCACTCCTGCACAGAAAGCCATGAAGGGGTTACCAGGAAGCAGGGTGCGGGGTGCGGACGTGGGTGACAAATGAGTGTAAACACACAGAAAGTTTTGTATTGTCTCGGCGGCACCTGCAGAGGGCGCGGCGCCCGGACTGGTGTCATACCTTCAGACACGTCACAGAGGAACTACAGGTCTCAGCATGCACCGCCGCCCACCAGCCATCATACACGTGTATTGCGGGCCCCATGTAGCCCTCTCCCTTCCCCTCTGTGGCCCCCAGTGGTTTAAGGATAATAAAAAAAATCAAATGTGGCCCCCAACCATCATTAGGAATCCAAGGGCCCCGTACAGCCCCCCCCCCCCCCCACCCCAAACAGGATCAGAAGCTCCAGCATATACTGTGGGCAGTACCAGACTGCAGAAAGAGGACCTGTCATTGCTGCCCCCTCCCCACATATACTGTAATGCAGGGGGAGGCAACCTTGGGCCCTCCAGCTGTTGCAGAACTACAAGTCCCATCATGCCTCTGGGAGTAATTGCCAGCCTTGCAATGCCTCATGGGAAATGTAGTTCCACAACAGCTGGAGGGCCCCACGTTGCCCAGCCCGGCTGTAATGTATAACATACATGGGAGACATGCTGGTGCATGTAGTTCCCCGTCATACTGTGTATAAGGGTACCGCCATACCAAGCCCAGCACACTGCAACTAGTATCAGGTAAAGGCTATGCTGGTCTTTGTAGTCCTCCAAGTACAGGGTGCCTGAGCCCCAAACCCTTGCCCTACCCCACCTTCTCTTGAAAAACAGAACTGAACACCCATGTCAGCTCCTTCAGGCCACACCCACCACACTCTCATTGGCTGGAGGCGGTGAGCGGTGCACAATCTCTACTGCACACATGTCCAGCTTTCAGGTTCCCATTGGACGGATACAATGTAGGACCGCCCACTCCCTGCTGTCTACTAAAGAGTGGTGTCCCCCATACCTAAGCAGCCATTCCATGTAGCGTCACAGGATGGGGCCCCTGGTTCGTGAGGGTTCCCCGTACCAACATACTGGGGGGGGGGGGCCCTCATCGAACGAATCAGAAATTTCAGGCTCATCTCACTGAAAACAGGAGCACTAAATGATGCGCGTAACCCCTTGCCGACCGCGTAACCCATATGTGCAACAGCAATAGCGTGCGCTTTAACGTCCTCGCGCCGCACCCGTGGGCGGCCATGTTTCTTTTGCCGGGAGCAACAGAATCACGAGAGGCTCAGCTGTGAAAAAAAAATATCTTTTCTCCGGTCCCACTGGTGATGGCAGAACCGGCTCCCTATCATGTGACCGCCGGAACAGCCAATCCCACGTTCAGAACTCTATTAGGAGACGTTTGGACTGGCAGGGAGGGGGTTAAAAAGAAAACTGGTCAAAGATGTGAGGACACATGAGCCAGTCAAACGGTATTTCCTAATATTTGATATCTGTTGTCAGTGGACGGAGCACAGCGGAGGTGACGGGAGGCGGCGGCGTCTCTCCCATTGTCACTCGGAGTTTACACAACAAGCGGCAGGTGGCGGAGGTTTTCCGATAAGGGGGGGGGGGGGGGGAATCAGGTTACCGGTTTTTAATTTTATCAACAAAAATTCAATGTGAAGCCGGGGAGGCGCTGCCACCGTCTTCTCATGGAATTGCTTTGTAAACACCAGATGGGTGGGGGAGGGGGGGGGGGGGGCTATTTTATTCTGCCAGCAGATCTCGGGGTCATGAGAGATCCCCGCACGTGCCTGCAAAGGGTTCGAGCGACAGTACCAAAGTACCAAAACTGGGATTTAACCACCTGAGATCCAGGCCAATTCTGACATTTTTCTCCTACATGTAAAATTCCAAATTTTTTTTTTTGCTAGAAAATTACATAGAACCCCCCAAACATTATATATGTTTTTTTAGCAAAGTCCCTAAAGAATACAATGACGGTCATTGCAACTTTTTATCTCGCACGGTATTTGCGCAGAAATTTTTCGAACGCGTTTTTTCAGAAAAAAAAAACAGTTTCGTGCTTTAAAAAAAAAAAAAAAAAAAAAAAAAAAACAGTAAAGTTAGCCCAAATTTTTTTGCATAATGTGAAAGATGAAGATACGCCGAGTAAATAGATACCCAACATGTCACGCTTCAAAATTGCACGCGCTTGTGGAATGGCGCCAAACTTTGGTATTTAAAAATCCCCATAGGCGACGCTTTAAAATTTTTTACTGGTTACATATTTTGAGTTACAGAGGAGGTCTAGGGTTAGAATTATTGCTCTCGCTCTAACGTTCACGGTGATACCTCACATGTGTGGTTTGAACACACGTTTTCATATGTGGGCGGGACTTACGTTAATTTTATTTTATTATGCGTTCGCTTCTGCGTACGAGCTCGCGGGGACAGGGACGCTTTAAATTATTTATTTTTTTATTGTTAATTTTACTTTATTTTTTTAGTTCGTCACCTTTAAAGAAAAAAAAAAAATAATAATATTTGAATACTTTTATTCCTATTACAAGGATGTTAAACATCCCTTGTAATAGGAATATTACACGATCGGACATATTTACAGTGAGATATGAGGTCAATAAGACCCCACATCTCACCTCTAGGCTGGGAAGCCTAAATTAAAAAAAAAAGAAAAAACGATCACCGCTTCCCAGCCACGGTGCCGCCGTTTTTTTGAATGCAGAGGCCGGGCGTGACGTCATAACATCGCGCCGGCCTCCGAACGATCATAGAGACTCCGGCGACCATCTGGTCCGCCGGAAATCTCTATGATCCTCATCCGGGGGCCGGCGGATCCTGTGTCCGACTCACCGATGGAAGCGGTGAGTCGGGAGAAGCACCGGAGGGCGGCGGGAGGGGGGGGGGCCCTCCCGCCGCCTGTAAGAACGATCAAGCGGTGGGAACAGCCGCTATGATCATTCTTGCGGTGCAGGGAATCGCCGGCTGAAAACGGCAATATCTGAATGATGTCTGTAGCTACACCCGTCATTCAGATATACCCCTGAGAACAAAAAGACGTCTCAGGTGGTTAAAGGGTTAGTTCACCTTCACCAAAAAATGCCTATTGGGGGGTGAGGGGCTCCTGTAGATGAAAACAAACTGTGCGGCTTTGACTAAAGTTGGATAATGCCCTTGTTATAGGTCATGTAGGTTCCCCCCGAAGTCTAGCCAGAAACCTCCCAGAGATGGCATCATCCTGTCCTCTGCCTTGGTGCTAGGACATTGCCAAGACACTCCCAGCCATTACTGCTCACACCCACCATCCCAAGAGCGAGCTCTCATTGGATAATGGCCATTTGGGTTTCCCCCAAAGCCTACCCAAAAACCTCCCAAAGATAGCATCATCCCGCCCCGCCTTGTTGCTAGGATGTTGATAAGACACTCCCAGCCATTACAGCTCACTCCCACTATCACAGGAGTGAGCTCTCATTGGATAATTAGAGGAATTGCGCAAGGTCACTTTATTATGAATACTCATTGGATAATGCCCTTGTTATAAGTGTAGGCCATTTAGGTTCCTCCCAAAGTCTAGCTAAAAAACTCCTAAGGATAGCATCATCCCACCCTGCCTTGTTGCTACGATGTTACTAAGACACTCCCTTACCGATTCAAACCCCCTTGCATGCTCTCTCTCTCTCTCTCTCCCCATCTCCTAACGCAGTAGTCCTGAGCGAAGTGATGCTGCGATTGGGGAGACCACACATGTGCGGGGGGGTTTGGAAGCTCCCTCAACAAGGGCATTATCCAATGAGAGCTCCTCCTGGGATGGTGGTTGTGAGCAGTAATGCCCGGGAGTGTCTTAGCAATGTCCTAGCAACAAGACAGGGCAGGTCAATGCCATCCTTGAGAGTTTTTCAGGCTAGACTTCGGGAAGTACATCAATTGCCTACACCTATAACAAGTTCAGTGATAGGTGAAGGAATTTCACACTACTTACCCCGACATCGTCATCATTCTGTATGAGCTGGGAGTGGCCGAACAGACGCCTCTTCAGCATTGGCTCCACCATAGTCAGGTACACCATGTAGAGGAGGAGGAGGCCCAGGATGGACAGGTAGATGATAATCGTCACCTGCAGGGGGCAGAATATCTCATGTTATCTCCTGTGTAGCACAGATTCTGACAGGAACACAAATGGGCAGGGAGACTCCGGCGGGGACCACAAGTGGGCGGGGACACAGATGTATGGCCCAAGAAGGGGTTAAATATAGCATATTCCTCACCGTGCCCCGACACCAACCTTAATAGTTATGGAGCTCCGCTCTTCATATTTGCACTCACAGCGCAGGCAGTACGCCTCCACGTCTGCCCCGGGGACCGGCATGGGGGTGACCACATGGAGACAATCACTGGAGAGGAGAGTCAAATGTTACACAGAACTGCATGTCGGGTGAATAAAGTGCCAACACAATTTACTGTCCTGAGCACCCTGCAATGTTATCAGCCCTGCCTGGTTTACCTCTGAACTACTATCGCCAATCCTCCACCGCTCCCCCGCCAACCCCACGCCGCTCCCCCGCCAACCCTCCACCGCTCCCCACCAACCCCACACCGCTCCCCGCCAACCCCACGCCGCTCCCCGCCAACCCTCCACCGCTCCCCGCCAACCCTCCACCGCTCCCCACCAACCCCACACCGCTCCCCGCCAACCCCCCACCGCTCCCCGCCAACCCCCCACCGCTCCCCGCCAACCCATCACCGCTCCCCGCCAACCCTTAACCGCTCCCCGCCAACCCCCCACCGCTCCCCGCCAACCCCCCACCGACCCCCGCCAACCCCCCACCGCTCCCCGCCAACCCTTCACCGCTCCCCGGCAATCCCCCACCGACCCCCCCCATCCCTCCACCGGCCCCCGGCAATCCCCCACCGCTCCTTGCCAAACTCCTCCACCGCTCCCTGCCAATCCCCCACCGACCCCTGCCAATCTCATCCACCGCTCCTCGCCAATCCCCCACCATCCCTCCACTGACCCCCGGCAATCCCCCACCGCTCCTCGCCAATACTCCACTCCCCGCCATCCCTTTACCGCTCCCTGGCAATTCTCCACTGACCCCCTACCAATCCCCCACCACTGCCCGCCAATCTCCTTGCCCCTCCTCCACTCACCAGTCTTTCTGGGTGGTGTTGGTGTTGTAGATCTTCCCGGGTTTGTCCTTGTATGGAGGACAGATACATTTGCAGCGCACGTCTTCATTTTTCTGCAATACGGAGAAGAGGAAGATTTTCTGCACAATAATTCTCATAAATAATCTGACATCATAGTAAGGAGGGGAAGACACTGGGCGGAGCTCGGGGAGGGCTTTATGATTAAAAAAGGTGGAGCCATTCTGAGAAATGACCCTGTCTCTGCATATTGTCAGGAATGTTTTTATGGAGACTTCTACACATACACATATATATATTATATATATATATTATATATATATATTATATATATATATATTATATATATATATATATATCTTATATATATATATATATATATAGGGAGGGGACTCTGAGACGGGGGAGGGGTCTCAGTGTACATAGGGAGGGGACTCTGAGACGGGGGAGGGGTCTCAGTGTACATAGGGAGGGGACTCTGAGACGGGGGAGGGGTCTCAGTGTACATAGGGAGGGGACTCTGAGACGGGGGAGGGGTCTCAGTGTACATAGGGAGGGGTCTCAGTGTACATAGGGAGGGGTCTCAGGCGGGGGAAGGGTCTCAGTGTACATAGGGAGGGGACTCAGGCGGGGGAAGGGTCTCAGTGTACATAGGGAGGGGACTCAGGCGGGGGAAGGGTCTCAGTGTACATAGGGAGGGGTCTCAGGCGGGGGAAGGGTCTCAGTGTACATAGGGAGGGGACTCAGGCGGGGGAGGGGTCTCAGTGTAAATAGGGAGGGGACTCAGGCGGGGGGAGGGGTCTCAGTGTACATAGGGAGGGGACTCAGGCGGGGGAGGGGTCTCAGTGTACATAGGGAGGGGACTCTGAGACGGGGGAGGGGTCTCAGTGTACATAGGGAGGGGACTCTGAGACGGGGGAGGTGTCTCAGTGTACATAGGGAGGGGACTCTGAGACGGGGGAGGGGTCTCAGTGTACATAGGGAGGGGTCTCAGTGTACATAGGGAGGGGTCTCAGGCGGGGGAAGGGTCTCAGTGTACATAGGGAGGGGACTCAGGCGGGGGAAGGGTCTCAGTGTACATAGGGAGGGGACTCAGGCGGGGGAAGGGTCTCAGTGTACATAGGGAGGGGACTCAGGCGGGGGAGGGGTCTCAGTGTACATAGGGAGGGGACTCAGGCGGGGGAGGGGTCTCAGTGTACATAGGGAGGGGACTCAGGCGGGGGATGGGTCTCAGTGTACATAGGGAGGGGACTCAGGCGGGGGAAGGGTCTCAGTGTACATAGGGTGGGGACTCAGGCGGGGGAAGGGTCTCAGTGTACATAGGGAGGGGACTCAGGCGGGGGAGGGGTCTCAGTGTACTTATGGAGGGGGAATCAGGCGTGGGGAGAGGGTCTCAGTGTACATAGGGAGGGGGACTCTGGAGACGGGGAGGGTCTCAGTGTACATAGGTGAGGGGACTCTGAGGCGGGGGGAGGGGTCTTCAGTGTACATAGGGAGGGGACACTGAGCCGGGGGAGGGGTATCAGTGTACATTAGGGAGGAGACTCTGAGACGGGGGAGGGGTCTCAGTGTACCATTGGGAGGGACTCTGAGACGGGGGAGGGGTCTCAGTGTACATTGGGAGGGGTCTCAGTGACATAGGGAGGGATCTCAGGCGGGGAAGGGGTCTCAGTTTACATAGGGAGGGGGGGCTCAGGCGGGGGAGGAGGGAGTAGTGATTTCTATCTCATTGTGCATAGGAGGGGACTAGGCGGGGTAGGGGTCTCAGTGTAAATAGGGAGTGGTCTCAGGCGGGTGGAAGGGTCTCAGTGTACATAGGTGAGGGGACTCAGCCTTCCTCTTGCGGGCGGAAAGAAGGGAGAAGGGAATCAATAGGGAAAATGGGAAGGGGAGGAAGGGGAGAAGCAGAGGGTCTCGAGAAATAAAGAGAAATAGGGAGGAGGAAAGAAAGGGCGAGGGAAGGGATCTCAGTGAAAAGAAAGAGGGAGGGTACTCAGGCAGAGGGAGGGAAAGAAAGGTGAGGGGAAAAAGAAAAACAGGAAAGAAAGGGCAGGGTAGGGTAGAGAAGGAGTAGGAAATGAAAAGAGTGGGAGGGGTATCAGGGAAGGGGTCTCACGTGAAAGGGAGGGGATAAAGAGGGAGAGGGAAGGGGTCTCAGTGAACTGAAAAGAAACAGGGATGAGGAAGGGAAAAAAGAGGGGTATGGGAGGAAAAAAAAGATAGAAAGAGGAAAAATAAGTCGGAGGGGATGGGTCTCAGTGTACATAGGAGGAAGAATCTGAGCGGAGGGATGGTGGTATCTAGTGTACATAGGGGGAGGGGACTCTGAGACGGAGGAGAGGGACAAAGAGTACATAGGGGAGGGGACTCTGAAGCGGGGGAGGGGTCTCCAGTGTACATAGGGAGGAGTCTCAGGTACATAGGGAGGGGTCTCAGGCGGGGAAGGGTCTCAGTGTACATAGTGAGGGGACAAAAGGGGAAGGGGAGAAGGAGGTCTCAGTGTAGATAGGGAGGGGACGCAGGCGGGGAATTAGGGTCTCAGGGTTAGATGGGGAGGGACTCAGGCGTGGGAGGGGTCTAGTGTACATAGGGAGCGGGACTCAGGCGGGAGGATGGGATAACAGTGTACATAGAATGGGGACTAAGGAGGGGGAGGGAGTCTCATTGTAATAGGGCAGGGAGACTCAGGGAGGGAAAGGGAGTCTAAGTGTAAACCAAAGGAGAGAGGGGACTCTGAGACGGGGAAGGTGAGCAGGGTATCTGTGAAAAAGGTAGGGACTTCTGAGAAAGGGAGAGGGGTCTCAGTGTACATTGGGTGTGGGACTCTGAGACGGGGGATGGGTCTCAGTGTACATAGGGAGGGGTCTCAGTGTACATAGGGAGGGGAACTCAGGCGGGGAAGGGGGTCTCAGTGTACATAGGGAGGGGACTCAGGGACGGGTGGAGGGGTCTTCAGTGTACATAGGGAGGGGACTCAGGAAAAAAATGGGGAGGGGGTTGGGTAAAGAGGGGGGGAGAGGGGGGGAGAGGGGAAAGAGGGGAGGGGGAAAGGGGGGGGGGTCTCAGTGTGTACATAGGGAGGGGACTCTGAGGACGGGGGAGGGGTCTCAGTGTACATAGGGAGGGGACTCTGAGACGGGGGGAGGGGGTCTCAGTGTACATAGGGAGGGGATCTGAGCCGGGTGGAGGGGTCTCAGTGTACATAGGGAGGGTTCTCAGTGTACATAGGGAGGGGACTCAGGCGGGGGAAGGGTCTCAGTGTACATAGGGAGGGGACTCAGGCGGGGGAGGGGTCTCAGTGTACATAGGGTGGGGACTCAGGCGGGGGAGGGTCTCAGTGTACATAGGGAGGGGACTCAGGCGGGGGAGGGGTCTCAGTGTACATAGGGAGGGGACTCAGGCGGGGGAGGGTCTCAGTGTACATAGGGAGGGGACTCTGAGACGGGGGAGGGGTCTCAGTGTACATAGGGAGGGGACTCAGACGGGGGGGAGGGGTCTCAGTGTACATAGGGAGGGGACTCTGAGACGGGGGAGGGGTCTCAGTGTACATAGGGAGGGGACTCTGAGACGGGGGGGGGACTCAGGCGGGGGAGGGGTCTCAGTGTACATAGGAGGGGACTCAGTGTGGAAGGGTCTCAGTGTACATAGGGAGGGGACTCTGGCGGGGGAGGGGTCTCAGTGTACATAGGGAGGGGACTCAGGCGGGGGAGGGGTCTCAGTGTACATAGGGAGGGGACTCAGGCGGGGGAGGGGTCTCAGTGTACATAGGGAGGGGACTCAGGCGGGGGAGGGGTCTCAGTGTACATAGGGAGGGGACTCAGGCGGGGGAGGGGTCTCAGTGTACATAGGGAGGGGACTCAGGCGGGGGAGGGGTCTCAGTGTACATAGGGAGGGGACTCTGAGACGGGGGAGGGGTCTCAGTGTACATAGGGAGGGGACTCTGAGACGGGGGAGGGGTCTCAGTGTACATAGGGAGGGGACTCTGAGACGGGGGAGGGGTCTCAGTGTACATAGGGAGGGGTCTCAGTGTACATAGGGAGGGGACTCAGGCGGGGGAAGGGTCTCAGTGTACATAGGGAGGGGACTCAGGCGGGGGAAGGGTCTCAGTGTACATAGGGAGGGGACTCAGGCGGGGGAGGGGTCTCAGTGTACATAGGGAGGGGACTCAGGCGGGGGAGGGGTCTCAGTGTACATAGGGAGGGGACTCAGGCGGGGGAGGGGTCTCAGTGTACATAGGGAGGGGACTCAGGCGGGGGAGGGGTCTCAGTGTACATAGGGAGGGGACTCAGGCGGGGGAGGTGTCTCAGTGTACATAGGGAGGGGACTCAGGCGGGGGAGGGGTCTCAGTGTACATAGGGAGGGGACTCTGAGACGGGGGAGGGGTCTCAGTGTACATAGGGAGGGGACTCTGAGACGGGGGAGGGGTCTCAGTGTACATAGGGAGGGGACTCTGAGACGGGGGAGGGGTCTCAGTGTACATAGGGAGGGGTCTCAGTGTACATAGGGAGGGGACTCAGGCGGGGGAAGGGACTCAGTGTACATAGGGAGGGGACTCAGGCGGGGGAAGGGTCTCAGTGTACATAGGGAGGGGACTCAGGCGGGGGAAGGGTCTCAGTGTACATAGGGAGGGGACTCAGTGTACATAGGGAGGGGACTCAGGCGGGGGAAGGGTCTCAGTGTACATAGGGAGGGGACTCAGGCGGGGGAAGGGTCTCAGTGTACATAGGGAGGGGACTCAGGCGGGGGAGGGGTCTCAGTGTACATAGGGAGGGGACTCAGGCGGGGGAGGGGTCTCAGTGTACATAGGGAGGGGACTCAGGCGGGGGAGGGGTCTCAGTGTACATAGGGAGGGGACTCAGGCGGGGGAGGGGTCTCAGTGTACATAGGGAGGGGACTCTGGCGGGGGAGGGGTCTCAGTGTACATAGGGAGGGGACTCAGGCGGGGGAGGGGTCTCAGTGTACATAGGGAGGGGACTCTGAGACGGGGGAGGGGTCTCAGTGTACAAAGGGAGGGGACTCTGAGACGGGGGAGGGGTCTCAGTGTACATAGGGAGGGGACTCTGAGACGGGGGAGGGGTCTCAGTGTACATAGGGAGGGGTCTCAGTGTACATAGGGAGGGGACTCAGGCGGGGGAAGGGTCTCAGTGTACATAGGGAGGGGACTCAGGCGGGGGAAGGGTCTCAGTGTACATAGGGAGGGGACTCAGGCGGGGGAGGGGTCTCAGTGTACATAGGGAGGGGACTCAGGCGGGGGAGGGGGGGCTCAGTGTACATAGGGAGGGGACTCAGGCGGGGGAGGGGTCTCAGTGTACATAGGGAGGGGACTCAGGCGGGGGAGGGGTCTCAGTGTACATAGGGAGGGGACTCAGGCGGGGGAGGGGTCTCAGTGTACATAGGGAGGGGACTCAGGCGGGGGAGGGGTCTCAGTGTACATAGGGAGGGGACTCAGTCGGGGGAGGGGTCTCAGTGTACATAGGGAGGGGACTCAGGCGGGGGAGGGGTCTCAGTGTACATAGGGAGGGGACCTCTCAGGCGGGGGAGGGGTCTCAGTGTACATAGGGAGGGGACTCAGGCGGGGGAGGGGTCTCAGTGTACATAGGGAGGGGACTCAGGCGGGGGAGGGGTCTCAGTGTACATAGGGAGGGGACTCAGGCGGGGGAGGGGTCTCAGTGTACATAGGGAGGGGAATCAGGCGGGGGAGGGGTCTCAGTGTACATAGGGAGGGGAATCAGGCGGGGGAGGGATCTCAGTGTACATAGGGAGGGGTCTCAGTGTACATAGGGAGGGGACTCAGGCGGGGGAAGGGTCTCAGTGTACATAGGGAGGGGACTCAGGCGGGGGGGGGGGGGGTCTCAGTGTACATAGGGAGGGGACTCAGGCGGGGGGGGGGGGGGGGGGGTCTCAGTGTACATAGGGAGGGGACTCAGGCGGGGGAGGGGTCTCAGTGTACATAGGGAGGGGACTCTGATGGGGGAGGGGTCTCAGTGTATATAAAGAGGGGACTCTGAGATGGGGCGGGGTCTCAGTGTATGGGGGAGGGGACTATAACATATGGGCGGTCCCCGGTGTAGGAGATGTCGGACTCTCACCTTTCCCTCCTTATCATCCTTATCCTCGGTCCGGACTGTCACCAGCAGCAGGAAGACGAGCGCAGCGCAGACCGCCAACCCATTTCCCCGGAGCGCCGCCATCATCACAATCCTCTGTCACCTGACTCCGCTCAACTTCCGCCCCACTTCCGTCCGCCTGTGCACCGCCCAATACTGTCCTCGGGACCCGGAAATAGGTGAACTTCAGTTCCGTCCTTCATATCTCCACCCGGAGCTGAACGCTACACACCGCCATCTGGAGGACACACCGAGTACTGCATACAGAACTGATACCACCCCTCCCCCACACCATCATAGGGGATATTAGAGTGTAAGCTCCTCTGTACTGAGACTGATGTGACTGTGGGGGGAGGGGACATTAGAGTGTAAGCTCCTCTGTACAGAGACTGATGTGACTGTGGGGGGAGGGGACATTAGAGTGTGTAAGCTCCTCTGTACAGAGACTGATGTGACTGTGGGGGGAGGGGACATTAGAGTGTAAGCTCCTCTGTACAGAGACTGATGTGACTGTGGGGTGAGGGGACATTAGAGTGTATGCTCCTCTGTACAGAGACTGATGTGACTGTGGGGGAGGGGTTATTAGAGTGTAAGCTCCTCTGTACAGAGACTGATGTGACTGTGGGGGAGGGGACATTAGAGTGTAAGCTCCTCTGGTACAGAGACTGATGTGACTGTGGGGGAGGGGTTATTAGAGTGTAAGCTCCTCTGTACAGAGACTGATATGACTGTGGGGGAGGGGACATTAGAGTGTAAGCTCCTCTGTACAGTGACTGATGTGACTGTGGGGGAGGGGTTATTAGAGTGTAAGCTCCTCTGTACAGAGACTGATATGACTGTGGGGGAGGGGTTATTAGAGTGTAAGCTCCTCTGGTACAGAGACTGATATGACTGTGGGGGAGGGGACATTAGAGTGTAAGCTCCTCTGTACAGAGACTGATATGACTGTGGGGGAGGGGTTATTAGAGTGTAAGCTCCTCTGTACAGAGACTGATGAGACTGTGGGGGAGGGGTTATTAGAGTGGAAGCTCCTCTGGTACAGAGACTGTTATGACTGTGGGGGGAGGGGACATTAGAGTGTAAGCTCCTCTGTACAGAGACTGATGTGACTGTGGG